>JAFMTC010000228.1:384352-405935 GCA_018845635.1 Nicrophorus orbicollis
TTTTCTTATCGTTTGCATAAATTATCTCCATAAGATAAGGAGTGAACACCTGCACTGAACTCGTAAACAATATCCATATAAGGAGTGAACACCTGCGTTTTGCAACTGTTTTCTTATCGTTTGCATATTAGAAGCACTTTTGTGAAATATTAACAGTATTCTTCCTCTTAAAAGTTAATGATTTTTGCATTATTTTCATATAACTACTAGCTTTTTTAGATTAAATTTTAACAATGAAATTGCAAGTATTTGTATGAAATATTAACTCTTTTTTTCTCATATAAATGATGAATTATCATCAGCCTTTTTTTGTAGATTAACATTGAAACTATATGCAATTGAAATTAGATTGTTATTATCAATAGGAACCGAGAATGAGTTCAATTGAAAGTGGGTCAAAAAAAAATGTATAACATCTATCGAAATAATATTGTTAACCTAACCGAAAGCCGTTTCGAAATCTGATCTTGAAAATGTGTACGAAAGACACATGTCTCCACAGATAAGACTTAATATTAAGTACACACAGTCAGCACGATAAGGTATGATGTGCGTATGTCCTGCTACAGAATAACAATGGCCCATGTGCACTCAAACTCTATTTACTTATTAATTGCACTTATCAAATAATTGCACTAACGTCACACGTTCCTGTCTCTTCTTTTTTTTCTCCTCTCGATAAATTCAATTTACATTTCTGGTCTATTTCAAAACGCAATTTGCTTTGCCATTCTATTTTTACAAATTTAGTGGACGAACGTCACAGATACACATTTTTTTCTTTGAACGTGCCGAAACTTAAATTATATTTACTGTACATTCTCAATTACCCTTTCAACTTTTTAACTGTTCATTTCTTTTATAATTTAACTTAAATAAACAACATTTGACAGTAATTGACAATATTTGACAGACATTAAAAGACATTTCTTAGGCCTTTTTTAAAGTATTTTTAGAAAATATTTTCTAAACAGTATTCACAGAATCAATAACCCCGAAATCTTTCTTTTTTTACATTTGTTTCATGTTATAAAATGATCCAATTTTATTTACCTTATAAATTTTAAACTTAATGATTTCATTTCATAATTTAGAAATTAATTCAGTATTTCGATGTTGTTTCATCGTTTGATGTAATCATGCTACTGGCCCAAAATCAATCTAGTAACCATGGTAACGCATTATCAAAAATCGTATTGCCATGGCATATTTCAAAGTGATCTAATGTTAATTACTTCGTACATTTTAAGTTAATGATTTATTTTGTTTTCATAATTAAGATATTAATTAATTCAATGATGTATTTTCGTGGTACAGGTTCGTAAAATCAATCTGGTAACCATGGTGACGCATTATCAATGCGTATTATCGTATTGTCATGACAATGCAATTAATATATGATTTCGTGATTCGTGCTTTCGAATTGAATGTTGAATAATCGAGATTGCGAATTTGCGTGTGCCTCCAAATTAGCTATTCCCATGCACACAATTCCCTCCCAATTTGAATTCATAAGCGTATATAAATCATATAGAAAATCAACTATTATGATATACATTTACTATACTTATTTATAAATTTCTATAAAATTTAAGTGTTTTTTTCAAGTCAATTAGAATTCGTTTAAATGTGTTGTTAAAACATACAATTTTTGTATACTAAATGTACGAATAATTAATGAAAATAATAGCCTTTGAATATTAAGAATAATTAGTTTATCAATTATATTTAGATAAATAAGTATTAATTACTATATTTTTTTTAAATTATAAGTATGTTTTTTTAAAGTTAATAAACAGACAATTAAGATTATGCAATCTTAATTAATTAAGCAACGAAAATATCGATAGAAACTTCGCAATCTTATCCTCGATAATTACGTAATGGCATACATTAAATTCCATTGACAATCTTATAATGCTTGTTGTTATTTTAAGCATAATTACGATTCACATCCTGTCTTGTTTTAATTAACAAACAAATAGCCATAATAATGCAATGTGTAAGTTTTTTTTTATATTTCGGATAAACTTTTTAAGTTATATACTTATTTTATGTATACAAACGTCTTAATTTTGCCAAAGGGTTATTGAACCTTTATATACTTCCTTTCTTCTTTTATATACTTTTTAATTACTTCATTTATTATTTTCAACTATTATTGAGTTTTCTTTATTATGAATATATTTTTATATAAACCATACAAAATTATCAAATTTTTAGTTTATACTTGACAAAAGGAAGTAATTTTGTTCATTTGTAATGTGTGCTTTCATTAGAATGATAAAGTGAGAAGTAATTTTTGCATTGTAAATATATAATATTGTTAATGAAGTGTTTCAGTCATTGAATAAATTCATCATTTGAATAGAGAAATTCTACACGCATTTTTCATGTTGTCTGAACATTTGATACTTCAATAATCGTTTTTGTAGGGGTTTTGTTCATTGTTTTTGGATAATGTTTGATCATCCAAAGTTTAACAGAAATGCAATTATTTTTAAAGCTTTTGATCATCGTTTTTGGATAATTTTTGATCATTCAATGATAACTAAGAAATTGCAATTATTTCGATGGTTTTTGACTATCGTTTTTAGATATTTTTTGGTCATCCAAAGACCATTTATTACTTTAAAATTAACAATATTAGGATAATTCTGATAGTTAAGAAATTGCATTAATTTTGAAGGATTTTGCACATCTGTTTTGGATAATTTTTTATCATCCAAATCATAATCATCATTGTTAAGATATTGTAATCATTTTGATGGTTTTTGATCATCGTTTTTGGATAATTTTCGATCATTCATTTATAACTAAGAAATTGCAATTATTTTGATGGTTTTTGACCATCGTTTTTGGATATTTTTTTGGTCATCCAAAGACCATTTATTTCTTTAAAATTAACAATATTAGGATAATTCTGATAGTTAAGAAATTGCATTAATTTTGAAGGATTTGCACATCTGTTTTGGATAATTTTTTATCATCCAAATCATCATCATCGTAGTTAAGATATTGTAATGATTTTGATGGGTTTTGATCATCGTTTTTGGATATTTTTTGATCATTCAATGATAACTAAGAAATTGCAATTATTTTGATGGTTTTTGACCATCGTTTTTGGATATTTTTTTTGGTAATACAAAGGCCATTTATTTCTTTAAAATTTATAATATTAAGCTAATTCTGATAGTTAAGAAATTGCATGAATTTGGATCATCATTTTTGAATAATTTTTGATCATCCTATGATAGTTAAGATATTGCAATAATTTTGATGGTTTTTGATTATCATTTTTGGATCATTTTCGATCATTCAATGATAACTAAGAAATTGCAATTAATTCGATGGTATTTTGACCATCGTTTTCGATATTTTTTAGTCATCCAAAAACCATTTATTTCTTTAAAATTAACAATATTAGGATAATTCTGAAAGTTAACAAATTGCATTCTTTTTTATTTATTTCGATCATCCAATGATAGTTAAGATATTGCAATAATTTGGATGGTTTTTGATCATTCAATGATAACTAAGAAATCGCAATTATTTTGATGGTTTTTCGATATTTATTGGTCATCCAAAGACCATTTATTTCTTTAAAATTAACAATATTAGGATAATTCTGATAGTTAAGAAATTGCATTAATTTTGAAGGATTTTGCTCATCATTTTTGATCATCCAATGATAGTTAAGATATTGCAATAATTTTGATGGTTCTTCATCATCGTTTTTGAATATTTTTGGATCATTATTGTCTACACCTAATCACAGTTTGATGATGTTGATTATAGAGAAATTGCAATCAACAATGTGATAAGTTCGTATTAGTTCACAAGCACGATCTAATCCGAACAATGTTTATACAAATATTACCTAACAAAAATGACAAGAAAAAAAAACGTGGCAAATTACGAGCGTTATCTATTCCCAAGGTCGTGGTGCAATCGACATGCGTATTATTGATTCGTGTGATTTGCGCGCAAAACTTCCTCTTTTTTTGCGCCCGTTCTGTATTCATTAAATAATACGCAAGGAGAGCGTGTGCGTGTGAAACAGGCGTTGCGTAACAGCCGCATCGACGTAACCGCATGCGCTCCAACAAATCCAAGGTCAAACTGACCCAAAAAAAAACAACAAATTTAATAACTGTAACAGCATATGAAATGTCTATGTCTATAAGCAATTAAACGCAAAATTATAATGAATTTTGCTTCAATTGTCTTTAATTAAAAGTATCTTAGCAACGATTTTATTATCAAATGGTGTTACATAAAAATAAACAACTTAAACAACGTTATCAAAAGTTTGAATATGAAAATTAGACGAAATTCTGTTGGATTTCAAGTCAAAACTGAAACCAAGTATTGCTTCAATTTGTATGTAATTACATATGTAACAGCATATGAAAATTGCTATTCAGATGAAGTCTATAAGCAATTAAACGCCAAATTGTTACTAGATTTTGCTTCAATTGTCTTTAATTAAATGTATTTTAGCACCGATTTTGTTATCAATTGATGTTACGTAAAAAGAAATAAACAAATTATATAACTTTATGAAAAGTTCAAATATGAAATTGTTATGAAATCATGTTGGAATCAAATACAAAAATGAAACTAGGTTTTGCTTCAATTGTCTTTAATTAAATGCATCTTAGCAACGGCTTTATTATCAATTGATGTTACGTAACCCATTGATTCGTCCACTTAATCCGTATTATGTATCTAAGCAACGATCTTGTTGACTATTGGGATTATGTAACTTATTGATTCTATCTTATTCCATTTTGTTTAGGTGCCATAACAGAGATAACTTATTGATTTTTCATTCACTGAAATCCATTTTGTTTATGTATCTTAGCAACAATTTTTTTTAGTTTGCAATTGATGTTAGATGACTTTTATGATGTTAATATTTTTAGTTAATGTATCTTAACAACGATTTTATAGTTAACTTAATTTACTTAATCCATTAACAATAATTTTCTTAATACTTAATATAGAATACATTAACTATAAGATGACGCTCTTGATGTCAACTGATGTTACGTGTAACGTGCTGTCAATGTTACTTATTGTATTGAGATTATGTGACATATTAATTCTCTTTTAATCCATTTTGTCATGTATCTTAGCAACAATTTTTTTAGTTTTCAATTGATGATTTTTACACACTTATGCTGTTAATCTTTTTAGTTAAAGTATCTTAACAACAATGTTGTTGTCAATTGATGTTACATTATTATTACATACTTATCTTGTTAATCTTTTTAGTTAAAGTATCTTAACAACGATTTCGTTGTTAACTTAATTCACTTAATCTATTTTGTATGTTGCTTAACAATAATTTTGTTGTTATCCTCTTAATACTTATACAGTAAATGTCTTGATAACGCTCTTGTTGTCAACTGATGTTACATAACTTTCTCTCTCGCATCCTCCTAATTAACGTGTTGTCAATGTAACTTAGCAACGATCTTATTATCTATTGACATTACGTGCCATATTGATTCTGTTTTAATCCATTTTGTTTATTCATCTTAACAACGATATTGTTGTCAACTGATGTTGCATGATCATTGATTATCTCATCCTCTTAATCCGTTTTTGCATATGTTTTTTAACAGTAATTTGTTATTATCCTCTTAATAAGTCTATTGTTTAAGTCTTGTGAACTATCTGTTTGCTATCTGATGTTACATAACTAGATGATTCTCACATCTTCCTAATACTTAATAGTTATGTATCTTAGTAACTGTCATATTGTCAATTGCCATTACGTGACTTATTCTCTCTTATTCCCTTTTTTGTCTGTGTATCTTAGAAACGAAAATGTTATCATTGATTATTCCATTATCTTAATCCGTTGGTTATACTCTTAATACTTTATATCTTTGGAACTATCTTCTTGTCAACTGATGTTACATAACTTAAGAATTCTCGCATGATCCTAATCCGTATTGTTTATGTATCTTAGCAACGATCTTATTCTCAATTGAAATTACGTAACCTGTGAATTTCACTCACTTATCCTCTTTTGTTTATGTAACTTAGAAACGAATATAATTATCAACTTAATGTTACGTGATCATTGATTATCCCATCGTCTTAATCCGTTTTTGAACCCGCTGCGAATTTATACCGATGTGAACTTTGATGGGGCGTCTATAATTGGTTTTGATGCGCGGCCAAGATTCAGACCTCTCTCACTAAATCCCAAGGATCAGTTATTAAGCTAATGCTTGAAGGACGAAACTCTGCTTTGATAATCATAGAAACTAATCGACATGCAGATTTTTCCTCCTTTTTTGTGCAGAAACGTATCTGGATTTTGGTATTAAGAATGTTCAAAGTTCAACGATCTTTTCGAAAGTTTTATTTTTATTCCGATTCTGTTGCATGTTCGTAAATTGAATGGATCGAAATGGATCGTGCGAAGTAGAATGTGAAAAAAATGTTAATTCCGTGCATTTCGATTTAAAGAAATACGTGTACTTTAGCAAATGAAAGAAGAAGAAAATAAGTAAACTTTAGTTATTAAATGATTTTTTTATGCAATTATTTTTAATATAATTGTAAATATGCGAAGAAAATGTAAATGTATTTTAATAATTAATTAAAAATAAACAAATTTATTCAATTTTGAATATATTTTGTATTGAAACTGTGAGAAGAGAAATTTGTTTATTTATAACTTGGTGTAAATTAATAATTAGTAAAGTTTCCAAAGCAATTTCAATGAATCACAGTAAATTATCATAAATTAAAGATGTTTTTGTAAGGAAAATTACTTTGTCGAACGTAAATAACTGAAATATATTTGGAATGTTCTCAGAAATTGTATAAAAAAAAACATCCATATTTTCGATTTGTTTCTTACATTATTATATTCTGAATTTAAATTAATAATAAAAAACGCATTTATTAGTGTGATTTGACTTAGTAAATATTAATAAAAATATCTTAAATTAAACATGTTTTTACAAGGAAAATGACTTAAAGAATCTTTCCAAAATTAAATGGTTGAAAAATGTGTGTGTAATATTCTCAGATATTTTGAAATTTAGAAAATCTTATTTAAAAAAAGCAATCTGAAATGTTTTGACAGAATCTTCAAAATTTGATAGTCTTTTGCAGGAAAACGGTTACAACTGCAAATCTTTAAGTAGGCTTATTGGAAAAGTTATAGTTTTATCTTCAATTTGTGTATTAAATTAAGTAATTATTTTGTCAAAGTTTCCAAAGTTTGACAGGTTATTGTAGAAAAACGGTTACAACTACAAATCTTTAAGTAAGTTTATTGGAAAGGTTGTAGTTTTATCTTCAATTTGTGTATTCAATTAAGTAATAATTTTGTCAAAATCACCAAGTTTAACAGCTTATTGCAAGAAAACTGTTACAAGTACAATTCTTTAAGTGGGCTTATTAGAAAAGGCTTATTGGAAAAGTTATAGTTTTACCTTCAATTTGTGTATTAAATTAAGTAATTATTTTCTCAAAGTTTCCAAAGTTTGACAACTTACTACAAGAAAACGGTTAAGTTTATAATTCTTGAAAAAGGTTCATTGGAAAGGTTACAATTTTGTTTTCAATTTACATATTGGTTCATCTAATTATTTTGCTAAAATTTGACAGAAAATATAACTTCAATTCTTCAAGAAGACTTCTTGGAATTGTTTCAATGTTTTAATGCCTGATATATGGAAATAGGTTTTTGGGTTTGTAATAATGAATGTGAATGAAGATGGTGGATGGGAAAGTTAAACTGGGGAGGAAATGAGTTCTTTTATGTCTTTTCTACTGCGTTCAATTTTAAGATGGAAAACGTCCTTTTTAGCACAAGAACTTTGCGGAAGGAAACCCTTTATCTGTGTGTGTGTGTGTAAAAAGAAAGAGGAGGAAAAAATGGGGTTGCCTCTCGAGGGGTGCGACGTACAAATGCCTCGTACTTCCTTCCACCCCTTTCAGATGGTCCGATTCCGAACACAGTTGCTGCACCCTTGAAACGGTCAAGGCTTTTCTCGTTCCGGCTCCTATAACCAACAGCGTATTTTCCAAAATTAACTCACTTATTAACAAAAAAAACTAGAGAAATAGGACGAAACAAACAAATACGTTAAAATCTGCGCAATTAACAAATGACTCACGTACTGCACGTAAATCCCAGTTGTACACGAAAGAAGAGAAAAAGAGGAGGTGGAACAGCAATAATTGAATTGGAAATGACGACGAGGATGTTGCTAAAGGTCAACAGTTTCAATTGCGAAAATAACCGTTTATACGCATTACTTCGTATATGAAATGAATGAAAAATAATGAAATAATAAACTTATTTTTTGATGCTGGACGTTTGTAGAGTATTCGGGTTGCATCATCGTCGACCAGATTAATTCGTGTCGGAATCTTGGGTGAAGCAGAAACATGCGATAATTCTGAATCACCGGGAATGCGCTGCGATTTGATCCTATTCCAAAGGAAACATTTCAATTGAAACGCTTTAAATAAAGCGGATGTTTCTTTCAGTCAATGAAGATGAACATGTTTTCCAAGAAACATGCATTCTGGATCATCATCACATGTTGATAAACCCAAAAACGTCAAAACAAACATTGATTTATTGTTTACAACTTACTAATTAATTTCGAGATTAATGCAGTCTTAATTAATTATTAGTAAGTTTTCAATTTACTGCTTTTTTTAGTTATAATTTGAGCCAAAAATATTACATAAAATTTCACTAATTTGATCAATACTGACGTTAAACAATAATTTTTATTTAAATAATAATTAGCTTCATTAAACTGTTAAATTCATTCAACTTAAGATTAATGAAAGTTATTTACAATAACTAATTGTTTTCCAATGTAGACCTAATTAGCTTAATTATTAAATGTTCTTTGCAAAATCATACTTTCTCTTGTTAGATTGAAAAAGATGTCAAAGTTTTGACCTTATTGAAAGAAGAAAGGAAAAGAATCAAGTGACGATGCTTATGAATATTCATTTATTTGGATTTAGAAATTTTCAAGTAAGATTTCCAATGTGAGGAAAGTTTGATTTAGTTTGTTGATATTCTAATTAATTTACATCACTAATTCGACAATTTTCTGTATTTTAAATATTGTTTACTTAAATATTGTAATGAAAACTTTTGAAAAATTGATCAATTTTTTGATATTGGAAGAAATATTGAATTAATACATAATTTATTTTAGCATTCAAATATCATAAATTTAATATTTTTTTTGTATTTAAAGTATTTGTACAAAAAAATACAATGGAAACTTATGAAATATTGATAAATGTTTCAACCGGAAAACTAAGAAAAGTGACAATACAGAACATGTCGTTTATACTCATTTGTTGGTCAATTTTTTGGACATATTTTTTCGTCTTCAGTTTGTTCCTGTACTGATTATTTTTGTTCTGTTTTTTCAATGTTCTTTGTTTGCCTGATCTGTTTCTATTTGTTCCGAGTTTTCAGAGAACTAATGTTAATTACAGGATATCATTGCAGTGTTTCTTCAAAATGAGTTAATTTACACGAATTTCTTCAGATATCTTTCTTTGTGAACAGAAACTCGCATTTTTAAGTGAATCAGAAACTTTCAGTGTTTGTTTTGATGTCATCAATGTGCAGAGCGAAGCGTTACGTGACGTAATCGTTATTTTCAGCTTAATAATAGTTGAGACGCAGCTGCAGCAAACACGGAACAAGTAATTTCCACCTTAACGACGAAAAATAATTACACTTTGGAAACAACCCTCGAAAATGGGTCTAACTTTAATTTCTACCAGACACCCAGTGCTCTTCATTGCGTGTAAATTTAATTGGTCCCTAAATTCTACAACTTTCAAGTCTTCTGCACTTAAAGTATCTTCTTAATATCTCCACAAATTATATATTTTTTTTCTAGTTAATTAAAGCTTCGTTAATTTGATAATTATGAGTAATTATTACAGAATTAATTAATAATTATTGTTCTATAAATAGTTTATAATAAATTATAAAAATGATTAAGCTCTTCAAATGTATTGAACTTTTATATTAATTATCGTTCTATAAATAATACTTGATAAAATATTATAAATACAAAAAGTATAAAATTTTTAAAATAAATTATTTATATAAATAATATTTATTTAGTGATTTCATGTTTAAAAAAATAGTTAAACAATGTATAGAAGTTGGATTTATAATAATACGCTTTACTTGATTAATATGTGTATATGATTACTTGAAAGTAACTGTATTTTGTTCTTTGTGATTATTTGTGACAATCAAAGTAGTTTGACAACTTGTATAAACTGTCAAGAATATTGTCAATGACAAATATTTTCATGATGATTTGTCAACATCTAAGCGATTACTTGTGGAAGTCTAAGTAGTTTGATAACTTGTTATAACTTGTCAATTCGTATTTTGTTAAATCGTTGTGTTACAGTTCAATAATAATGATGACAATAATTAAATATTTTCATAATAATTTGTTAATTTCTTATAAATGTAAATTAGTTGTACAAACTGTCAAACCTTGTTATTAAAGCAAAATATGTTCATGATAATTTGTCAATTGCTATGTGATTACTTGTACAAGTCGAAGTGCGTTGACAGCTGTCAAAGTTAAACATTGATATTTGTCAATTCGTATATTATTAAATCGATTTTTGTGTCTTCTACAATGAAATATCATTGCAAATCGTTGTGTTTCACTTAAATAAAACCATTTTAATACAAATTAATGTGAACATTGTTTCTCAGAACATGCAGTTGACGTGCATGCTATTATTCCCTAAATAACGTTTATGACTCATCCAAGTAATTCGAGTTAAATTAATGAATGCTCCCTTCGAAATTATATATCGATTCTCTATATTCCTTTTCATTTGCATTTCTTTATTGGGAAGGCAATAAAACGTCATCAACAGGCGGAAGCGCGTGACAGCTATCAAAGTTCAAAGTTGATGGAAATCTGATCGGAAGTTGACTGAAACAAGCCCCAGCAACAAGAGCAATAATAAACAACGCTTAATGTTGTTATGGTTACATTCGTGTTCGTTTTGGGAGGCTCGCACTTGGGGTCTAGGGAATTCCTACCGAGGCCGAAAATACAGCTCCTGATTCTATTTTAAAAATACCTCTCTCTGCGCCGCTCCGTGAAACTGGTTTTCGGAACGAGAGGAACATTTCCACTTTAGGTGTGAAGAGGAGGAGAGCCTCGATCTTTCCATCCTCTCCGAATTACGTACGAAACGAAGATGTTTTTCATCTCCTTTGACCTACCTCTAATTATATTTCATTTTGGGACTTTCTACTTGTTACTTTTAACAGCAGAATTACACGTTTTATCTAAAAAATATATAAAATTTGATGGTCCAAACTGTAGGACTGTTTACTGAATGTTTAACTATTGTAATTATGAGGAAAAAGAAAATGTGTTAGCATTATTTAACATAAACTTTTGTTGTTTCTAAAGACTATTTCAAGTGAATGAGAAAATAAGTGGATTTGAATGGTTACTTTACTAAATGCTATTAGTAAATTGAATTTAACAGTTGCATAACTGAAGAGAAGAGCAGAGATGTTCGTGTATTTCGGTCGAATTGTTGCCATCGTTGTGTGTGCACCGTGAGATATCGATTGGCGTGACAGCAATTCCCGAAATGGATTACGTAATGTATCGCATTAAGACAATGGTATTTTACGTAATGCGGCCTTCGTGCGCGTGCAAAATGAAGACAATCCACGTAACTTCGCCGGTTTCCGTCTGCACACGAATCAGTTTGGGAACCTGAAATGCTTTTGAAAAGAAATTATCCAATCGAATCAATTAGAAAACCTGAAATACATCAATTGAAAAGCTGATATTAAGTGAAAAATTATTCAATCAAAACTTGAAAAAGCTAAAATTATTCAATTGAAAAACCTGTTTATATTCATTCAAAAACCTGAGATTATCTTATCGAAAATTACACAGAAGCGTATGCAAATTGAGTTCGCAATTAGGGATTAATACGTTGATTTCTTTGATGCTGCAGGGGATCAGATGAAGAAAAACAGTTCGTGCAAGCATTGCTTTTCAACTGCTTCTCCAACGAATGATGGTGAGGAGTACTCAGCTAGGACTCCCCCCATCATGCTATTATTATTTGCATCCATTTACAAATTGCTTCTTTTGTGAAAATGAACTATATTTTTGTATAATACAATGTTTTACTTGTTTGTTGCAGCTCTGGTGTTTCAAGAAAATCTGCTGAAGACCATGATTCAGATCGAGAACACGTTCTTCGAGCTTGGAAGGACGTGCAAGAGGAACTGCCTGATCATCTGCGATCGCGGCGCGATGGATGCCTCAGCTTTTATCTCGAAGGATAAATGGGAGAAGATCAAGCGCGACAACGGTTGGAACGATGTCGAGCTGAGGGACAACAGATACAATCAGATCATCCACATGGTCTCGGCGGCAAACGGAGCCGAGGAATTCTATACGACCGAAGTGAGTAAACTGCGTACAACTTCCACACAAACTTTAGTAATTGCAAAAAGAACAAACGGAAAAAAGAAGAAGCCGAATGCATCAAGTTTGCAAGTGCAGAAGCTGCATCAAGCTCTTGTTAGTTCCAAGTTTAAACTTGATTTACGTTTCAACTACATTGCAAACATCTTATCAGTTTATTGCGCATCAACTGAATTCCCATCTTCAATTTACATCTTTTTAAGTTATAATAAGTTATGATAATTCTAAATTCTCAATTTACCAAATAGTGATGATTGAAGCTTTATCCAAAATTCTTATAACATTCTAAATTTATCAAATGATGCTTTTGTTAAGATTTGTTAACTTTACCTATGTGTTTTCAAGTCCAATCATTGCAAATATCTTCAAAATATTTCAACAATTACTTTCAGTTTTTTTTCCTTGTTGTATAATAATTAGTAGATACGATTAGATATTTGTTCAAAATTGTCTAAATTTTGATGATTATATGTATACATAATTCTTCATGATCACTAAGTTTTATCGACTTTACTAGATATATGTCTCAACAGAGTTCTTTCGAGTCAAGATTGAAACTGAAACATAAAAATGTTATTATTATTCTTTAATGACCTATTTCTATTGAACTTTTGTTGTTTTTCAGGACCATTCGTGTCGTTCTGAAGGAGTCGAACTGGCGAAGGAGCTGGATCTTAACGCCGCAACAGCATGGGTCGGTCATCCGTACTACGATGTGATCGACAATTCGACGGATTTCGAAGGAAAGATGCGCAGAATGGTCGGCTCTGTGTGCCAGAAGATGGGCCTGGACACGGGCGATCGTCTCCTCAAGAACTCCAGGAAACTCAAGTTCCTGGTGAGCGGTCCCCTCCCAGCCGACGAGAAGTTCCCACGTTTCCAAGATTTCGAGGTGGTCCACACGTACCTCCAATCGAACTCGCCCAACCAGGTCAGGCTGCGGAAGAGGGGCCAAAAAGGTGAGAAAAGAAAAGTATTACAAGTTCGCTACATCTAAGAGAGTCATTTCTTCAATTATTGATATTATTTCTGTTTTCTTTCTTTTTGATAATTACTGTTATTTCGGCCATAGATATTGTTAATTTTATAAACTATGTTTGTATTATTATAATTATTATGATATGAATCTATATCTTATATATTTATATTGTTTCGTTTTATGAAATAGCCTTACTTTCATTTCAAATATGATTTATTTTCTTCTGAAATTGTACGTTTGTTAAATACTTGATATATTACTTTGAGTTTTTGTAAATACACTGGGAACACGAAGTGCATGGATTTATTTCGACTAAAATCTCCATCGTCTGTTACTAACCCAAGAACAAAAAGCAATCACCTGGGGTATCAATCAATCATCTGATGAATCTGAAATCTGAAAATGATAATTAAATGATAATTTAAAAAATGCGTTTCAGGATATTTCAGTTATATTCACACGATGCGAAGGCAGAGGCAGGCTGGAGGTCAGGTGATCGAGGTTAAGACGCAGATCACCCACAGGGATTACATCAATCTGCTGGCGCAGAAGGACAAATCGCATCTCACCATTTACAAGAAGCGCCGCTGCTTCCTCGTCAACAATCAGTATTTCCAGTTGGACATCTACGAGGAGCCGACGCATCCCAGGTGCAAGGGTCTGATGCTCCTCGAGACGTACTCCGCTCTGGACGAGGTGACCCTCAGGAAATGCCTCCCGGGATTCCTGAACATCGTCAAGGAGGTGACCGGCAATTCGGACTTCTCCATGTACAATCTGTCGCTGCGCGAGGACTGGAAAACGTCGAAAAAGTATTGGAGATCTGGTAAATATTCTTGCAAAATCACGACCCTAACTTACACTTAAACTTTGCGCAGATGCTGATCAGCAACAACAGCAGCAGCAGCAGCAGCAACCGGAGTCCAGGAACAACGGTCTACTACCCAACGGTCTGGAGGTCTACAAGATCCTCAGCGAGAACAAGCCGCACATCTCCGTCAATCTTCTGAAATGCTGAACCTTCTGCGGCAAATTTACAGATGATACAGAACATCCTAACTCTATTTTTGTACAGTTTTAAATTTCGACGGCAAACAAACAGCAAGCATATAACAATAATAGTAATCGGAAGAAACGTTGCCTAATCCCAGCGAAAGGTACACTTATTATTAATAATAATTATTATTAACTTAATATTTAAACTAAATTAGATTCCATTAATAACTGTTAGCGAGTTTTCGGAAGAAAAACATCGGACCTTAGCTAGTTTCTTCGGAGTATTTAACGTAGCTGTGTATGAATACAAAACACAAAAGACACACCCCATCATCGACACAATTTAGTCGTTGTTCTTTTAGTTTCCTTTTTCCTCAACCTTTTAGCGTCTCTTAGGATGTACCTTAGAATTACGAAGAAAGCAAATAGTCTTTAATAAGTAACCGTACCTGGAGTTAAAACGGAAATTTACTTTACTACTTCCGACCACATTCTGCGGTCAGAGAACAAATTGTTACCTTCCAAAAAACAAATGGGAAAGAAGAATTATATTTAAATAATTAATTGTGATTAAAAAAATGAAAAAAATATATATGAAATAATACTAATAAATATATGTACTTAATGATATAATAAATAATATTACGAAACTGAATAAATTGAGGAAATCAACAGCAGAAGAGATGAAAGCAAATAAATACACTTATCATGTTATTATATTCTATACTATATTTACTCTTTGATTGGTTATACTTTTTCGCGAGAAATTTTTGATGTATAAAAAGAATAATGAAATTATTAATAATATTGTGGGACTATATTTACAAAAAAAAAACAAAAACAAACGCGTTTACACTGAAGAAATAATTGAAAGAAACAAGAGAGAAGAAGAAAAAATGTGCTGATGATGAATGAACCATATTTATATTTTTGTAATCAGGACGAGTTCTGTTGGCATGGGAAGATGAAAATATATTTTATTGTAAAAAAAAAGAGAAGATGTAATAATACTTGTAATAATTGTGAAGGAGAAGACCGAAAGCCAAAATATTTTAATTGCGATTTTAGAACCGAAAGTTATTATTTCAATTGATTCGACTCGATTAGTTTCTCCACGTTATTTTATATAATTTTATTGTAATTAATTGTCTGTTCAATGTGCATCAATCGATACCGGGTTTCTATACATTTTTATTTCTAATTGTTGTTTCACTTGAACTTTCTATTAGTTTTCTTTCTTTCTTTTTTTTAGTTAATTTTTAAGTTTTACTATTACGTTGTTCTTCGCAATTTCTGTATCAACTCTACTTAACTAAATAAATAAGTAAATTTAAAAGAAAATCACTGTTATTTTGTCAAAATCCTATTACTTTTTTAATGTTCCTCACTTAATTTCTTGAGTTATTTTATTCAATTCAATTTGGTAGTTTAAATTGAGTTTTTCCATAGATTTATGCTAGTAGTAATTAGAATTTTTGGTGTAGCTTCATTTTAAGATATATTATCTTCAGATTTGGCTAAATCTTTGTATGGTGAGTGAGCGGTTAACGAACATAGATGTTGTTTGAATTGTACGTTAACCGAACGCTCGGTGAGATGAGTTTGTTGTCCGAACATTTCCAATTTAACTTAATTAAATGATTGTAACTAATAAATACAAATTGTAATAAAAGTTTTTCAATCAGAAGAGATAATTAACATCCTAATTAGTAATTGATACTACGCATTAACTCGTAGCAACGTCAATAGTGAAAAGACCTGATACATGACGTACATTTTATAAATAATAATAAAATTGCTGTCAGTAATCAAACTATTTCGATTAATTAATTAAAAGCGTTGTTCAAAATACATAAACTTTTCGAACATTGAATTAAATTGAAACCTTTAAAGTAAGCTTTCTTGTTTCACCGTTTTCTTTGAGTATTTTTAGAAAATTACACTTGTAATTATTTTCATTTTCAATTATTTCTTGATAACTTCATGGAATTGTATATATATATATATGAATGAATGTTTAAAAAGTCATGGCTACATGTGTCGCAGGATATAAGGCTAAGTTGCATACATCCACTCTTTTCAGAGTGGAAGATTCAGAACAGAATAGAACTTCATGGAACGTAGCAATAATTTATTTGCGACGTAATTAAGCACTTAATTTCCCATATAAAGAAAATACGTTATTTTTCGAGTTTATTTGTTTTCAAACTTTTATATTCATACTTTGATTGAAAGACATTTTAAATGTTTCGAATTGTGCGTCGTTTTTGGTTTTTATCTGGAATGTATTTTATCAAATCAGAATCGAAACATGTGGCGTTGTAAATGTGCTGCAAATCGGAGGAGATAACACGAATTTATCGCCCTGATAACGCATTTTCCAAGAGTTACCATGAAACTGTTTCGCATTTTTGATATCCTGTGTAGTTAATTTTTATTTCTTTATAACAAATTTTACAATTTGTTATAATTTAGTATTTATAAACTTGTATAATTCTTCTATTATTAAGATGAGATTAAAAGTTAAATTAAAATAATATATTGAATTCAAACGACAGAATTATAGATTTTCAAAGTATTCCTTGATTATGTTTGTATTTTCATTAGAAAAGCGTTAATTTACATGTCAAGTCATTGCATTTTTAAGAATATATTTTCAACTTTGATAATTGATTACATAAAAAATATAAATATGATATTAGGTTTATTGGAAAGACCATAGTTTTGTCTTTAATTTGCACATTTCACGTTATAAATAGCAAATATTATTATTGAGTAATGAGTTAAAACGTGAAGACTTTGCATTTTCAATAATATATTTTCAAATATGACTATTGATTACAGAGAAACTGTAAAGCTTATAAATATAATATTTAGGTTTATTGGAAAGACAATAGTTTTGTCTTTAATTTGCATATTTGATGATATGATTAGCAAGTGTCGTTATTGGGTAATGAGATGAAACGTGATGACATTGCATTTTCAACTTTGACAATTGATTAGACAAAAACTATATGAAAAACAAATACGATAATAAGTTTATTGAAAAGACTATAGTTTTGTCTTTAATTTGCATATTTGATGATATGATTAGCAAGTGTCGTTATTGAGTTATGAGGTGAAACGTGATGACATTGCATTTTCAACTTTGACAATTGATTAGACAAAAACTATATGTAAAACAAATACTATATTAAGTTTAATGGAAAGACTATAGTTTTGTCTTTAATTTGCATATTTTATGATATAATTAGTAAGTGTCGTTATTGAGTATTTAGATAAAACGTGAAGACATTGCATTTAGAATCAGTAATCGAATTTATGAAACTTATATAAGTTATTGAATGTTAACTTTAATTATTTTCAATTTTATTAACAGTTTAACATAGTTTTGTACATTATTAACTAGTTGTAGTTCTTTATTTAAGTATCTAATTAATATAGAAGTGTATTTAATGTTGAATGAGTCTATTAGATATTTATATAACATGAGGTATTAAAAACTTAAAATTGGCGCCATTACGAAACTAACCTAAAACTATCCTCAACCTTCAACATCCTTACCTCTTTTTTAGTTATTTTGTAATAGTTACAATAACAAAAACATACAAACATGTCCCTGGTACCTGATTATGAAGATTCCTCCTCGTCCTCAACCTCAGACTCCTGCTCAGAGGAAGAAGAAACAACGAAAGATGCCGTAAGGTAAAGTAGAGTAGATAAGAAACAAGTAAACAAAAGAGCCCTACAACAACTTTTGTTTTGCACGCATAGTTGATGTTTAGAAACCAGTTATCCTATGCAAAAAATCGGTCAGCTTTCAAACATTTCAGCTGCACAGAAACCCCAACACTTAAGCCAAATAAGCTGCCGACCCCTGGATTCCTGGGGGCATCTGGAGAATCAGTGAAAGCCACCACATCAGTATTTACGAACCCCTTCATCGTGGCAGAACAGACTGAGGAGGCCATCCTCGAGAAGCATGTCAAGATGGTCAGCAAGAAAGACAATGTTATCATCAATGGGAAGAAGGTGTGCTGGAATTACAGGAAAGGCAGATGCAGGTTTGGACATAATTGCAAGTACGCACATGACTCGGATCTTCAGAAGACGCAGGAGGAACTCAGCTTGGAGAACAGAGTTGAAAACACGGTGATCTGCCAGAATCAGGAGATGAGGGAGCCCAGTGCACAAGAGCTGCTGCAGATCAAAAATGATTCAACGGCAGTCAACCAGAAGCGAAAGAGACCTGGCCTAACTCAGGGTCTTATACCTGGAAAGAAAGTAATGCGGAGCTATAAGCAACAACACAATAAAACACACTAGACTTATTAATTATAATTATTTATAACGTAACGTAATTTATACAAACTTAATACTTTTCTCATCATTTGAAAGTAGTGTTTTATAAAATGATTATAGCATCAGCAAATTGATAATAAAAATGATATAACTAAATAATCAACGTTCAAATAAAACCCAATATTTTGTAAAAATAAAATAGGTAAATTATTAAAACTTAATAATCGTTTCGTTTCCTTCTCGTAAATCACAGCTTTTTAATATTGTTAACTTATGTTCATCACCTGCTTGAGAAATCTTAATTCTAGTATTTGGTACAGTCTTCCAGTATTGTCCACAACCAATCCTCAGTTCATTATCCCATACAGTCGACAAGTTAGTCACAATAAAAGTGATATGGTATTCTTTCGAGATGAATCTCATAATATTTACAGCATATGTCAGCAATGCATTAACACTACCTTTTTCGGTTTGATAGGCTAGACAAGGCAAAGAATCCAAAATAATGAGTCTTACTTTGAGCTTCTTCAAGTTACTCATAATCTCGTAAAGGGCATTGATTAAATCATGTATGGTCCAAAGTTGTTTGATTAACAGCTTCTTGAGACTATCTTTATCTGGGAAATAGTCTAAATGAGAATGTATCTCATTTTTGGTATCAAGGTAGAAGCAGTTAGAGCTATACTTTCTAAGGTAATTCGAAAGGATGGTTAAGCATAACTTAGTTTTTCCACTGGTTGGGGCCCCACATATCTCGTAGATGTTTCCAGTCAAGAAACCTCCTGCCAAAAGAGAATCAAAACTGGTATAGATTGATTAAATTGTTGATGAATCCAACAAAACAAATTACCTCTCTTTCCCCGAAGATATCGTTGCTGTCTTGCTCAGTGCAGCTTTGTACATCTCCAAAGCGTTGTACGAATATGCAGCATTCTTGTTCAGGATGTGTTTTTTGATGGTAATAATGTGCTAAAAATTGTAATCAATTAGTTCATTGAATTTCAACTGTTAACTGTTACTTTATATGTGAGCTGTGTGATGGTGACCAATTGCTTGGAATCCTTCTGCAGAAATTGATGAATGCTGTGCACATCTTTATGGGATAAGTTTAGTAGGATTGTTTTGGTTAGCAGTGGATGCGTTTGTGTGGTAAGGCGGGACATTTTGAAAGCAGAGGAATGTAGGCTTCCGAAAGAACGCGCATCTCGTTCGAACGCTGACTCACTCACTATTGTGAAGAAATATTTAACAATAAGAACGTATTCTGCAGAACCTCGGGCCCCGATAAACGCATGGGAAGAAAGACCTTGTGGTCAGTGGTATCTCGGAATCTTAGCAATAAATACAAAACGCGGAACGTAACAATAGAAACCAATTTATGTCGTAACTAGTTCAACTGGTCTTGAGCGAAACAAAGTTGATGGAAACTAAATCGGAATGTATAGTTTATATATAAATAACTGCACTTTATACCATAAAATATACATCTCTGTAATTCAATTACATAAGAAAACTTATGAATTAATTAAAAAAATGTTAATTGTAATAATTACGTTAACAGATTAGATTGGAAAGAAAAATTGAATCTTGACCTTTTTAAATCTTCGTATTTTAAAGATACCAATAATTTGTTTCCAATAAATATATCTTAATTAATTATTTTCTGACTGATCCAATATTTTAACAACTGTTTTAATTATTTTTAGAAATTCCAAGTTATTTGAACTTTTCATATTGACACGAAACTTCTTGTTACATCATAAATAATTTACTATTGAATTTTAATGTTTTCAAGTTTTATTTAACTACTTGTTAGGTACATAAGCTAATTGAATCTTCGAATATTCTAATTAAAGACAAAACAATTACCTTTCTAATGAATCTACTATCATCTCTCTTGTTTTTAGATTATTCTATTGTTATGTATAACCAGTATTGTTTATGTCATTCATTAATGTAGTATTGACTATTGTAAGTACGATCTCATTAACGACGTACATTTCCATTTAGGAAGATTCCATATTACTTCCAAATTGCTTCCAAATATTGTACTCCCACTATGTTAGTTAGTTAGTATAAGATAAGACCCACCCCCACATGGAAAACCCATGATTGGCCGATAGAAATAAGGAAGATGAAGGAAGGGCTAAGTTTTATAACCCTAGAAGTGATAAATTGACGAACCGGGTACCGATCGGTCTCTCTTGTTATACACCCGTCGATCGGAAAGGTTCTCCCTGGATCCCAGCATTACTTTTTGTCTCTATACCTAAGTCCGACACGACTGGAAGCCAGTACTTCCATAAAAACCTCCTGGGACTTCCATAAAAACACACCAAGACTCCACAACGACGAACCACGAGATATTTCCACGAGTGTCCAGAGAAATCCCATCCCGGGACACGACACTATAATCAATTGTCAAAGTTGAAAATACGTTAAAAAAAATGTAATTTGTTTGCATTGTATCTAATTATTCAATAATCACACATCATAATTATATCAACGAATGTGCAAATTAAAGACAAAACTATGGCCTTTCTTATGAACCTACTACCATCTTTATGATCTTTACAGTTCTTTTGTAATCAATTGTCAAAGTTGAAATTACGTTAAAAAATGTAATTTGTTTGCATTGTATCTAATTACTCAATAATGACACTTGATAATTATATCATCGAATATGCAATTTAAAGACAAAACTATGGCCTTTCTTATGAACCTACTAACATCTTTATGATCTTTACAGTTCTTTTGTAATCAATTGTTAAAGTTGAAAATA
>JAFMTC010000228.1:407703-437734 GCA_018845635.1 Nicrophorus orbicollis
ATTACGTGCGATTGGGCATAAACGCGGTACACCCGGACCAAGTGCGAGCCGCCCCGAAGACGATCCTTGTATTTTGAGACTCGGATGGCCCACCAATGCGTCGATATTTCGTGATTACATGATGGTAAGTTTCCGTTCACTGTTCCAAGATAAAATGGCGTCTCGAGGCGTGCAAGCTTCGACGACTCCACACATATTCTAACATATAAGTAGATACAACAAATATAAAGCTGAAACATTGAAACACCACATTTTCAATAATTTCAGTTAATTTCATAGCTTTTCATCCGACTCTTTCATCATTCTATGCAATCGCGATATGCGCACACCAATTCCGGCCAGTCAATAAAAACAACAAAAACTCGGCGTCATACGTTAACTATTTCTTTTTTTTTTTTTGAAATACCCGAAAATTAACCGGAGCTTTATTTTTTATTGTTTTTAAAGACGCCGGTTATTACCGCCAAAACCGCATTAAACAAGCGACTCCAGCCCAAATGTTGCTATGTTTACAAACCGCCAATTGTTTTATTATATTCTGAGTGAGGTTTACACAAAAACAACACACAATTTCGCTGCAGTAGACTCTTACCGAAAAAGCATCCCCATGTTATTGTTAATCAGTGTTTGCAACTTGCAGATATGTTGTTAGCGGTGATCTTCAACTTCAACATAAACTTTGTGAACGGTAAGGGTAGCCTGTACATTTTATATCTGCTCTTCGTAATGCATAGCAACTTCTCTCTCTAAAACTAGATGTCTCTTTTATTTATTTAATTTACCCCTTTCTCCTAGCACACTGTATTAACTGTTTGTTTCCCTCGTTGCAGAAGTATAGGCGATGAGTGATGAAACTCCAGGGGCAGGACACAGCTCCATGCCCCTGCGGGGGGGCCAACCCTCCATGCCTATTCGGTACAACCAAGCTTCAGGCCAGTACGTCCTCACTCAGTCCCATACAGTACCTGCCTTAACTAAAGTAAGTTTTTCCACATATGTAATTTCTAAATTAACTTGAATTTATATTCATAATTTCTTCTTCAAAAAAGCACGTTTTTTTCTTTATAAATTATCTTACTCTTAATTAAACTAACATCTGCGAAGTAAACAGTTATATAAATGTTGAAAGGCAAAGTTCAGTGCATTTACATTATAAATTACAAAATTTCTGTGTGCAACGAAACACGTGGTTCGAGTCGTTAACGGTTTTACGTGGTTTGGCGCCAAAATCTGTGAACGTTTGAAACAAGCTGCAAGATAAGGCATTTTTCCTCCTTAGAAATTAGAAATAAAAAAACGAAAATTATCTAACCTCAAAACACACAAAACCACGTGGTAAATTTTCCATTTTCTAAAAATTCGAATTTATTCTATTTCATTATAATTGAATAGCATTTCAATGAATTAAATTGAAAAGAAAGCTTTATTTGTTTTTAATTTAAATATTTATCTTTTTTTAAAATTATTAAATAATAGATGTTTGTAATTTAATTTCATTTTAATTCAAATATTACTTATTTAGTATTGTGTAACTTAATGTACTTTTCTGTGTACATATTTTCACTTTTACGTAATCTATGAAAGTTAATCATTTGAATGGGTTGTTGCTGCCATATAAATATAATTGTATACTGTAGTTGACTTGTGTTGCTTTTAGCATCTTTGTTACAACAATACAAAATTCATAAAGATTATTAAATACGTACTTAATTGTTTGATGATTCATTAAGATTATATGATGCAAATAAAGTGTATCATTGTTTGCATGTTGCGTTTAAAATAAATGTAAGAGAAAATACGATTTGTTTAACGAATATTTAACTTATATTCAAGAATTAACTAAGTTGTTGTGAATGGTAATGGAATTCAAGAAAGTTTGTGTTACATACTGTATGTAACACCTACACCTATAACTGGTATACAAATACATTGTATGACACAAGTTGATAGCATTTACTTTCTTTTATTACATTTTATTAAATATACATAAAAAGTAATTTTATGTAATTATTGTAATAATACATAATTATTTATTTAAACATATTTTTTGAATCAAATTATATAATTTTTTAAATCATCTTTCATGATGAGAGTTAAAAGTTATTTATAAAAAATATCAAATAATTTGTTGAATACTTTGCACTTTGTGCGTCTATAAACATTATGTTTATTACTATAAAATAAGTTATATAACATTTTGTTACATAACCGTGAAGCCTTACGGGTATATACATCTATTATACATGTTGAAATCATGTTACATAATGTTTTTTTTTGTATATAATTGAAACATGTATTTTTAACTTATTTCATCATATTTGAATAGGTTTTATTAACTCTTTTTCCATAAAGCAGTGAATGTATTCAATAATTATTCTTCTGTTAATGAAATTATTAGAATATTCAAATTTTACAGTTAATTACTACAGTTTTTGCACTAAATAAATTAAGTTTATTTATTGCTTTTTATTATGTGTTTATTATTTAAACAGACAAAGTTAGTATATTTCCAATATATATTCAAACATATTATAAAGACGTTTATAACAGTTTGTAAAGTTCTTCAAGAATTTCCAAATACATCTTTCACAATATTTACTTACCTCAAAATGTTAGCAGTAAAGTGCAATGGCTCGGATCTCACATTTCCGCTACAAATTCCACCTGCGTCGATGTTATTGTTTTGTACTTTAACCGTTCCGCACCTTTCACTCATCACACAATGCCTGAACATTAAAAATATACACGACAATTGGAAGTTCTATACGTGTTAAAACACAAGTAAAATCTCCATTCATGCATTGATGAAATGATATAAAAATAAATCTTATTAATTTTCTATTAATAAATTTAACTTATGCATTATTGTTTAATTTCTAAATTTGATTCAAATTTAGCCTAATTAATGTTTGAGGTTTTGAGAATTTATTGTTAAATATAATTAATTTATATTTTGGGTAGAGTTAATTAACGAATAAATCCTGTATTTTGGTATAATTATGTAAATCAAATTATATTGTTAATAATAGTTTTAAATAGTTATTCCGCTCTGCTAATAATTATATTTATTATATAATTTGATGTGATTCGAACGAAATATTGTTTCCGCTCTTAAATCGTTATTGTTTCCTTATAAATTTATTCGAAGGGTAACTTGATAATGTAATAGGAAGTAAGATTTAGTTTTGTTGCAAGGGTTTCCAGTTTCTAAAGATATGATTTTGCTTTTGTTGAAGTTTACATGATGAAATTATACACTCAATGATGGTATAGAGATCCATTCAACTCTTGCCAAGTTCTGATTATATTGAGGCATTTGTCTGATACAAAAATAAAACTTATATTTTCGTTTGATGTATGTGAATATCGATTATATTAACTAACCGTTGTGTAACTTTTGTAATGTTTCAGATAAGTGGAACAGCAGGTATAGTCCAACAAAATGTGAATTTGCAACAACAGGGTGGCGTAACGCGTATAATAAGTATAAGTCCGTCGAGTAGTCAAATGTCATCGCCGTTGCGACCGAGCCAAACGAACCAGAGTATTGTAAAAGCTTTAACCACAAAATCCAGACCTAATGCGAACGTGCGGCTGCAGCTCTTCGGCGATGCCGGAACGAGATCCTCGTCGGCGAGGACGCCGGTCAAACGGTCGCTTCCGGCCACCCCGGAAAAGAAGGACACGTACGCGGCGAAGCTGCAGCGGGTGATGAACCACAGGAATGTGCGCTCGAAGATCGTCCGGGAAAAGTATAATGAACATTTATTAGAAAATTATCACCTGGAGATCGGAGGCAACATCCTGGACCTGTATCAGTTCGCCAAGCGGCCTAAGACGCAGCAGTTCCTTGCCTACATCAAGGAGAATGCGATAGACCCCAAGGAGTACCAGCAGGACGAGCCGAACAACACCGTACCGCCGATGCCCACGGCGACGGCGGTCAGTTCGTTGCCCGGCATGTCCTCTCATGCTTCAGTACCGACAACCTCAACACCTCCGACTGTTCATACCTCGACCACTACCACCTCCTCCGCTCCGCATTCTCATCAAGAGAAAGAGCCGGTCAAGAGCAGCAGTTCCACAACGGCGAACAAGATCAAAACTCCCGTCACATATCTTCCCAATCCGCCGAACAATCAAGAGCAGATCGTAGAGAAGGCGAAGCAGGAGGCGTACGTGGTGCAGAGGATAAGCGATCTCCAGAAGGAAGGGCTGTGGAGCGAGAAGCGGCTTCCGAAGATCCAGGAAATGCCGAGAGTGAAAGCCCATTGGGATTTTTTGCTGGAAGAGATGGTGTGGCTGGCCGCGGATTTTGCGCAGGAGCGTAAATGGAAGAAAGCTGCCGCTAAGAAGTGCGCTCGAATGGTGCAGAAGTATTTCCAGGATAAGGCTTTAGCGGCGCAGCGGGCGGAGAAGGCGCACGAGCAGCATATCCGAAGGGTGGCTGCTTTCTGCGCGAAGGAAATCAAGAATTTCTGGAGTAACGTGGAGAAACTGGTAGAGTACAAACAGAACACCCGACTGGAAGAGAAGCGGAAAAAGGCTCTCGACCAGCATCTGAGTTTCATCGTCGACCAAACGGAGAAATACTCGCAGCTGCTAGCAGAAGGCATGAACAAACCGATCAATGACACCAGTACTGTAAGCAATCCCGTCTCACGAACAAATTCAGATGGTAAATTTGTCATTCCATTCAAACGATGTATAAACATTAATTTAATTACATTTATTTAAAGATGAGTTTCAACCAGACACTGAAAATAGTAGTGACGATGAAGAAACGATCGCTATGGAAGAAGCAGCAGATACTGCTGAGAAAAGCGAAGAAGTTGCTGCTCTTCAGAGAGAATCACTGATGGATTTTGAAGACTTCCTGAACGAATTACCCAAAGACTACTTAGAGAATAGGGATAAAATTATGTGGAGTCCTAGTGAAGACGAAGCAGTAAGTACAATTTTATCTCTATGTCAAACACACTTATCCAAAATTTTAAATGATGATACTATACAATTCATGATGGTTTGAAATCCATTCAATTCACTCCACTCTATGATTATAAACGAGGCATTTGTCTGACGATTCACAAACAGTTTAATTACGAATTACAACCATGACATTGCATTAAACTTGAAACTTTTTTTTTTAGGAAAGCTCTGGAAATGAAGACAATGATAAGCCTAGCGGTAGTTCGAGGCCATGCAAGTTGAGAAAGAAAGATAAAGATTTCAAGGCAGATTTCAGTAGTGACGACGATGAAGACACTATACAAGAACAAGAGAAGGCTGAAGGCGCTCTAGACCATAAAGAGGAAATCGATGATCTGAATGCCGAAGCCGAAATGGACATTGAAGAATTGCGTCGGAAATACGCGTCTTTGCCTGCGCCAGAGGAAGATTCTAATATGTCTGCTGTTACGACAGAAACTAGCAATAAGTCGTCTGATTACGAACCCGACGAGGGCGATGATCAATCTGGAAGTGACGAAAGCGACGATTCTGGAAGTGAAAGCGACTTGCCACCAACAGCTATGGAGATATCTGAAGCCGAGGACGAAGATGATAAAGAGGTCGGATTGAAATCTCTACTTGACGACACTAAAGAGGGAGAAGATACAAAGACTGATAACAATGACCTTATCAATGATGCTGCTGCGATTGCAGAAAGTATACAACCTAAAGGAAACACATTGTCTTCCACAAGCGTAAGTTTCTTTCTATTTCTTAGAAAATTAATTAATCAAAATAAATTAAAATGATGATTCAAAATTGACTGAAGGTGGAGAAATCCATTCATTCAACTCCTACCAAAATATTGATGTTAATCGAGGCATTTGTCTGAAAATTCACTTAAAAGAACCATTGATTTCTAAGATTTTATTGTATAAATATTAATGATTTGTTTCTATATATGTAGGTTGTTACAACAGTGCCGTTCCTACTAAAGTTACCATTGAGAGAATACCAACATATTGGTCTGGATTGGCTCGTGACAATGTTTGAGAGGAAACTGAATGGTATCCTGGCTGATGAAATGGGCCTTGGAAAGACGATACAAACAATTGCGTTGCTTGCCCATTTAGCATGCGAAAAAGGTAATTACCGTTGCGTAACGTCAATTTCACTTAGTTGTACATAGAACCCTTTCACATCCAATGTGTTTAATGGATCCAAAGTTTCGCACAATTTCACAAGAAAGGATAGCAATAAAAACTTACCAATTGGCTTCCGACGGTCGGTGCGGAGGTTAACTGCCTGTTTTTTAACATGATTACATAAACATCATAATGATTGTATTAATGTTTAAATAAGTTGTATTAATTAATTGATGCGTTTGCAGAGAACTGGGGACCGCATTTGATAGTTGTACCCACCTCGGTGATGTTGAATTGGGAGATGGAGTGCAAGAAGTGGTGTCCGGGATTCAAGATCTTGACCTACTACGGAACCCAGAAGGAGCGTAAACTGAAACGCACCGGATGGACGAAACCCAACGCCTTTCACATCTGCATAACATCTTACAAGCTAGTCATCCAAGACCACCAGAGTTTCCGGCGGAAGAAGTGGAAGTACCTGATCCTCGATGAAGCTCAGAACATCAAGAACTTCAAATCGCAGAGATGGCAGCTGTTGCTGAATTTCCAAACGCAGCAGCGTCTCCTGCTAACCGGTACACCTCTACAAAACAACTTGATGGAACTGTGGTCGCTCATGCACTTTTTGATGCCCAACGTGTTTCAATCGCACAGGGAGTTCAAGGAATGGTTCTCGAATCCCGTCACGGGGATGATCGAGGGAAACAACGAGTACAATGAGAATATTATCAAAAGATTGCACAAGGTAATTGACTTTTTTTGTTTGCTTTATATGATGATACTTATTCAATTGACATGATGATACAATACACTCACAGATGGATTGAGTATCCATTCAAACTCTTCCAATTAATGTTGATAAACGAGGCATTTGTCTGAAGACATCAAATATAAAACAAATATTTAATTAAATTGTGATTGATTCGGAGAGTAATTTTTATGTTTATTTGATTGCAGGTTCTCAGGCCTTTCTTGCTGAGGAGGTTAAAATCCGAGGTGGAGAAGCAAATGCCAAAGAAGTACGAGCACGTTATTATGTGCAGATTGTCGAAGCGGCAGAGATTCCTTTATGATGACTACATGTCCCGGGCGAAGTAAGTGTTCTAAAAATAGCTTTCAAAGGAAAAATCCACTTCTCTTCCCAGAAACATTTCGTGATCGTCTCCTTATTGGGCTTTCGGTTTTGTTTTAACTTTTCTTTAAACTGGGAAGTATATTGAAGAGTCGGATTCTAGGTGAGGTCGGAACGTATTTTTACCAAGTTCACGCCCTCAATCCGGATCCGAACATTCTAAAATTCATCATTATTTTTTTCTGATATTTCAAAACGTGCGTCATCCAAATTTATTGTTTCTTAAACAATCTTTTAAAAAGTACATTTACGAGTTTAACATTCTTCAAATAATTTTATGCCAGTATTTGTTTAATTTTTGTAGTAAAAATTTAATAAATGCTACAAGCTCAATTCTATTGATTAAATATCATATTTGTATTGTAATTATTGTTGATTTAGTTAATTAATGTAATCTTTTTGTTTTACAGAACGAAAGAAACACTAGCAAGTGGAAATTTGCTGAGCGTAATCAATGTTCTTATGCAATTGAGGAAAGTCTGCAATCATCCGAATTTGTTTGAAGTCAGACCAACAATATCTCCGTTCCACTGCGAAGGCATTCTTGAACATATACCATCAATAATCTACTCCGCACTTTCTTATGATGTCTGGAAGGTAAACTATTGAAGAGTTTTTTTTTTGTATAACAAATGTACCTTTCAAAACATACACGGATAGCATATTCGATTGGTTGTCGGTTTTGTTTCTTTGGAAGGAGATTGAAGCTTGGTAATCCTTGGTGAGGTCAAAGTTGTATACCAAACTTATGCCCTCAATCCGGATTTCTACATTGCTCCACTGAAATTTATTTGATTTCACCAAAGTTGAACATGACGTTAATTGTTTATTTCTCTTTGTTTAAAGGATATTGATTTGAACTCACTGAACCTGAATCTGCTGCAGTTGGAATACAACTACAGTGCATATCAGTGTTACCGATTGCGTCAGTATTGTACACCAAAGAAGCTGATTGAAGAGATCTCTTCGACCGAGGTGGAACTGACTCCTCCCTGTCCTCCATCCAGGCTGAGCCTGAAGGTGCACAAGAACAACGTGAACACGGCTATCAAAGCGGAGATGAGGGAAGAGAAGGTGGTTTCAACGCCGCCTCCGGTCGTAGCTCAGCAAAACCAGAAGGTGAATATCATGGGGAAGTCTTATGGGATGATCAAAGCTTTGCAAATCGCCGGCTCGAGCGCGACCACGCAATCGTCTGGATGTATTTCAAATATGCCAATCCCAGGATTCGCACAATTAGTCCAAACCTCCACTGGGAAGCACATCTTGCTGACTCCAACGCTGAACGCGAATAACATCGGGATTTCAGGAACGACGACGACAGGTATGTTATCACAAAGATTTGAATTTTCTTGAAGATTATCATTGGATGCTAATTCTAATAATACATTTTTAGTTATGTCACGTTAGAAGTAGAGAAAATTTCCTACGTAAGCATTGTTTTGCATTTTAAATGTTTTACTAACGTACTAGTTTTTTCTTCTAGTTTTGCATTAAGCTAATCTATATTTAAGTAGTATTTTGATCGTTTGATTAATGTAAAATTTGGTTTTCAGTGAGGACTTCAAGTGGTCAAAAATTGACAGTATTATCGAAGCAGCCAGTTGCAACCACTGCGAATGCCACTCCTCCTGCTATTGCTAAAGCTATAGTAAAGGTACAGTTGACTTCCTTAACATCGACCGCTATGGTAATTAATTGAATTGCAATCAAGAAGCTTAACCCCAGCAAAACTATGAGTGAAACGTCTAACTGAATCTGTGTTACCTTTGCAGACTTCTGAAGAAAATAAACTGGACGACAATGGAAGCCGGAAAACTGTCGGCACTAAATTCATTGAGAAACTATACTTGCACAATACCGAAAGTACTAGGAACTTGGATGTTCGGTGGCAGAACTCATACGATAAAATGGACATCAAAGTAGAAGTAATTATATTAAATTGATTTTAAAAAGGAACACATCTAACTTTACTTTTTTCCCATAGAAATCTGACGAGGAGAATTCTGAGGAAAATCACAGGATGAAGCTGAATCTGATAGCTCGTGTGAATCAAACCCGTTGCAGTGCGGTTCCCATCTATGGGAAGGATTTCATTGAAGGGATGCAAGTGCTGAGTTTGCCGAATCACAAGTCTTGGGTTGGAGGTTTGAGGCATTGCTCGAACGTGCAATGGGGTAGAAAGGCCGATTGCACAACGGATGCTCTGAAAGAACTCATCTTTACTCCAGTCCAGAGGATAGAAGAGTTAACTGACATTTTCAATAGATATATTGTTTACGTACCTGCCGTTCACGCTCCAGAGCCTGAACTTCAAATTTGGAATCCTCATCCCAGCTTGTACTGGGGCAGGATCAATGAGAAGAAAATGTTGGTTCAAGAGCTTATGGAACCGACGACGCCGCTCCACCAAGTGGCCTCGGCCATGGTTACGCAATTCCCCCATCCCAGACTTATACAATACGACTGTGGTAAATTGCAAAGGTTGGACCGTTTGTTAAGGAAATTGAAGTATGGCAGTCATCGTGTTTTAATCTTCACGCAAATGACGAAAATGCTCGATGTGCTCGAAGCTTTTCTCAATTTCCATGGTCACATTTATCTGAGATTGGATGGCTCCACCAAAATAGATCAGAGACAGGTTAGTAATCGAATTACGTAATTAATATTTTCAAAGAAAAGCATTTACGATCAATTATTTACCCTTTCTATGGTAATTTAGTTTTTGAAAAAGTGCAAGAATAAAATACGTTGCCAGCGAGCAGCAAATAATCATTTTGCCAGCTTTCTAGAACTTCGTAGACATCTTAATTTTATGAAAGTTTACTTTCGTTAGGTGATTTTCTTATGTTTTATTAACATTTGATTCTTGCTTGCTTCAGATATTGATGGAACGGTTTAATGGAGATCCAAGGATATTCGCCTTCATTTTGTCCACCCGTTCAGGCGGCGTTGGTGTCAACTTGACCGGAGCAGATACTGTGATATTTTACGATTCCGATTGGAATCCAACTATGGATGCTCAAGCTCAAGACAGATGCCATCGTATCGGCCAGACGAGAGATGTCCATATTTACAGGTAATTACAACTTCCTTGGAAAGGTCTATGGTCCTTTTTAATAGTTAACTTTACAAAAATATCTGTTATTACTTAATATTTATTCAAATTTAATTTTGCAGACTTGTTAGTGAAATGACTATCGAAGAAAATATTCTTAAAAAGGCGAATCAGAAACGTTTACTCGGCGATTTGGCTATCGAAGGAGGAAACTTCACCACTGCGTACTTCAAAAGTGTAAGTTTCAGTGTAACTTTTCGTATGAGATTTTGGTGTTAATCTATTTTTCTATTATAGACAACGATTCAAGATCTATTTAGTATCGATGCAACGGAAGAAAGTGCCGCAACTAGGATGTCAGAAGTTGTTGAAATCAGCAGGGAACGAGAGAAGGGTTCAGAAGAGAATAACCATTCGAATGATGAGAAATCTGCAATGGGTGCGCTCGAAAGTGCTTTGGCAGCATGCGAAGATGACCAAGATGTGATAGCAGCACGCACGGCGAAGGCCGAAGCCGTTGCAGATTTAGCGGAATTCGATGAGAATATACCTTTGGAAGATCAAGAAAAGGATAAAGAACCTGAGATCAGTAAAGCGGAGCAAGAAGTGGAAAATCTCGTGAAACAGGTAAAATCATTTGTCACGATTGGTCTACGTGTTTGCGATATGGATGAAAGTATTTGTAATTCAATGTTTTACGCATTTTTAATAAAACGGTTTACGATGACGTAGTGGGCTGTTTGTACAAAATGCAATAAAGAATTCATCACGGAGCCAGCAAGCTGCAAAATACTTAGTTTTGTTGAGTTCTAGAACTCCGTGAACATGTTTGAATGATATCAATTAGTTCGTTTCACTATGTAGTGAAGTGGTGTTTATGTAATTCGTTGTGTTTACAGCTGACACCAATTGAACGGTACGCGATGAGGTTCATCGAAGAAACTGAAGCCGCTTGGTCTGCCGAGCAATTGGCAGCCGCAGAGCGTGAAATTGAAGATCAGAAACGGGAATGGGAGGAGAATCGAATTGCTGCCATGAAGGAAGAAGAGCTGCGACGGGCCAGGGAACTGGAGGAGGAGAGTGAGTTGCTCACTTTCCCACGGGAGGACGCAACAAATCAGGTCAGCAAAATTAAAAAAGTAAAACCAGATAATAAAAAAGTAGTAAAAAGGGCGAACGTAACTAGAAATAAAGCAGCCAATAAACAAATAAACTCGTCGTCGCCACATGCGACGCAATCCGAAGGTAAACGAATTTCGAACAGGTTGAGGCATAAGAGTGTGACGAAAAGTGAAACTGAATTTTCTGAGGATGAATTGAACGGAAATGATAATGAGGAAGATGATGATGATAGCGATAATGAAGAAGAGAATGAAAATGAAGATGATGAAGACAACGATGATGATGATGATGAAGAAGAGGAGGAGAACAGTAGAACGGAAAATTCTCAAAGCGAATCGGAGAACTCGAACTATGATAGCTCGGATCCGGATTCGCAACCTCTGCAACAGACTCCATTCGTGAACAGGGTCGATCATAATTCACCGAGGACTCGGTCCAGGGGAACCGTAGCTATAAATCTATGGACCTTGGATGTGAGTCCTATCCTTCCAGGGGTGAAACCCGTGAAGAGTGTGCTGAAGAGAAGCAACTCTTCTGAAGACCTGGATAAAGAGAAGGAAAAGGAGAACGTCGTTGCGACGAAGCCTGTGCAGAAAAAGAAAAATCTAAAGCAGATTATAGACGAGGATAACGATTTGATGAAAAGTAGTAGACCAAAGAGGGCGGTGAGGCGGAGAGTTCAGATTGCCAATAAAGTAATGATGAATCATAAGACTGACACTAAGATCGTATTACAAGAAGATGACATGGAAAAGGCGGAGCTCATCATTTCTTCGGCAGTCGATGACGATTCGTGCAGTAAGACTGATACAGTAATCGAAGAGAACGGCGATGATAATTCCACAAACGAATCGCAGAGTATATCTGATTCCTTCAGCCAAGTCGATGAAGACACCAGCAGCACCGTTGGCGAGGTGGTTACGCAAACGTATGAAATGCACGAAACTGGCGAAGACGCGGTGATTACAGAGGAGAACGACTGCGGGTCAGAAACTTGTGATGATAGCACTGAAGTTGCTGAAACTGATCCAAGTATTAATAAAGCAGACGAAGATACGAAGGAAGGTGCTTCAGTGAATCACGTCGACGAAGATGATGCGAATGAGAGCATCAATAATTGTGATAATGCCGAAGAAACTTTGAGGGAGTGCAGCGTCTTTGTTAGTGATATAATGACATCTGGCGAGATAGATAAATACACAGTTAGCAATAGATCATCTGCTACAGTAGCTGAGAGCAAGCGTAGGTTGAAACGGAACCGCGACGGTTCGAAGGGGAAGCTCTTCAAAGGCACCAATCATATGGCTAACAACAGTACGTTGGACGTGTGGCTTTCCACGAAATCGCCGCCCCCGAAAAACAACGACGAGGAAAATGCGATTCCCGCCGAATCAAACGAGTTACTTAATAAAAACGAGTGCCCCGGTAGTGACGATGAGGATAATTGTATTAAAATGGTTAAAACCGAATGACGGTAATAATGAAACAAAACAAATAGGCTGTTATATAATTAATAATGATTGAGAGACAAAATAATAATGCAAATAGTAACATTTGGACGTTCACCGAAACGCGACATATTTTTGTGATTCACTTGGTTTGGTTGCTTGGCCATTTGTCAACCAAATTCTGTACATATTAAAAAATAGTAGAGTTTATAGTTTTTTTACTAAACGAAGGCAGACAGGAAAACTGAAATTGAAACAGGAAGGAAAGAATGATGAGAGTAGGATCCAAAAAGAAAATGAGTGATGTTTTTATTGTGTATAAATGAGAATGTAAATTATTCTGGTATGAATGTGTGATTTGTTCAGGAACAGTGTATTACCATGAAAGAAACATGTTGTTAACTCTTTCAAATTAAGTTGACGAGAATAGATTGAGAAAAATTGCAAACAGATTGAGAAACAGCTATAGAAATATAGAAAGAAGAAGACCCAATTGCTGAAAAAGGGCGCAACAATCTCTTTACACATTCCACACACACACACACACGCAAATAGTAGTTTTTGGCTCGCTCTTGATTGCTCAATTTAATTTGGAAGGGTTTCCTGCCCGAAGGTTGATGATTGAAAATGCGACTAACGATTATTTAAAACCCAAAATCTATTCATATCGTTATTTTTTCAATGATATATATTTAATTCTGTTTCTTTCACTCATTGCGAAATTATTTATTTATTTTTCGTTCTCACTACACTTTTTTCCTCTTCTTGCGTTCGCATTTTGAATCATCTTCGGTTATGATTCGTACGTAATCTCAGTGCTATGTTCTGTTAAATGTTTAAGATTGTACATACATAATTTAATATTATATAAATAAAGAAGTTCTCTTGCACATGTGTTACTGTTGTTTCAAGAATTGTTGAATTCGAAAAGATTTCGCGAGAAGCGGGGTGGGCGTAGGTTTTGGTGCCATCTTGCTCCGGCGTGCCGCAGCGGGCACCAAAACACTGCCCCGCTGGACACAAGAGCAAGTGGGCTTCTTTATAACCTACGCCCTTTTTACAACCCCCTCCCTCCAATCCAAAAAAAAGAGAAAGAAACCGTTAACCTGTGTAATCCCTTAATCAAAAAGCATCCTTTCGGAGAGTATATCTGAAACACACTTCACGGTATGTATCCTTGCATATATTCACCACTTCATCCTCGAACTCGAACCTCCCGCAATTCTCACTTTTCGTCAACAGTTAATAATTTCGATTTCAATTGATTTACAGATTTGGTTATGCGATAATACCAACGAGCAAATGCCGGTAAGTCTGGGGGATTTCTTCACCTATGCAGGACAATCTTGTTTGTTAGTGAGCGATTGCAAAATGTTGTCTTGCAAAGGTTGAATTCAACCAAGAAAATATCGTACAATCTGTTTTCTTTTGTTATTAACAAATATCGTTTTTTAGATGTGGTGTCCTCCGACTCCTCCGCAGCAAGATGGCGATATTTATCTTGATCAAACCATGACCTTCCTTTACGACACCGGCATCATGTTGGAGAATGAGTTACCTCCGGTTTACGTAAAGAAGGAAGTCGTAAAGAGGACTCGCACAGAAGCTGGTCTACCAGAACTACGCAGAGGTGGTCCTGTCAAGATGCGGAAAGAGGAAAGCACGTATCCTCCGCGTTCTCTTTTCGAAAGACCTACACCTACGGTGTTGAAGGTACGGAGAAGCGATGTTAGGATGCACAAATTCAGAGGGGCTATTTACAAGTCTGCTGGACCGGTGCCTGGTGTTAAATATCCGACGGCGAAACCGTCAATAGAACCACCCCCGAGTCCGCTTAATTGGACCATACACGAGGACAACGCCCTCCTGAATGTGATTCAAACTTACCAAGGTTCTGCTACAAATTTGGTGATACGGCAGGCGGGTCACATTCTCAGTTGGGATTTAATTGCCGAATATGTAAATACGGTGTCGATTGCCTACCGATCACCCAAGCAGTGCAGGAATCGCTACGAAAATGTTCTGGTTGATAGGGAGGAAGGCAAGCAGGCTATGGACACGTCACCGCGTAAGAAAAAGAACCAGAAGGGTCAGAACGTGTACAAATTCCCCGTTCCGAACAAATCGAATAGACCGATGTGCACTTCGCAGCTTTATCAGCAAGACAATAACATGAGTTACACGCAGTTGATTATTCAAAGACATGATACTCTGATGACGCTGGTGTCGACGAAGAAGACTAGCATCTCGAAGCCTGTGACAAGTAATCCCATGCTGAAGAACCCGAAGCATACGTTGCTCTTGGCGGAGTTTGGTATCGATTTAGATCATCCTATCATGCCGGAGGAAGTTGCAGCCCGAAGGGCTGATCGCGCAGTCCGGGAGAAAAAGTTTCCCCCGGAAATAGTACAAAAGCTCCAGATGATTCGGGCTTCCCAGAATGCGTGCGCAGCAGCTGCAGCTGCAGCTTCCTCATCGTCTGCCTCGGTATCTACAGCGAGTCCTGTGCATTCAGCGTCTCCGTCACCTCAAATAACCGTAGTGCAAAGCGCTACACCCACAATTGTTGCATCAACCGTGACACCCAATACTCCACCTACCACCTTGAGAGCTCAAAGGATTGTAGCGTCGCCTCTGCAGAATTCGACGGTCGTTTCTGTTTCAGGAATAACGCCGGCGCAATTGCAGAACGCTACTCAGAGGCTGATTGTTTCAGGAACTGGTAGTCAAGCGAAGGCTACGGTCGTTAGCCCCGCGGGGACGGTGTCTGCGAAGAGTATAAGTTCGGCACAACTGCAACTTATCCGACAAGCTACCCTGAAACAACAACTACGACTTCAGTCCGGAAACTTAGCTGCGCAAGGTGTGAAGACCACGACCGTGACGATAGCTGGCCAACCAGCTGTACAGGTTCAATTCACACAAGCTCAGCAGAAGACTCAGTATATCAAACCGGGAACGGTGACTGTTGCCGGGAAGCAAGGCATGATGCCTAGGACTATTACTGAGTCTGAGATGGCGCAGCTTATTAAGAGACAACAGATCGCTCAGAAGTTGGTCGCTGCTGGTGGGCAGCATGCAACGTCTATGCAGAGTCTCAGTCCTCAGGTCCTACAAGCCATACAAGCAGGTCCGTCCGGAACTCAGGTTGCTACCCTAGTCAAAGCAGTCTCGAGTGCTGGTGTAACGCAAACTGTGATCGGGACACCTGTGAAGGGTCTGTCTCAGGGCCTAAAGACGACTTCTCAGCAACAGCTTCGCACGCTGCAGATTCACCATCAGCAGTTACTAGCTCAGAAGAAGCTTGCCAACTCGAAGATTGCTGGTATAACGCAGGTACAGGGGAAAGGAGGCGTCGCGGCGCAGCTGATCGTCGGCTCGAAGCCCATGACAACGGGGATGACCGTACAGCAGCTGCACCAGGCGATGCGTGGGCCCATTAACCAAGGGCCCGTTTTACTTGCCAAAGGTCCGCCCCCCCGTGTTATACCACTTAACGGTCAGGGGACAAAACCGACCATTCAAGTAAGAAAATACAAGCAGTTGGTAAGATATGAATACAATAATTCTCTTATTGTTTATTACTTTTATTATTATTATATTTACTATTACTTTTCCGTTATATTTTTGGGTTGTTGTAGTCGTTTACCGATTCCCGTAGTCTTAATTTTTCCACACACCAATGTTGAAAATAGAGAATAATTGTATATTATCTTAAAATTACGAAATCCATCCACCACCACAACTATTACTAATCATACTATCACCAACAAAAGCCGATGATCAACTTGCAACCGTTTTAAGTTTATCATCGCCCATCAAATTTCTATTAACCCCAATTGGCTACCACACTACACACACACACACTGAATTTACTCCATTCACAATCTTATTACCATTGGTACAGTCATTTATTAATTATGCTTTTATTTAAGTATTAGATTGTTTGAAGGTGGTTGTATTAACAGTAAACAATTCACTAATTTAAAGAAATATAATTACAAAACATTTATAAAAATGAAGCCCTTTGTATCCCTTTCTGCACTTGAAGAAATATTTATAATTGATGTACTTAGTAATGGTAATTTTTTAAATTAGTTTCAAAGTAGTTTCATATTTAATATTAATCTAAGAATTTTGTAAATCTTGTGTTGATGGTTAAGGTTTAATATGTTGTAGGGTAAAGGGTTCTTGTAAAAGCATAATTAATAGTTCCTCTATACCAACTAATGATTTTAAACAAGGCTTTTGTATGGAATATGTTCAAATCCACATTTATTAGATTACAGTTATTATTTTTTGCATCAACCTCGTGCGAAGCCGGACAAAACGAGTCTTGACGATGTCCTTTTGTTTTAGGTTGTTCAAGCCTCTCAGGGCGGTATTACGACGACTTTAAGGCCCCAGCCGTCTTCCACTTTGGCGGGAGCCTTGGCCGGTATAAAGGTACAGGGTTCCGCCCAGAACCCGCAAACAATACTTTCGCAAGTAAATGCGGCGATTCACGGTCAGCAGTTACGTCAGAATAGTCCGGTGCGGATACAAACGGCGAGTGGCACGCCCCTCGTCGCCGTGACTGTCCAATCGGGCAGTCCGAACGTTGTTCAGGCCGGCCTCTCGCAACAAAACGCAGAAAAGGGGGCGGACCATGTAAGTAGATTCTTGAAGAAGTAAGACCACCCACACACCACCAGTTTAGGCCCCTCCTCCTCCACCACAACCAACGTACGAGCTCATTATTTTTATATATACATATATATTAATAATCTCGCGTTCAGACTATTCAAACGATTCATTTCTTTACGTAGTTTGTGTATAAAGTGCATTTCAGTATTCCCTTAGTTTTTCTTTTCGTTGCGTTCTGTTATCGATAACAAATAATTTAAATCAATTTAAATCAATTACAATAAACATAATCAAGTAAACGGCGAATTTTTTGTAAATACATATGTATATTATTATGAAAACAAAAGCGAGAGAGTGAAAACAGCATGAAGAGTTATACAAAAAGAAGGAAATAATAAATATTTTCAGTTTTCGTTCCTTTAATTATCTTATTATTTTCTCTTTTAAATTATACTTTATTTTTGTTTTCTTCTCTTTTTTTTTGGTGCAAGTCGAATATAGTTACAACAAGAGTTTAATAATTAATGAAAACCCGACATAAGCTACAGCCTTAGTACATAATAAAAGAAAAATACAAAAAAAAAATGCTGTGATAATATTTTTCTTTACTTTTGTTTTTCTCTTTGTTTCCACGTGGATTCATTAACCGGATAATTGTAATAATAATGAAATAAATGGTAAATATTTTAATAATCTTAGTGTGAAGAGAAACAATGTATTTTTCCCTTTTTTTTTTGTTTTTAATTTAATTTACTCTTATTATTTTTTTTTTGTACGTTTCGTTTTCTCATCTAACTTTAAGTTCTCATCTCCTACCACAAACCACCACGACTCAACCCCCCTTTGTACAGAAACTCATCGTTTTTTCCATTACTTTGTGTGCCGTGTAAATATATAAATATAAATATTATTATTTTTTTATTGTTCTAGTTTTTAGGATTTTCGTTTTATTCTTCGAAACCTAACTTATTCTTATTTATCGTCCCTTCCTTGAAAAGTAAATGAAATTTCACATAATCACCATTCTCTCACACAAATCTCATGGTCTAATCTTATACACTCCTTAAGATTATTTTCTTTCAGGCTTAAAAGTAAAATTCAGAAAATAACCTGAAGAAAAACTGAAAAAGAAAGTAAACATTAAGTGAATGACAAAAAACAAATTAACAAGGAACGTATTGTTATTTAATTATTAAAGTATATATATTGTGATGTAATTTTTTTAAAATAAAGAATCTTGGTGCATTTCGTTTTCTCTTTATGTAAGAATTGATATTGATAATCGGTGTATCTTTTAATTTGGTTCTAATTTTATGAATTGAATGTGTGAGCAGCTTTTCTCGATTTATATTGTGCCTTAGGTTTCACGATAATTCAGGGAAATTTGTTAGAAAAAAAAAAGTTAACTATATTTTCAGTGGAAATAAAGTTACAACAAAGTGTGTGTGTATGCATTTTTAATTAGAACTTCGTTTACTTTTAATAGTTGAATCTTAATTTGGTTCTAACAGTAAATAGAAATACGATGATTTAATTCTAATTAATGGAAATTAAAATTTTGATAATTCATTAAGTTGCAAGGTGTGATTTCAGTTTTGAACGTAGTGTTTGGTTGCCTATTATACAAGTAGGTATGTTTTCTGTGATTATTTTATGTATTTTATAAGTTTCAATTATATATAATGGAAATAACCCGAATTTACTTATAAAAAATGCATTTAAAATTCAATAAATTTTGGATGTAAATATAATTTTTGGACGGAAAGACCTGAAATTTCTACTTTTTTTATTGTTACTTCATTTGTTTATTTACTTTATTTGCTATAGTTGCAATAAATTTTACTATTATCATTTATATATACTTTTGCTACACTCATTTATTTTTTCATTAAGAAAATTTAAAAAAAAATATATAAAAATTTAAAAAGAAAATTATATTTTTTGTTCATTTTAAGATTAAATGTTTCAAATGAATTCAATAATCTGAATCTAATATTTTATGCTTAAAAAATATTAATTTGTTTTGTTGCAATTGGATTGTAAAAAGTTTGTTTTTTTTTGGAGTGAATGGATAACTAAATAATTACCATGAAGAAGTAATTATATATGAATTTATACGTAAGAAATGTAAATAATTTTATATATATAATGTTATGTTGGTTGCATCATTGAAATTCGTTATGTAACTACTGTTTACAATACGATATAATCATTGTAATTCCATGTCGACGCAACGCGAATACAATTTCCGTTGTTTCCTATGCGTTGCCGGAAATAGCTAATAAATCTCTGCAATTCTGATACGTTATTCAATGTTAGTTATTTAAAATCAATGTTATTTGCTTTCATTCTGATTTTCTCCAATTTATTCTGTCAATATGATGTATTTCATTCCACTATTTTAAATTGGAAATTTATAGTTTTGCCTTTTTGATACATCAGCATTACATTTTATTTTTCTTTGTAGTTCTTTATTACTTTTGTTACCACAAAATTGAGTTTATATTTTTCTTGTAGTTGTTGCAATATCTTTTTTTAAATATTTTATATGATAGATTATTATAAATTGAAACTTGTATAGATTGCTTTATTTTTGTTGAGAATTTATTTTTCATAATAATAACATTTATTACAACAACTACAAAAAAATAAACTCAGAATACAATAGTAAGAAATATAAAGAAAATATAAATGAAATATAATGCTATTGCTTCAAAGTATTAGATTTTTCTACGAGATACTTGCAAAACGGTTGCCCTTTGGCCAGGGTGTACGAATTTGGCCAAAGTAACTCCTGCTTGTCGTAAAAGGCGACTAAAAGGGGACTTATTTACAGGAAACATTATGCCCTTTGGCTAGGGTTGTCGAATGAGACAAGAAGAAGTTACAATTTGTCATAAAAGGGGATTGCTAATCCATGTGACTTTTGTCTTATAATAAAACATATAAACTCAATACATTAGTAATAAAGAAATAATAGGAACAAAATATTGCTGCAAAGGAATTTTCCCTTTCAATATTACTTTTTATAGAAATATCGCATGAAATTGCAAAGAAGTCCTCATATTTATTGGTAATTAACTGCATATATTATTATCAATTTATTTACAATAAATAGTAATTTATTTACAATAAATAGATAATAGATATACTCAAATCTTTTAAATAGAGATATAAAGGAATGAAATAAACATAGGAAGTCCAGTATCTTAAAATTGATGAAATTTAATGAAAAGTACCATTCCTGTTACTGATAATTCAATTTATGTGTATTTGTATGTTGCAATTAACATTATTATAGATATAATGTACATTATATATATAATAATGTTAATTACATTATAATGTAATTAATACTGAATATTTTCTATTTATAAATGAAACTGATGAAAAACAAAATTAAGTTTTATTTAAATGAATAAAAATAGTAAACATTAATAATAATTATATTTATTTTAGTGAATAGATACAAAAAATTAACGAAAACTTAATGTTAAGTTTTAATGGGCCCTCAAGAATTTTCGAGTCCCATGAGAAATATGTTTAGAATTATAAAAGAATACTTATTTATTCTCATCTTTTCAATATTGCATAAAATTTAGAAACGTGTAATTATAAAAAGAATATGAATTAAAATATCGTTCCTTACGTTTGTTCATCATTACAATGTTTGGATTTATCAAATATGTTCAATTTTAGGGACCCACGAATTGGATTTAGAATTAGAAGATGTTATAGTATGTTGTCAAGTTTAGTGAGATGTGCCTGGATACCTGATAAGTGACAACAAGGGCCCACAGCAACTTTATTACGAGTTTTAATACAGGTCTGTATATATTGATTAAGAATTACAAATGAGGAATTATAAAATAATTCGTTTTATTTAAAAAATATTAATTGAAATGTCGTTCCTTGGATTTGTTCTTCACTACAATGTAATCATTCTTTCAAATATGTTCAGTCTTAGTGGGACCTCAATAATTTTTGGGGCCCACGGTTAAGTTATTTAGAATTAGAAGAATACATAATATGTTGTCAAGTTTAGTGATGCCTGGGATGACAACAAGGGCCCACAACAACTTTATTATGACTTGAATACAGCACTATGTATGTTGATTAAGAATTACAAACGTTGAATTATGTAACAATTATTTTTGGATTTGTTTGTCATTACAATGTAAAATTCTGTCAAATATGTTCAGTCTTATTGGGACCTCAATATTTTTTGGGGCCCACGGTTAAGTTATTTAGAATTAGAAGAAAACATAACATGTTGTCAAGATTAATCAGAGATGCCTGGATGATAAGAAGGGCCCACAACAACTTTATTATGGCTGGAATACAGCACTATGTATGTTGATTAAGAATTACAAACGTTGAATTATATAACAATTATTTTTAAAATGATGTGATGTGTTGGATTTGTCTGTCATTACAATGGAATATTCTGTCAAAATTGTTCAGCCTTGGGACCTCAATAATTTTTGGGGCCCACATTTATTTAGAATTACAAGAAAACATAATATGTTGTCAAGTTTATTGAGAGATGACAACAAGGGCCCACAACAACTTTATTACAGCCCTGCATATATTGATTACGATTCAGAAACATGTAATTATATAACCATTATTTTTAAAATGATGTGCCTTGAATTTGTTTGTCATTACAGTTTTTTTGTTTTTGCAAAATCGAATAGTTTGCGCGAAATTTGAAGTCGCGAATTGCCGCAATGCAAGCAACTGTTAATAAAACCGTCGATTATTTAAAGTGCTCTTGTTTACAATCGGGACATTCAACTTGACCTAGAGAAGAACCTCATCCTCGAACCCCGGTTCACCCCCAGGATTGTTACGTGAGCATCCTCGTGAGATGGCATGAGCGTAGTGCATCTCGCCGTCCTCCTCCGACTCACTCCTGCCGGCGTTCACTTTCATGCACCGTGGCGCGAGTGCTCAGTTCATCGTGCAGAGCCGACGTAACGTGTCGCGGTGACAGTCCATGTTTCAACTCTGTGTACATTCGTTGTTTTGGTTTTGGACACGAGTCGGCGTGGACTACCCTCTGTGTCCTCTGTTCATGCATCGAGCAGGTGTCTAGGCTGTAGGATTAGAGGTGTCCCAGGAGCTGGGGGATCTGGAAAGTACGTGAGTGCTCTTTGGTTATAACCTCTCGTGTCACAAGAGTTTAAGTCTTGTTGCGGTGCGCACCACGTTACATCCATCCGCGTGCACAAACTACACGACCTTTGTTGCCTAACAACGCTCTCTTCAGCTGTTTGTTTGTTCATCAAGACAATGGTAATGAACGCTGCAGTTTTCTGGGATTTCGATTCCATTGGAATCCACTTGACGCACGTTGAAGGGGAGACAGAGACCCTTCAAAGAACACCACCCACTTGTTGGATCGCTCTATTTATACTTCCGACCATCAACATTGCACTGTATTACCAAATTTACCAACATTGTTAACCATTTTCATATACATTTTTATAACAAAATATGTTTCAAGATTTGTCAATTGCACCAATTAACAAGATGCTCCAAGTTACAATTATCATGGCTATAAAGGCACTATATGAATTCAATACTAAAATATGTCAAGTTTTAAGATCTATGTATCCTATAAGATTTCATCTTTCCAAGAAATCTTAATCTTTGATTCATAAATTCAATTGAACCAACCAATTAACAAGATGCCCTTTCTTACAATCATCATGGTTATAAACACGTTGAACTAGTTGAAGTATCAAAGTTACTTTATTATTATTTCTATACCAAATCATGTTAAGGTTTAAGATCTATGTATCATATAAGAGTTCATTATTCCAAGAAATCTACATCTTCGACTCATGAATCAATTAAGAAGATTCCCTTCGCTATATTTACCATGGTAAGCACATGGATAAGCATATTGAACTACATGAAACTATTACCATTTTTGAACCAATTTAAGTTATATTTTAAGATCTAAGCTACATTATCGTGTTTTCAAAAAAATCAAATGTACTCTTACAAAATTTAATTGACCCAAAAGATACAATTATCATCGTATTACAAGTTTTCAGATGCATGAAAATCTATAGTTTCATCCCTTGAAATAAGCCACGTCGGAGTCTCTCTCTGGAATTCAATTAGGCCAATTAACGAGGCGCGATGCACTCCGCTTCAATTATTTTCCTTCCGTTGCCATGGTTATACATTCATCGAACTACGACATTAAATTGGTGAAGATTCTTCTATGATTTTAATAGATTTGTGAGGATTTTCATAAAACTAACAGTTGCATCCTTACGTCAGTCTCGGATTCAATTAGGTCAATTAACGAGGCGCGCTGCGTTTATTTTCCTTTCGTTACCATAGTTACATGTTCTGAAACTGAAGCGGTTCCATTAAGAACACGACTCTCCACTCGAGATTTGACAAGTTGACACAATTCAAACTAACACAAGTAACTTGTCCAATATCGTGTATATTAATAATTGCACTAATGCTAGTAAGATTTAGTTGGTATTATAACTTATTAATACAATTCCTAAGATCAGTTCAAAATCTAATTGTTAATCATGACATATATATTGAGAAACGCTGGTCTAACGTATTTGTGTTATTAACAGTGTACACAAGTACTTGTCTAAGTTGACATATAGATAAAGATAATTGGATTAAATTCCTACAAGTTGTTTATTCAACTCTATTTATATTTTGTGCGACTCTAACGAAGCTAAATATAGTTTAAATGTTATTCAGTATGCAAGATCGTCAAGTAAGAAGGACCTCTTAGTTGCAAGTTATTTTAAGTTGATACACATAAAACAAGTACTTATTAAAGTTGTCAAATAGCAGTGTTGGATTACATTCTTGTTAAGTTTTTGGTATAATCAAAATTGCTTTACACATTTTAAAGTACTTGTTCAAGTTATCAAATAGCACACAAAAAGCACAACAAATTAAGTCGCATGTAGTGTACTTGATATACTACTACTTATGCAAGTATCACGTATTGTATTGAGAATTTAACAAGTAAGCATACGCACACATATGATCTGGTATGCTTGTCATAAGTACTTGCTCAAGTTGCCAAATAGATGTATTGAACTATTAATATTACATAATATATACCTAAATCTACTTGCGTTAGTAAAACGGTGGTAAATGTAACTCGGACGGAACAAAAATTGAAACCAAATGATGTTTTACTTTGCAAGTATACCATATTCTATTAATAATTTAACAAGTACATGCATCGATCTTCTAGTAACTTTAAATAGTTATTCTCAATTTTTAATTTCTTATGCTTGTAGCAAGTAATTGCTCAAGTTGCCAAATTGAAGCATTAGACTATTCTCTATTGTCAAGTTTAGCAAGTATGCAAACGTACATGTAAACTTAGTTCTTGTTCTGCGTCTTTTAGGAAAGTAGGAATGCACCGGCCGGGTGGAGGAGATGTGTTGATCGTTGCAGTCGCACATCTGCCGACCAGACCCACATATCCTTGTCCATTTTTCTATTCTCTGTGCGTCTAAAGACCAATTAATTCTAACCAGCGAAACTGGCCGCATTCTAATTCCACTGAAATTCTAATTGCGTTCCACGAAAAGAGCAAAGAACACAAAAGCCACAGTTCCAGGAGTAACGTTTCATTTACCTTTCATTTTATGTATATTTTTGTCTTGAAGTATAAAAGCGATTATTATCTTGTTATTATTATTGTGAAATTTGTAATTAAATATTTCATAAAGTATTCATTTAATTTGATTCAAAAGATAAGTGAAAAAAAGTTAATTAGAAATGTATAATTATAGTTTATAATTTTATAAATTAATTTGAATGAGATTATAATTCTTTATATATTTATGTTATTAATAGTTTTGCAACTAAAGAAAATTATATAAAAAGGAATGTAAATTTTGTTGTGAAATTAAGTGAACGTTGTCAAAGTTTATCACCGCACTTGTATACATTCTTAGTAATCAGTTTCACGATTAGTCATTTTATAAATTTGATGAAATATCTGCAATAAAATAAAATGCTGAGGAAATAAGCGAAATAATTATTTGTTATATTTCTATATATATATTTCGCATTTTTATCTAATCAGGTTGTTAAAATGTATTGTATGTTATATAACGTTATCTATAGTGTAATTATCTTTGTTATTTTTATCTGCTGAGTGCCGTTACATATTAACATAATAATTAGTAAATACTTTTATAGCAAATTTGTTGCATTTTACACATCTTTGCGAAAAAATATAAAAGGAAAACTAGTTTATAAATAGTTTAATAGTTATTTTATGAATGTACACTTGTTAATTAATTATAAAAAGTCTATTTCGATTGCCCGAAACTCAAATTCCCGACATTCGTTATCCCGACTGTATTGAAGATCCGACATTCGTTATCCCGACTATTACGGATAACGCATGTCGGGATTTTGATATAGTCGGATAACAGATGTCGGGAATTTGATATAGTAGGATAACGAATGTCAGGAATTCGATACAGTCGGGATAACGGATGTCGGGAATTCGAGCGGTAAGACTTTGAGCGAGACCGATAAAAAATATATGTGAATATATTAAAAACAATATTTTAGTAATGGAAAGTTAACCAATTATATTTGATCATCAAAATTGGTTTAAATTAGTTGTCGAACATCACTTCGAAAAGGGTTGAAAAATGTTAAAACAACGTTGTGAAATTTTGTTTTACATGAATGAAAATGCCATAAGAAATGTTTCATTTGAAACGACAATTTGCAAGTCATGATTCCCGCACGTAACGGTAATATTGGTAATAAAGTAAGATGAAATCAATATAATATTGGTTACTGCTGCAATTTCCCATGCGTTCAGTGGCGTGATATCATATCTGGACAGGATTTATGTGATGACAAACCATTCAGGAAATCACAATCAATTCTTCAGCTGCAATCTATTGCACATTTGTTTACCGTAAATTGTTGGAAGAATGCAAATTGTAAATGATATTTATGTAATGTAAATTCGAAACGGCCAATGAAACATTCATTCTGAATAATTTATATCTTTTATTATTTACAATATTATCAAAATCCTCGTTTAAATTCTTTATAATTTGATTGTTTTATGCTTTTTTTGTTTAAATTTTCAATTAATATGTGATAAATGCAATATCGTTGTAAATCTTTCGTAACTTTAAAAAGAAATTCATTAAGCCATTAACGGTTTATTAGCGCCTTTCCTGGGAGACAGGAATTTATACTTTAGGCGCGAATTCAATCGTAAAAATGCAGTAAATATCAACTTTTTTTTTGGCATTTTAAGTGCTTGAAAAACAGGATCCATTCATTAATTGCGTTCGTAAATATGAGCACCTTTATAACGTAATAAAATTGATAAAGTTTATGTGCAAAAATAATTTTGGTTCTGATTTTACGAAATTGCAGCATTGACCGATCACTAATTCAAATATATTTTTTTTTCTGTAAATGTTGCATTTTAGTCTGCGTATTTATTTTTTGCTGAATCGTTGCAATTTTGCGATTTTGCAGCTATTTATCAATCCAGTCGTAAATTTATTATTAGAGTCCCAATAATGGGTCATAAATAAATGACCAGACCAGATTTATGGGCCAGAACAATTAACGGTCGACGCCGTTTCGAATTACAACTGCTAATCAGTGGTGCCACGCAGATTGTGTAACTAATTAATGCAGGTATAGCAGTAAGATATGTTCAAGCAAAGGTAGTTCATAAAATTCACACGGAAAGTTATTTTTTTTAGTAAATTTTAACTTTTCTACTCTAGCGCCATCTAGAACCGATTCATGTACTAAATTTCAAGTTTAAAGAATAACAAGAATATATAAAATTCAATGTAACAAATGTCATTTTATATTGTAATTATTATTATTTTTAATGGTTACGACCCTATTTTTGAACTTTTAGTAATAATTTTGTTAATGCCTGAAAAATCTGTCAGCGGTGGGATTCGAACCAACACCATTTCGCACCAGATGTTTGTGATGAAGGAACTCTTAAGCACTCGACTAATTAATGAATATCATTGCATTATTTTCAGCAATCAAGAATTTAATCGATTTGCACCAAATGTTTGAATGAAATAACCATATAATAAATTGAAAAAATACGCGTGGATTATGTAATATGTGTTTCAAAGTCCAATTTGTATAAAATTTCGTTCTCATATTCTACGATTTATGCTAACAATTTAATGGAATTCCACAATCCATTTGAATGAAACAACTACGAAACAGATTGAAAATGTGGACGTGGAATGTTTATTCAAAGGTAAACGATAAACGTGCACCAAAAGTCGCGACCCTCGAAGGCGTGTGCTCACGAATCTGGTAGATTTGTAACATTTAAACTCCTGTCCCCAGATTCTGCAGCATCGGTCAGCACAACCAGAAGAGACGCCAAAGGTCAAAGTGCAGCCTTTACCAACCTTATGTGACATCCGCATTGTATTTCCAACATAAATCTTCAATAAAAAAAGTAAAAGTTAATAAATTGTTGCCTCCACATTTTGACAATTAATTCAATAAAAGTTATAAGAAAAATAACGAATCTCCTTTTTACAAATGATTCAAATTAAAGTAATCAAACAATTTTTTTTTTGGGGCATCTCTTGGTTAAAAAGTCCCTGAATTGCAAAAATCTGGTGCGAATTTGTGCAGGTTCGAATCCCACAGCTGACCAATTTTTCCGGAATTTACTGGTGAAGGGCCCTATTTCTGAACCTTTAGGCCTTATCTAAGGTAGTGATAAGGCCTTTTTTTTTCGGAGGAGTGGAAACCTTCAAAAGGGACCACGGCTGGAGCAGAAACAAGCATGCAGGACCCGGAGTTACCCATTGACTTTCTGACCATGCTGTTTTTTCGTGCATGTTGCTCCGCACTTCCTTCATCTGTCGTGAAGCTAGTCTGCGCTCTGTTCTTCGAGCTGAGCCTTTCTTTCGTCTTGCTCCTTTCTGCTCATAACGTTTGTGATGTACCCAGCTATGACGTTCCAGCTGTCTTCGCTTCTGAGCATGTTGTTGACCAAGTTGTCTGGTTCCAGCGTCTCTCCTAGCTTTGCCTCAGCCTCGTGCTTCAGAGCCGCCCACCTATAGCATATGAAGATGGTGTGCTCTGGGTCGTCGTCCTCCTCGCAATACCAGCACTTTGGGGAGCTCTGCTTCGTTATAAAGTGGAGGTACTTCCCAAAGCAACCGTGTCCTGATAAGGCCTAAAATCTAATTTCTGTACCTTTAGGCCTTCTAAGGTTCAGAAGTAGGGCCATGTTTGCCAAAAAAAATTGTACCATTTAGCATCAATAATTAGAGCTGTAGCATTACGCAATACAGAACCGCTCATTATCTTGACCAAACATAAACAATTGCGGTGGAATTTAATGAAACACGGGTGAAATACTCAATTATGTGTACGCGTTTATTTTCAGTAAACTGGTCAATTGCAATTCCATTCTGAATACATTACGTCAGTCCGGTTCAGTTCGACGGGATGACGACCGTTCGATGCATTCGAGTTGCGTGGCTCCTCTCGTTGCGTAATGGTTCTGATGAAAACTAAATGGCCATTGTCACAGGAAACGCATTATTCACTCAATTCGATTGCGCGATTTCGTCGTCTCCGGGGCAACTTAATTACCCACTGAAATATACGCATTGTGAATTATGGCCACTAATTGCGCTTTTCTTGCTTATTTATAGCAAATCTGTTGAGTCTGCTGCAAGAAAAAATCAATATACAAAATGCACTTATCTTGCAACAAATATGTTGTTCTCATTCCTACGAAAGTAGCTGGATGAATAGTTGATGCATTTTCATACAAACTTGTAAGATTTGTTGATTTTTTCAGTTAAACGCAATTATTATCTAGGTATTAATCGTAAATTTGCACAAACTATTTGAAGCAAGTTACTTGTCATGTATTGACTAAATCGAAAATGTACAAGTGGATTATGAAATGTCAAAACTATTTAATTGATTTGCGTAAACTAATTGAATGAAATTACTAATGAACAAATTATTCTATCAAACTATTTTTTTAATGGACTTAATTAATTTAATTATAATTTGTTTTAAAGTTACCTAATTTGATATGTTTCATGAAAAACTCCCTGAAAATGCTGTATTATCTCATAAAAGATGTAACAACATTAAACTTTTACTTATAGTAATTTTATCACTAATAATATCTTCATTTGTTTATTAAACACGCTTTGCTAATTGTGTTATTAATCAATATGTAAATATCATCATCAACACGTTTCCTACGTACTCACACCTTGACTTATTTCTCACTGGCTGTGAGTAATCAAAGATTTAGCAATAAATTTCATATCGAAATTGCTTTTTGCGACAGCGATTTTTGTAGTTCATGTGACGATTTTCAAATAAAGTTTTGTGCAACGTATGTTTAAAGGTTTTAGACGCAACGAACGGTAATTGAAAACATGTCACGGGGCTAAAGCAAAACTTTAACAATCTTCACTTTGCCCAACCTCTTAATTAGTTATTAATTACTTTGTAATTGAGTTCCCCC
>JAFMTC010000228.1:468557-493235 GCA_018845635.1 Nicrophorus orbicollis
TAAGGAAATTTTGAATTAATAAAATTTCTATTAAATATGTACATTTTGTAATGTTTCTAATAAGAAATTATTACAAAATTAAACATATTTTTTGATGCTTTTAAGCAAGATGCTATATGCATTTAGTTTCATTGCATATTCTCTGTTATTATGAATAATACATGTTTTTGTAATGCTTTTAAGCCTGATTTTTAATACTTAATTTATATTTAAGTAGCTGAAGATATTAAGAAAATTTTGAATTAAAAATTATATTAAACATGTACATTTTGCAATGAAATTGTTACAAAATTAAACATATTTTTATGAAGCTTTTAGCATCATGATGCATTTGGTTTCATTGCATATTCTCTGTTATAATGAATAAAACATGTTGATGTGGTAATGCTTTTAAGCCTGATTTTTTAACATCTCGTTGCATTTAGTTGCATTGCATATTTTGTTAAATAAACGCAAACATTTGCAAACTTTGCATTTTTAAACGCAATTTGCATACGTTTTTCAGCTATTCCACCACGTAAATCGTTGCGCACATAAAACGCGGCGAATAGTTAAAACTATACTAATTGGAGCCCCGGAATTTCCCGGTTTGCGCAAATCGTCACGTTGTGTAACCAGGGCCGACGCACACACACACACATCGAATTATGAAAAGCCACGTTGGATGTGCATGCGTTTCCCTCACATTTTCATGTCTATTTATTGTCATCGGAATCGTCCTAAGTCACGTGTAACGAAAAGTAAATTTAATGTCCTCGATGCACGCAAGGGCCGTTCCGGAAACCGCACAATGCCGGACACGTCCTGCATTTCTATATTTTTTTTTGTTGCATAAAAACACTCTTTTCATTTCTCTTTTCAGTGTTTTCTCTATATCTATTTTTGTGTTAGTTTGTTTTGCTTTGATCGTGCTGCATATTTTTGTTGTTCCTCTTTTACTCTCGTAGTCTCTCGTTGTTTTGATGTGAGCGCTTTTATTTTCATCCTGGATTTGTTTTCGCTCTTCTTTTTTTGTTGTTTGGGGGGACTAGGTGTGAATGTGGGCTTTTTGTATGTGTGCACGTTGGAAAATGCAATGAAAACACATCGAAATCCCGTGAAATTTACCCGATGCGATATTATGCAAGTGAGGGGGGTGGATGAGGGGTGATGTGTTTATGCTTTGTGGATGCATCAGCTGAGAAAATATTGATGTTTTCTCGGTTTTCCGCATTTTGTTTTGTGATTCAAATAAGCAAATCTGGTGGTGGTGTTATTTATAATCGAGATAAATAAACGATTTTATTGTTTGTTGGATTTTTTTTCTTATTCAATTTATGAATTTGTTAATTTAGAAAATTTGCTAAAATTATGGTTGAGTTGAAAACGTGAATGATCCTTGAAAGTTGTTGCTTTTTTCCTAATTTGTGTATCTTTTGGTTTTTTTGGAAAATTTTCCTAGATGGAACAAAGTACTAATCACCGATCCAAGAAAATATCTTTTGAAGTTGTTGCTTAAATTTTTCGTAGTTAATTTTCCGAGATGGAAACAACTATTAGTCATTGATCCAAGAAATATCTTTAGAGGTTGTTTAATAACTTTTTTCTAATTGTGAATCTTGTGTTTACATCTTGTTTATTCTCATCGAGAAAATAGTGTTATGTATAACCGTTATTGTTTATATCATTCCTTATTATTATAAGTTCGATCTCCTTAACGACGTACATTCCATTTAGAAAGATTCCATATTCTAATCACTAAGTTATTCTGTAACAACTCCAAATATTGTACTATTGTTAATTAGTTAGTTTAATATAAGATGTTCACCCCCACATGGGAAACCAATGATTGGTCGATAGAAGTAGGGAAGATGAAGAAAAGGGCTAAGTTTTATGACCCTAGGAAACTATAAATGGACAAACCGGAATTATTTTTAAGAAATATCCTTACTTTAACAAGTTGATTAACTTTTCCAAAATTTGTCAAACATTTTCTAATTCATTGATTTTTTAAAAAAAAATATGGTTATGTCCTTATTTTTGAACTTTTTAGTCCTAATCAGCATCACTACCTTATTTTGATGATCGTTAAATGCTTTTAACCACACTTAACCACTTGGCTAAGAGTTTTGGTTTTCTGAAAATTTCAGATACAGACTACCCAATGTTTAGGTGGAGATTAGATAGAAGAGTTTACATATTGTTTAGTCAGAGACTATACAGGTGTCAGATATAGATTATCCAGAGATTAGGCAGAGTGTTAGGAGAGTATATATAGGTTAGATAGATATTATACAGGTTAACCTAAACCTAGAGATTAGGCAGAGTTTTTACAGGAGAATTTAGTTGAGTTTAGACTGAATTCAGATACTACAAAGCCAAAGATTAGATATAATATAGGCAGAGTCTAAGTAGAGATTAGGCATAGTTATTAACCTAAAGTTTGTCTTCTGTTGAAAAAGACATTTAAGTTGATAAAATACTGGATTATGTAAATAAATGTGAACTCAATGGAAAAGTTTTGTGTAATTGTTGACTTTTATCATATGAGAATTACCTATATTTTCGTATTGAAATTATGTAAAATAAAACAAGATATGTAAATTCTATAAATTTATGTATAAGTTATTTTTGTTTATAATCATTAGGAGAAAATTATTTGGAATGGTTTTTACAAAAATAAAATCTTGGATAGATTCGTAAATAACACTTTAATTGCAGAAAACGTTTGCGAATGTGGAATGCTTATTATATAAACTGGACTGGTGAACAGAAATAAATTGATATAAATTTCATTTAATACACGCTCTAATGTCCTAAAAATATGTGCGTCTTATATTAGATTTTATGTACATGCTTGAGTTCATTATGCAACTTCAACGATTTTACTATAAAACTCTTATATAAGTTGTTTGAAATGCTTTATATTTCTTTTGAGAAAATAGTTGACCATTTGAAATATTTGTAATTAAAGTTGAAAAAATATTTTTAATCTTCGAAAATTGATCGACAAATCATTCATTTTCTCGGTAACCATAAACGGCACAATTATCTATTAATATTCTAATTAAAGTTGACTAATCAGGCTTTCCAACGCACCATTTGGCATTATTGTGTCTATTATGGATTTCTTGTAATTTATTTCCAAAGTTGAAAATAACTATTATTTATGCGTCGAAAATCGCGTATCTTTACAAATCATTTAATTTCTCGGTAGCCATAAACGTCACATTGATCTATTGATATTCAAATTAAAGCTGAATAATCAGGCTTTCTAACGTGCTATTCGGCATTGTTGTGGCTATTTCGGATTTCCTGTAATTTACTGTCAAAGTTGAAAAAATATTTTTTAAGCTTCAAAAAATTGAGTGTCTTTACAAATCATTCATTTTCTCGGTAACTATAAATGTCACAATTATCTATCAATATTCTAATTAAAGCTGAATAATCAGGCTTTCCAACGTGCTATTCGGCATTGTTGTGGCTATTACGGATTTCCTGTAATTTACTGTCAAAGTTGAAAAAACTATTTTTTAAGCGTCGAAAATGTAGTGTCTTTACAAATCATTGATTTTCTCAGTAACTATAAACGTCACAATTATCTATCAATATTCTAATTAAAGCTGAATAATTAGGCTTTCCAACGTGCTATTCGGCATTATTGTGACTATTTTGGATTTCCTGTAATTTACTGTCAAAGTTGAAAAAACTATTTTTTAAGCATAAAAAAATTGAGTGTCTTTACAAATCATTGATTTTCTCAGTAACTATAAACGTCACAATTATCTATCAATATTCTAATTAAAGCTGAATAATCAGGCTTTCCAATGTGATATTCTGTATTGTTGTGGCTATTACGGATTTCCTGTAATTTACTGTCAAAATTAGCGAAATATTTTTTAAGCTTCAAACAATTGAGTGTCGTTACATATTATTTTTAATGTTTCTCCCCTTTTAATCTCGGTGGAGTTGTGAAGTTGTAATGGATGTTAGATTAGGATAATGGTACGTATGGAACCGTACGTAATCCAACTTGACAATCTCTTGAAATATATATCCGTCGTACATGTGCGTGACGTTAACTTTGACATGTTATTTATGATATTGTAGCAACTTTAATTAATCTTTGTTAATTACAAATAAAAAGGGACATACATCATGTAAAGATTTGAAAGCAGCAATAATTTAAAGTAAATAATTTGTTATGGTATTCGAAAAATATAATAAATTTTACTAATTTGTTACCACGATATTATTGTAATTATGGTTAATTTATCTTTTTAAATATTGTATTACATATTTTAAAAGCGATTCAACAAATATTGTTCTTAAATAAAGAATAGATGAAGAAAGATTTTATTTTCTTATAAAAATAGTTGATATTTCATTAATTTTGGTTGATTAAAATTAAATTCTTGTATGGAATTATAATATATTAAAGTATTGAATTAATTGTAGTCATGAATGTAATGACAATAATCATTCGTGGAAAAAATGTATCTTTTTTTCGTATTCAAACTTTTAGAAGTTGATTTTTGTTGTAAAAAATCAAAATCTTGTAAGGAATTGCGTTGAACGTATCAAATTATTAAAATGTAGTATAAGTATTTGTATATGAAGATGAGAATACTTCAACAAATCGTATTGGAAGAAAATTATGTTTGTTTTTCGTATCAAATTTACTGGAAAGATATATTAATTTTTGTTTTTAGAAAAAAAAAAGTAAATCAAGTGAGGAGTTGTGTTACAGATTTAAAAGTGATATCTTTTGTATTGAAAGAAAATATCTAGTCGGAATTACAATTCCTAATTGGATTCGTTAAGGGCACAAACACAAAAAAGGGAAGTTCTGTAGCCCCAGGGGATCGTGGCTGCAGTTCCGCTGCAAATACTGAGGGAAAGAAAGAAAAAAGTTGCCAGAAGAAGTAAGAAAAAAGGAAGAAGGTTGATCTCGAATTTAATGGTTAACATACTTATTACCAGAATTCTACGTCTTTTAGCGAGGATCATGTTATATTAAGATAGTGCAATTCGGCATATAATTTTCGTGCAAACTTGGAAACTAATGGCACGTAAACATTGCCATTCCACCCCCTCGGTATTCACACACACACACACATCCCGGCGTTCGAAATTGATTAGTGGCTGATTCCGAGAACTCACACCCCCTCGGCGTTCGGTCCATACTCGGGTGCATGGGGTGGGTTTGGGTTGGTTGCGACCGATATGATTTCCAAATTGCAAATTGCCACACTCTCTTGTTGCCGAGGGGTCGCAGACTTGGAATTCAATTAGGGAAATCGATACGTATGGGGAGGAAAATTGGGTGGAGGTTTATTTTTTTTGCAAAATTCGTGGGTTCCCTACAAAATTTTCTGGCGTTTTTTTCTTCTTCTGGCGATTGGATTGGGCGGATTCAGTTTAGACGTGGGGGAGGGGGTGGGTGCTCGAAATTAAGGGAGAGAGATGGGAATAAATCAAACTTTGGCGTGAGGATAAAATCAAGTAAATCGTTCGAGTGAAAAGAAGATGAGGTCTTTGGTAACAGACAGGCATCTGCGTGTTTCGTGTGTTAAAGAAGTGAATTTGATGGTGTCTGCATACATTATTATGTAAGTTGATGAAAATATTAAAAATATATCAATGAAGATTTATTTATTTACTTTTGGATTGAAAGGACATAATTGTAAAGGGTCTGCTTCATTTGTCTGTCAATCATTTGCCCGACGCCCGACATCCGTTAGCCCGACTGTATTGAAGTCCCGACATTCGTTTTCTCGACTGTATCGAATTCCCGACATCCTTTATTCTGACATCCATTAGCCCGACTATATCAAATTCCCGACATCCGTTAGACCGACTGTATCGAATTCCTGACATCCGTTAGCCCGACTGTGTCGAATTCCTGACATCCGTTAGCCCGACTGTAAAGTGTACCAAATTTAATACGATTTAATTAATTCATTCATTCAATTTTAAAGCCATTTGTTGAGAATATCAAGTACTTATGTAACCATTGAAAATAGATAATTTACGCACTTTTGAGGTAATAATAATTGAATTGTTAAGTGTGTAAAAGTTTCTGAGATTCGAACTGCTTTGAATTCATTCAATTTTAACTAACTTTTTGAGAATATCAATTACTTGTGTAATCGTTGAAAATTGAGAATCTACACACCTTCCATTTGATCTAAAGAGAGATGGATATATCAATTACTTATGTAATTATTGAAAATAGAGATTTAACTACTTTTGGGGTAGAAATAATTGTATTGTAAAATGTGTGAAATTTACTGAGATTCGAATTACTTTGAATTCATTCAATTTTAATTAACTTTTGGAGAATATCAATTACTTGTGTAATCGTTGAAAATTGAGAATCTACACACGTTCCATTTGATGTAAAGAGAGATGAAAATATCAATTACTTATGTAATTATTGAAAATAGAGATTTATTCGCATTTGAGGTAAAGAATAACAGAATTTTTTCAAATTATAAATTCGTTAAGATTGGAACTTCTATTCATAATTGAATAAAATAGATATTTACGCATTTTTTGGAGTATTCTAATTTAGCAACTATTATACATTGAAAAAAGCCTTATTTAAATGTGAATTTAACAAAAAAATCTATTAGATGAGACATAGAAACTTTGTTTTTATAACTTTGACTGTTGATTACAAAACAATTATACAACTCACAATTACGTCAATAGATTCGTTGGAAAGGCCATAGTTTTGCCTTTAATTAATATCTTCGATAGTTTAATTAGCAATTGTAGTTAATTAAATAATAATTAAAGTTATGAAAGAAAATCTGATTTTACTAACTTCTAAATAGAACTATATAGTACAATAAATTGTACAGTTCATTGGTGAATTATAAATGCTGCTGTCATTCGTAATTATCGGAGTTTGGTGAGGGTCCCCTGTTGCGCAAAACAAGAAGCGGCGAACTCGTTGTTTCCTCTGCCAATTTAATTATGCAAAGTAATTGCCTTATAAATATATAATTTAATTATATTTTACGAGTTTTGCTGCGTAGCGCCTTGGGGGGTATTCAATATATATAAATATATATATTTATATACGCATATGTACCGGATGCCATGTTTGTGGCATTGAAATGCAAAAGATTTTCTTGGACTTTTAATTAATTAATTATTTAATTAATCTTTTACGATAATAATTAATACAGTTCTGTTAGAAATTCTTAGTAGATTTGCTTCGATTCTCTTTGAATTATGGATATTATTGCTAAATATATCAATCTAATTATTAAATAACATTATATAACTCAAAGAATAATGAATTCAGTTTAGTAATTCTATATTTATAAATTATTATTATTTGTATATTACTTATTGGAAAAGTTGCAGATATAAAATATTGAATTCTTATAAATATCTTTGAATTACAACTTTATATAATAATTATAAAACGATGTGATTAAGTTTAAGGTGCACCAAATGTAATTGTTAAATTCAATCTATAATAATTGTAAATTTTGTTACATACTACTTATTTGTTTGTTGAAGAAACTGCAATAAGTAAATGCTAATATCCTGTAAATATCTTTATGATTCAAAGTTATATAATATTAATTACGAAAATAGTAATATACAAGAATGTATAAGTGAAATGGAGAAACCAATAAAAGTAAATTAGAAGCTATTAGAAGCTATTAGAACTCGTAAACAATCTCCATATAAGGAGTGAACATCTGCGTTTTGCAACTGTTTTCTTATCGCATGCATAAATTAATTTTATAAGATGAGGAGTGAACTAAACACGTAAACAATCTCCATATAAGGAAAGAACACCTGCACGTTGCAGCTGCGATTCTAAAACACGTAAACAATCTCCATATAAGGAGTGAACACCTGCGTTTTGCAACTGTTTTCTTATCGCACGCATAAATTATCTCTAGAAGATAAGGAGTGAACACCTGCATGGACACCTGCACTGAAGTCGTAAACAACCTCCATATAAGGAGTGAACACCTGCATGAACACCTGCACTGAAGTCGTAAATAACCTCCATATAAGGAGTGAACACCTGCACCTTGCAAGTGTTTTCTTATCGCACGCATAAATTATATCTACAAGATAAGGAGCGAACACCTGCACTGAACTCGAAAATAATCTCCATATAAGGAGTGAACACCTGCACCTTGCAACTGTTTTCTTATCGCACCCATATATTATCTAAAGCTAAAACTCGAAAACAAGATATTCTACGTTGTTCATGTTAGTGAAGCATGCCATTCTTAGTATTGTTCATGGGGGCATCCAGATCAGGTTGCATAAGGAGTGACACAAAATCAAGATCTGTTAGTGCCAATATTATTTAAAGAAGGACTTCAAGATTGAAGAATTGCAATTAGGACCTCTCAAGATCTAAATCCGTGACTGTTGATACACCTGTTAAAGGTAATTTCATAGAATTTATGGTAACTAAAAATTACTTGTATAATTCTCACTTTTTTGTTGAAGAAGTTGTAACAAATAACAGCAGATTTCTGTCTATAAATATCTTTGAATCATATAGTTTTAGAATAATTGAATATGTGATTTCGTATAATTTACAAAAGTAACCAATTTACTTGCATAATATCAGTTCTTTTTTTGTTGAAATTGTACTAATGTTTATTGAAATTATGATTAATGTATAGATTATATTAATTTATTTATAAAAAGTAATTTACAAAAGGAACAATTGTTACATGACGTAAGATTAATTTATTAATCAATTGATAATACATTTGTTTTTGTTTTGTTTTACACCTTCTTTAACTTAAAGAAATGTAATTTCATATAATTTACAGTAGAGGCTAATTTCTTTATATAAAACCTCTTTACTTCTTGTTAAATCATATAAATAAATGTAAAGAGTTTAACAATAATGACCGGTATAGTTATAAATTTTACTTGTATAACAAACCCATATTAAGTATGCTTCTTTACTATATAATATGAATAAAACGTTTGCTTATTCCGCATGTTAAACATGAAATGGAAATACCGAGTCCATAAATAATCTGCCAATGAATGAACGTTTGTATTTCCTATTTGTTGTTATAATTAAATTTGTTAACTAGATTAATTAGCGTCAGTTATAACTACAGTGATAATTAAATTACACGTTCACGACTTTTTTGAATCAACGAATTGATTATGCTTCAAACTAAAGATTATGCTGTTCAATAAATTTGATTGTTATTGTTAAATATATTTATTTAAATTAAATAAAATGCATATATTTTTAATTAATTATGTGAAGATAATTTAATTTTCTAATGATGGAAATTTAATGAATTTCTGCATATTCTTCAAATAATATGTTTTTAAATGAATGAAATTCTTGATTATCTTTTTAACTAATTTGTTAATGATATTAATTTGTTAATAATTTTAAAAAAGTAAATAAATCTTATTAATATGCATGTTTTGACTTATAATTTTAACTTCTGTTTGTAATAATTAAAAACAAAATGCTTTAAATTTCATTTATTTTTGCAAATATTGTGAGGTTTTAAATAGGGTTTTTTAAATTAGTGATATGTATATGTTTTTTAACTAATTACCTTGAAAATATCTTATTTTTCTAAGAATTAGTAAAAAGGTTTTGATTTTACTAATTTCTGCAAATTATAAATTCATTTTTAACTGAAAATTTTACAGAAATTTATTACAAATTTTCATTCACAAAAAAACAACTATTATTACAAAGGTTACACTATTTACCATATGTCATTCTTCATAATTAGTAAATTAATAGAATACTTTAGGGCAGAAAGTTCTTTGTATTTCTTGATTATTATTGTAATGTTTTCTAGTTGTTGTTGCAATAAATGTTACTATTGTTATGAGAATAATGTATTGATATTGTTATTAAGTTTAACATATACACAATAAATGTATTTTTTTTGTTTGTTGCAGGTAATTCATGTCCTTTCTCAACTTGAAGAATTGTAGGAAACGTTCGTCTCAACAATGGAAATGATGTGTAAGCTAATAATGGAAATTGTGTAAAGGTGAATCAGTAGTTTTCCTTCGTGCTTCGAAGGCGGCATTCGGTTGCGTTTTGAATGACCATCGATGAGTAATCCCATCGACTTATGCAATTCGCGGAATGTTAATAATGTTGATGATTTGTCGTGATTTGTCGTGATTTGTTCCTACGAACCAAACCCCTTCTGCAGAAGACGACTCCTCAATGCAGGCGCATCCGAATTGCTGCACGTCGGCAAAGCAAACACAACGATGTTTGTTACATAAGCCGAGTGCTAATTGTATCATTACACATGCACGCATTCGAGGCTCCTCGAGTTCGTCGGCTCTGCACTCTGTGTGTGTTTCAATGTTCCTTCTTTGCTGGTCGGTCTCGCTCTTTTCTTGCGTATTCCCATCATCTCCATGGATGGAATGGAAAGGAAAAGGCCGAAAACATCGGTCGGTCATTGACGCGGACGATGATGTTAATGTGTTCCGAAACCGAATTCAAGGGCAAACCGGAGAGGTTTCATCCTCCTCCTCCACGTCTACGTTCGGTCTATAAGATCGTCGTCTTTAGACCAAATTCAAACAGGATGCGTTTTGTACAAAATGTAACTGTATATTTATGTTGTTATAGAAACAAGTTTTGTAGAGACGCCTTTAACTTGCTCAATAATTACCATTGTTTTCTCTTAAACTTTAAATTAATAAACTCTATCTTTAAATTAGAGTTTATTAATAGATAATTTCAGCTATAAATTACTAATAATTAAAAAAAACTGCATACTAATTTCATCATTGAATATGTTAATTCCAATAAGCCCAGATTCGTAGTTTTTCACAATTGGTCTGCAAACAGAAAAGTTGATTATTTCATGTTTTCTTTAACTAAATATTATAATAATATCACTATCATAAAATATGTTAATTAAATTTTCAAAATCAGCCTTGAAACAGATTTGTAGTTTTCATACTTCGTTTGTAAACAGTTGTTAAAGTTGAAAATTTCACATTTTTCTTAATTACTCGTTACCTAAGTGATAATTATATCAACTTTTTTCATCAAAGAAATATTTTAATTAAAGATAATGCCATTTCTAAAGTAGGCCTAGAAACAGATTTGTAGTTTTCAAACTTCGTTTGCTCAGTTGTTAAAGTTGAAAATATCATGTTTTCTTTAGGTACTAGATTACTGTGATAATTATAATTTCTTTAAGTACTGGATTAATGTGATAATTATATCACCTAATTTCATGATAAGAATATGTTAATGAAAGTTATAACTATACCATTTCCAATAAGCCTACATCCAGATTTGTAGTTGTCACACGTCGTTCTTAAAGTAGAAAAAAATCATTTTTATGTATTCTTTAATTACTCAATGACTATACATAATAATTACCTAATAAGTATACTAATCACAAAGTAATGGTTTTACCATATTTCTGATATTTCTCTTATAACAATCACGTTTCAAAGTTGACAATTTATGGTTTTGTTCAATTACTTTATTACTCTTTTGTTTAACTAAAATAATTCTAAGTAAAATAATTAATATAATTACACTTAATTTGTATTTTGAATTAAAATTTGTCAATTTGAAATATTCAAATTTTATTATTGCAAATCCTAATTATATAATTTGTAGCCATGAGATTTCTTTGTTTAAGTTGCAAAATCAGTAATTTCACAAATTATCCAATTACTTAATAATTTTAGATGTATTAATTGTGTTATCTATTCTCCAAATTATACTGGTCTTTTCATTTATTTTGTAATTTCGTTTCATAATTGATTCAATTGATTCAATTACTTAATTACTCTAATTAATCTTATTTAATTATAATACTTTGAAGTTTTTTTACATTTCTTTTGTAATCTGAACTTTAATTTGACTAATTAATATTTTCAAGTTTTATTGTAATTACTGCAACTGCTACTTATAACATTTATAATCTTTTGATAAAGTTATAAAATTAGTTGTATTTTCACATATTATTCAATTAATTAAAAACTATATGAATTATTTGCTTTATCCATTTTGCAAATAAACTTACAGCAAGTTTTTTTTACTTTACTTTATCAGGTTTGTGGTTTTTATACTTATTTTGTAATCAAGTTTTGAAGTTGCAAATTCAATATTTTCCACACAATATCCAATTGATTACATAACTAAACTACATGATATATTTCCTTCGTTTTGATATGCAAATTATACATAAAATTTTACCAGATTTTCAGTCTTTACACTTATTTTGTAACCAAGTAATGAAGTTATAAATTCAGTATTATTCCATTTTATGCAATAACTAACTAATGTTAATCGTAATATGTTTCCAACATTACAATTAATGTTTTTTTTTGGTTTATTATTCAATAATGAAAGCTTTGAATTTGATTGAATAATTTGTTTATAATTGAAATTGTTTTTTTTTTCTCAGACGTTTCTATTAAGAAATTTTGTGTTTTATTAATTATCTCAAAAACTGTTCAATATTTATATTTATTTCAGCATCTTTATTGGTCCAAATTAGGTCAAAGGGCTAACGACCAGGGTCTTTTTTCTCAAAATATTTTATATATTTTAACATTACACAAGAAACTACTTTGCATTACTCAGAACGAATGATACAGATATTGTAATTGTTCATATTATTTTCGGATTTTTTCATATTTTGGTATAATATTTTTAATTTTATTTATTAATTAAACTGTTAAAACACTGTAAGATTACATCAGAAGTAGTTTTTTGTGAATATGTGGATATACCAATCATAATATTGATTATTGGAAGAATTTTGCTCGAAAATTTGATACTGTTTTTCATTTTACCGAATATGAAAACTTTTAAAATAATTGAAATACGCATATTACGCATATTTCATATAATAATTGTTACGTAATTTTAATTATTTACAATGATTTGACGACTTTAACAATAATCGAATTAAAATGCTATTTGTTTATTCAACTGTTACGTATAATAATAAAAAGAAATGATGGATATACAATTATAAGAACATAAATTATAGATGTTTATATTTTAACTTATACTTTGTTGAATACTTGTCAAGTATTTGTTTTTATGAGAATATGTGGATATACCAATCATAATATTGATTATTGGAAGAATTTTGCTCGAAAATTCGATACTGTTTAGCTTTTTACCGATTATGAAAACTTTTAAAATAATTGTAATATGAATATTACACATATTTTCATACAACAATTGTTACGTAATTTTAATTATTAAAATGTTATTTTTGTATTTAACTGTTACGTGTAATTATAAAAACAAAAATGATAGATCTATATATTTTAACTTGTACTTTGCCGAATACTCGTCAAGTATTTGTCAACTATCGTGGAAATTGGAAATACCATTTCGGCTTAAGTAGGAATTTCGCGAACTTCTTCCACTTTGCTTTTCGCGTCTTTCGAACGCTCCGATAATTCTTACCCGGATTCCATCTCTGACGATCGCATTTGCAATTAAAATACTTCTCGGCGTGGAAACGTGCATTCGCCATATACACGGGACGACGACCAGTTCGAATACTTCCCAGTACTTGAAGAGAAAGAGAAGAAAGAAAAAAACAAGAGTACGGTTTACCAATTATTTCGCAAACATGAGCCGTTTTCGCTTCCTTTTCCTAACTCTATTTAGAGCCATGAACTACTTCACTCCGAATCTGTAATAGTTTCTTTATGGATTTACACAAGTTTTAATTAAAACTTTTTTTATATATACACCCATACCTCGCTTTACGGCCTAGATACGTTCCACGAAACTTGGCCGCAAAGCGAAAAGCCGTATAACGAATCAATTATTGCGCTTGCGCAAGATTGGCAACATGTAGATATATCGACATGGAAAACAAGTTTTTATGCCGTTATAGCGAAACCTTTTAGGCCGTAAATCGAAAACGTGCCTTAATATATCGAGGTATGGGTGTATTACGAGATTACCTAACGACTTTTTTTAAACAAACGTTAACTAATTAATATATTTACTTTTATAAGATTACTTCACTCAGAATCTTTGATACATTATTTATGAATTTACTTACATTCCAATTGAAACTATATCAAATAACTTTTAGTTTTAATTGAAACAGTTTTATATAAGTTTCAATATTACTTATGAAGAGTTTTTAAACAATTATCAACAAATTCATATATTTTCTTTTACATAAACTACTTCTATCTGAATCTTTGATAATTTGTTTATGGATTTATATATACTTTAATTAAAACTGTTTGACATAAGTTATAAGATTATTTAAGAGTTTGTTAATTAATGAATATGTTTACTTTTATAAAAGTACTCCAATCCAAATCTTCAATAATTTGTTTATAGATTTACACAAATTTTGAATTAAAGCTGCTTTAGTTTAGTTGTTTTTGTTTCAACAACAGATGTTAATTAGTAGTTACTTTTAATTAAGTAATTTTGAAAATGAATTGAAGAAATATGTTTATTAATTTGATGTCCTTTTCTTGATAAAAAAATTCTTAAATCAAAGTATAAATTTAAATAAAAACTCACCCTTAGTCCTGATGACGAAATGCAAGTTCAACTAATTATTAGTTACCTCGGACAGGACGACTGTGGACCTGAAAATAGGATTCACATCGAAATTACAACGAATTCTCTGCGATTTGCGAATTTCCATGATTTGTTTGTCCGTCGGAAATTCACTTTATCCCGGACGAGTTTCGAAATTATCGAAAATTAATTACTTTTTAATTGCTCTTCGAAAAGCGCGAACGAAAAATCACGGCGGGGAAACAATAAAATAATTAATAATTGCAGTTGCGATCCGCGCATTCCGATGCAAGGGCCGAATTAACTCAAATGAACCGAACGTAATTCCAATTATTTTACGTTATTCGTGCGAATTCTTTACGCAAATTGCGGTAATTTATTGCAACGATGATAATAATGATGACGATGATGATGATCGTGATGATTTTAATGCAGAATTTATTCAAATATTCGTTTTGCGCCGATGCGTGAATTTTATTTGTTGCCGAATTACAATTATTAGTTGAAATTCGTTCAATGTTAATTGGATCGTGCAAAACATTTCAAATGAATTATGAATTGCGTATGCTTTCTTTTTTTTTCAATTAATTATTAATGAAGTGTTTCATAACGTATTGTACTTTTTGTAACGTGAATATTGATTTTTTTCCTCGAAAAGTTACAAGTAGAGTGGTACCTCGACATACGAGTTTAATTCGTTCCGTAACCTTGCTCGTATATCAAATTGCTCGTATCTCAAAGCAATGTTTTGTAAATGTACAAAAAGCAAAAAACTTGAACCCAACTTATCAAAAATGCTTGGAAAACGAGCGAAACCAGCACACAGACTGAGGTCTAGTCTGAGGTGGGAGAAACTGTTGGTGTAGTGTGCGATTCCTCGTATCTCAAATCTTGCTCTCATCTCAAAGCAAAATATCTCAAAACACTCGTATATTAGGGCACTCGTATATCGAGGTACCACTGTACTTATTTTTGGTTAATTCAAGAAAACACAAATTTCTTTATAGTTTAATGAAAAGTACGGTAATGAACACGTGAAAATAAAGTGGTCTTACATAGTTCTGAAGAACATATTTGATTTAAATTTGAATTAACTTCTTGGCAATTTACTTTGGTAATTAACATTGCTTAAGAACTGAGATTTGCAACTGTATAAGGAAAGAAACTTAATACTCAACTTATCATAAGAAAAAGTATCATTTCTGTAGGTGTGTTAATGCGTTTTATCCTAAATTTCATTTATTTTGCTTATTACTGCGTGTTGGAGTTGGAATTGAATCTTGATCAAGCAAAAAATCTTATTTACGTAATGTTATTATGCTAAGGGGGTGACCTTTTCATTGAATTAGGGGTCAGAGGGAAGGTTAAAAAAGTCGTCTAATTCGTATTCAAAGCTTTGGTCGAGATTAACTCCGGTCTTGACCGGATTCCGCAATCCCTTTTACCGCACCCCCGTTTTTCATCGACTTCTTCCCAATCCACCCTTGTCTCCGCCACCCCCATCCTTCCTTCCCTCGTCCCGACCTGTGTATCTCGAAGGCTTTGCGCTATCTGAATTGGGCCAAGATTGATTGCGTTTTGAACGGTTCCCACTGCTCTGTGTACATGTCTTTTTTTCTTTTGTTAGCTGCTAATACATTCCCCTTTTTGTGTAGTGAAGTTTCTTTTTCGGAACTGTACGAGCGTTACGTGGTTTGGAGACGTGGCAGTAAAAGGTGAAAGGGTAGCTCGGATCACAGCATCCGAATGTTCGGCTATTTAGTTAAAAGCGAAGGGCGTAGCGTCATTGGGAGGCGGCGTTTCGCTCTACGAAGTACAGCGTTTACGAAAGGATAAGGGATGATGCTTCTCCTAATACGGTGGGTGAAGAAAGGGGGGTCGAAATGCGATTTTTATTTATGTAGTTTCATTTCTGTTCTTAGACTTAGGGCTTTTTGTGTGTGTGTGTGTGTGCTAAAATGTAGGTCGCGTCCGTCGACCGCAGAAGACAAAATCTATTATTTATTTTCGGGCAACGCTGAAACGTCCCATTTGTCTCTTCCGCGTCTCAGGATATTTCCTTCATGGTTCATAAAGTATAATATAAATATATAACAGAGGAAGAGATGTATCTACCATATTTTATATAACAATAATTTAATACGACTTCTAGTTTATTTATTTTTGCTATACAATAATGTATTTTGTTTCCATATTGAAATTATGGGACAACTCTTGGCAGTGTTTAAAGAGTCTTTGCATCACAAAACTATTGTGCGAAATGGTGCTGGTTCAAATCCCACCGCTGACCGATTTTTCCGACATTTACCATTCAGCAAAATGAAGTAGTGAAGGACCAAAAAAAGTTCAGAATTAGGGCCGTAACTGTTACAAAAAATCAGGAATAACAACATTTTTAAGATAATTAGGCTTTAAAACCTAGGTCACTAGCCCTTTTTGGACCAAAGGATGTTGAAATAAAATAATTAGATAATAATTCCATAAATCATACTTTTTTTTGTACAATTATTCAAGTTAAACTTTTGTAATTATTATAAATAGAAGCATTGCAGTGAGTAACGCAACGGATTCAAAGTTTAATTGTAATTCTATGCGTAGAAAGTTATCAAGTTTTCGAATGTTTCACTTGAACAACTTTGAACTCGAATCTTGCTGCTGTGACACGAATAATTGACCTAAAGTTAACTGAACTAAATACAGATTTTGGACTTCATTTGATAGTAACTAAAATATAGTGGAATAGTTTTCTTGCTTGCATTGTATAACATTTAGTTCTAATTTAATTTTAATTTAAGAGAAATCAGAGCAAATATATAAAATTTTAAAGAGATTTTAGAAAACATGTGTTAAGTAATTTGTGTTAGGGATGAGAATAAAACGTGAAATTTGCATTTTATTAATCTCATTTTTATTTCTTAATAGGAGAAAAGTGTAACGAAATGTTTATACTTAAATACTTCCCTTAAATGCAAACATTTGGTTTCTACTGAATACCTGTGAAAATTTGAAATAAACTATTATTTATGAAAATCTGTGTGGAGAATTCGAGAACGAATTGTATTGAAGTGTTTAAACTATTCCATAATCTCTATATACAGTGGTACCTCGACATATGAGTTTAGTTCGTTCCGCAACCTTGCTCCTATGTTAAATTGCTCGTATCTCAAAGCTCTAGTCTGAGGTGGGAGAAACTGTTGGTGTTGTATGCAGCGGTGTAGTGTGCGATTCCTCGTATCTCAAATCTTGCTCTCATCTCAAAGCAAATTATCGCTCGCTCGTATCTTAAAACACTCGTATATTAAGGCAGTCGTATGTCGAGGTACCACTGTACTACTTTAAGTGTCAAGATTTTAACTCAAGTAGTCAAGGTGGTGCAAATAGAGGAGTGTTCTACTGTTTTCAGATATAACTGTTTTTATTTTATGGCCCAATTTAACTTTCAATTTAGGTTTTAGGATTAGGCACTAATTTCCTTATTTTGTTGTAAAGGAGTGCAGAGGGATATTCTCAGAAACTGTACCTAAATTGCACTTTTATCGCGTTGAATTATATTTTCTGAGGTTTACTTTTAGTTTTTTCTTTTTGAGAAATTTGGATACTTTCTATAATTCTAAATACAAGTAAATATATAGAATTTTAGATTTTTTTTGAATAATTATTAGAAAACATGAAAAACAATGAATGGATGAAGTGAACAGAATTAAAATTTGTTAACGTATATGTATATAATAATATAAGAAGTTATACAATGATAAATTCCTGCTTTGCAAATTGTTTTCGAACTGTTTGAATTTGGTTGAATGAATGCACCATGGTTGGGTGGATGGACAAAGGTCAAGTATTTTTTTCTTTAATTAACTATTGAGGACGAAGTGGAAATGTATTGTCTACGGTCCGGCGTCTGCTTGTAATGCTTTTAGGTAATAGATCGAAGAGAGGTATTAGTGTATATGAGATTCTGCTCTCCTCTTCAATGTCGATCTCTCCCTGGTCCATTGTTTATACTCGACAATGGGTTTGTTGTAGACACGTCGTCGACCGGGCAAGGGAGGGAAACTAAGAAACTCGTAACTCGGAAAACCGGAAACCATGCCAATTTCCGTATAACACAAAACCCACTGATTCCCAATTGTCTATGTGCACTTCAGTCTCTCTGCTTGTCTTTATCAAACAGGAGTCCTAATGAAGACATATTCTGTTTATATGTTGTTCATAGTAGTCACAATAGGTTTATAAAGATTTTGCTTTCAAAACTAGAAGTAACAGTATTTGTTAGATAATTAACTTGAAAAATAGTTATTACTTATGTTATATAATTTAGTAGTCTTGTGATGAAAATCATCATTCACTTAATTTACAACTAATTTTATTAAGAAAAAATGTACGCTCGTATGAATATTGAAGTACGCTGCAGTGAAATAAGTTTTGTTCGAAATATTATATACATTTTTACGATTTATGATTGAAATGAAATCACTTGTAGATATATAGAAGTTGTAAAGATATGTACACCCAAAATCGATCATGAATTTGAAGTGGATTGAGCTGTTTATGAGGGAGCTGCGATGTTATCGAATGATAAAGTCTAGTAGTTTTGGTTTTTATGGGAATCTCGTAAAATGGTTTGAATCTAATACGGTTTTGTAGCTAAATAAAATGTAGATTAATTAATTGATTATTTATTAGAGGAAGTTGTCCTTTTTTCATAAATTATTCAAGATTTTAATTATCTTTTGAAGTATATTCCTATTATCATTAGTTTTTATAGAGATTGTCTAATTTTTAGATCAGCTTTACTTCATTAAACTTTTTCGACTGGATTAAGTTTTTTTTATGAAATATTAATAATTTGATACGTTTGAAATCTTTAGGACAAAGATTGTAGAATTTTTAAAATCATGTTTTCCTTCCTTTAACTTTGATGAAACTTTTTCAAGTGGATTAAGTTATTTCAGGAAATTATCAAGGATTTTATATGCATCAAAGTATTTACATAAAATCAATCGTTCGAAGTAAGTGGTTGTTCATACTTAAGATCACGTTTTCCATTCTTTATCCTTGATGCAACTTTTTCATGTAGATTAATTTATTTTAAGATATTGTTTTTTGTTAAAATCTTTCATAACTTCCTGAAAGAATTAAATGTCTCCAGAAGTGTGTTCATAAAATCAATCGTCCGGACTAAGATTGTATGTTTTTAAGATCTTGCTTTCCTTCTTTTATCCTTGGTGCAACTTTTTCAAGTGGATTAAGTTGTTTCAGGAAATTATCAAGGATTTTATACGTTTAAATGTCTCTTGAAGTATGACCATAAAATCAATCGTCCGGTCAAAGATTGTATATTTTTAAGGACATGCTTTCCTTCCTTTATCCTTGTTCCAACTTTTTCAAGATTAAGTTGTTTCAGGAAATTATCAAGGATTTTATACATTTAAATGTCTCTTGAAGTATGTTCATAAAAGTCAATCATTCGGACAAAGATTGTAGAATTTTAAGATGATCCAAACAGAGACGCTCGTGTACTTCGATCGAGATGAGTTGTTTGCAAGGATGCTGCGCCGTTATAGGAACGATTAACCCGAAGGGCGATAAAGTGAAATCGTTCGGTTTTATGCGGATCTCCGGGAAGCCAGTGAAATTCGAAAAATCCACAATTCGCCGTTCGGAAAAACGGATCGTACATTGGAATGGAAAAGGAGGGAGGATGAGGAATATCGCAATTGATGGAAGTGCCGCTTTATGGTGGGATGCGGAATGTAACTGTTGGACATTACCGAAACAAAGCGTGGCCGTAAAAAGGAAAAACTTGGCCGATTGAAAAATAGCGAGGGACCGGAAAACTCAACCCTCAACCCGGTCGTCCGGGCCAGCCAACAACTGGTCGTGTGGGGAATGGGCGGTTCGGGGGTGGTTTCCTGCGGCGGCTGTGGCAAAAAAAAAAACGAACGAAACTGGGCCAACATTCGCGATGACAAATTTGTTGTTTGCAGAGGGAAGAGCGCAGATACAAAATGATAGTACTTTTACTGTGGGAGCTTTCCTCCCTTCAAATGAAAACAAAACAAAAATTGATGTATCTATTATATATTTTGATAATGTGCACCAGTTATTGATTGGCACATACGGTTGTTAAGTGGTACATGAACATACTCTGCATATATTTTGATTTGACATGTGTCAAAAGTGTCTAGCAGATAATTTATTTGACATTTGACATGTCAGTTGTAATGTGCCCATGTATAACATTGTTATAGCTATATTTACTAAGTCCATTATTAATAAGCATATTATAGTAAATCGTAATTTTATAAGTAAACCAGAAGATGAAAATACCCAATTTTCAAAACATCTCCACATTTACTGTGGAAGCTGTTTTCTTTATCCAAATGAAAACAACACAGAAATTGATGTATTTTGATAACGTGCATCAATTATTGATTGGAACATACGGTTGTTAAGTGGTACATGAAAATACTCAATATAAATTTCTATTTGACATATGTCAAATGTCAAGAGTCTCTAGCAGCAAGTAATATTGACATTTGACATATGTCATTTTAAATGTTAAATGACAGCCCTAATGTGTCAATGTTATTTTTTCGAAGCTCCCTTCATTTAAAATTTACCACGTGCATTATTAATAAGAAAATTATAAAAATAGTCATTTTCTAAGTAAACCGGAAGATGAAAATACCCAATTTACAAAACAATTCTACTTTTACTGTGGAAACTGTTTTCTTTTCCTCAAATCAAAACAATACAGAAATGGATCTATTTGTTATGTAATTTGGTAACGTGTATCAATTATTGATTGGAACATACGGTTGTTAAGTGGTACATGAAAATACTCAATATATATTTCTATTTGACATATGTCAAATGCTAAGAGCCTCAGCAGCAAGTAATATTGACATTTGACATATGTCACTTTAAATGTTAATTGACAGTTCTAATGTGTTAATGTTACTTTTGTACCACGTGCATTATTAATAAGAAAATGATAAAAATCGTCATTTTCTAAGTAAACCGGAAGATGAAAATACCCAATTTTCAAAACAATTCTACTTTTACTGTGGAACCTGTTTTCTTTTCCTCAAATGAAAACAATACAGAAATGGATCTATTTGTTATGTAATTTGGTAACGTGTATCAATTATTGATTGGAACATACGGTTGTTAAGTGGTACATGAATTACTCAATATATATTTCTATTTGTCATATATCAAATGTCAAGAGTCTTTAGCAGCATGTCTTATTGACATTTGACATATGTCACTTTAAATGTTAATTGACAGCTCTAATGTGTCAATGTTACCTTTTCGTAGCTCCCTTTAATTTAAAATTTACCATGTGCATTATTAATAAGTAAATTATAAAAATCGTCATTTTCTATGTAAACCAGAAGATGAAAATACCCAATTTTCAATATAATTTTACTTTTACTGTGGAATTTTTTGCCACCTCAAATGAAAACAAAACAGAAGTTAATGCTTCTATTATATATTTTGATAAAGTGCATCAGTTATTGATTGATACGTAAAGTTGTTAAATGTTACATGAAAATAGTCAATTTGACATGTTTCAATTGTTGTATTGTATTATTGACATTTGACATATGTCATTTTAAATGACAGTTCTAATGTGTCAATGTTAGTTTTTCGTAGCTCCCTTTATTTTAAAATTTAACAAGTACATTTACTAATAAGTAAATTATAAAGTATTTTTTTAAGTATACCGAAGATGAAAGTACCCAATTTACAAAATGATTGTACTTTTACTGAGGATGATTTTCCACCCTCAAATATAAACAGAAATTAATGTTTCTATTATATATTTTGATAATGTGCATCAATTATTGATTGATACGTCAAGTTGTTAAATGGTACATCAAAATAGTCAATTTGACATGTGTCAATTGTTGTATTGTATTATTGTCATTTGACATATGTCACTTATAATATGTCAGTGGAACATTTTCATGACAGTCTTTATTTCAATATTTACCACGTGCATTAATAAACATTTTGTGTGTAAACCAGAAGATGAAAATACCCAATTAAGAAAATTCCAAAATACGAACGTACAACTTACCATGTAGATCTAATTATTGTATGCAATTTGCACAGAGATGTTTATTTTTTTACATGTTGTAGAAAAGTTCTGTTCTGGCAGTTTTGCTGCGATTGTGGCTATGCGCCAAGTCTTAATTCCTCGGTGAAAATAAACATTGTTTGAAGTTTTCATACTCGGAGAGTGCAAACTAAAAATAAGTTTTTAATCTCCTATCTCGTCCGCCGTTATTTTTTTCCCCAACCGCCGATTTTTAAGTGCTTGTATAATAAACCTTCGCCTTTATTGCCTAAACAAAGTCAAGTAAATGGACTAGAAAATAATGGTTTTCATATATTTCAACTGATATTTTAATAACTTTCTATGCAAATTCGGTGCCAATAGATTGTTTTTAACTTGCAAAATAATAATGATTTTTATTTTATTAAAAGATATTTTACTAACTTTCTGTGCAGATTTTAAAGTGAACATTGTGTAGAAAAAAGAAGCAAACTTTCTATGTAAATCACGTTAGGTTTTTACTTGCCAATAGATATTTTCATAAGATTCATTGAACTTTCATCAATTGTTCATAATTTTCGTTGTAAAATATTTATGATTTTATTTTTTCAACAGATATTTTACTAACTTTCTATGGAGACTTCGAAGTGAACTTTGCGTAGAAAAATGGAGCAAACTATTTTCGTTATTTAATAAGAAATGCAAATCCGAAACTCGCTAATTGCAAAAAACTTCTCCCTTGTGGAATGGGGTTTTGGATGAGGAGAATCTTCATAAACATTTTTGTTTTGCACGCATTAGCGGGATGCGAATTTAATTGGATTTCGAAATAGCCGACGGCGGAGATAAATTAAATTTCCGTGTTTTACTCCTTTCTTCTTCGTACTTTCATACAAAGTTTTTTTTTAATCCTTGTTCTAGGAATACAAATTTTAATTGAAAGAAACATCTCCACCCACAAGTATAGGACTAGTCCTGCATGGGACTAATTGCAATCGATTTTCAGAAAGTTTTGTGACCGAAAACGTAAATCAGAGTTGTCACCGCAAAACTGCTACGATTAAACGTAACAAAGGGCGGTATTTCTGTGCAATTTCTGCGCCTATCCGTTTGGGGATGATATGGCTATAATGCCGATGTTCATGATGGTGTGGAGGGTTGAGGTGTTGAGGCAATGAACGTTAAACATGGCCGTGAATTTTAAACGGTTGTCGTGGGATTCGCCCCTATCTTTCGCTTTCTCTTCCCTCCTTCTTCCACCCTTCCTCATTCCCCCAGGAGTCTCCTCGCGTGGTTCGCGTCTGAAAGAGGGAGCATCAGGTGGCATGTTTTACAGGAGAATTCTCGACGGGGGAGGGTTGAGAAAGAAAAATACGTCGATTTCGTGGGACGCACCAAAAACTGGGACACGCAAACATGCAGTTCGTCTTCGCCCAACAGCACCTGTCAAAATACGACTAATAGTCATAGTTTTTCAACCCTTAAATTTCTACAAAAGATAGCTTTTTTTTCTCATATTATAGGGTTCTATTTATTCATTAAGTATTCTACTTTTTCATCAAAGTTTATTAAAGAGACGCACTTTAGACAATTAGGCCTAATAGAAATCGCACTATGCTATACATAAAATTCTCATTAGAAAATGGCTTCTATTCATACATTTTCTATGTATTTATACTTGACTATAAATTTCACAAAATTACAGTATTCTATATATGTTTTACTATATATGTTTCACATGTGAAAATTTTAATTAATTTATTAAGAAATTTCATGTTTTCTTTCAACGAAATTCGTAATTATTCGTATATTGCATAGTTTTAAGTGATAAAAGATTTTTATTCAAAAAAATACAACAAAGCATTTTTTTACGCATCTATTTGTAATTGACTTTGTTATATAAGAAAGTATATATTTTTTAGATGAAATAGACTATTCATTATTAACACCCTCAAATGAAAACGAAACAGAAATGAATGTTTCTATTATATATTTTGATAATGTACATCAGTTATGGATTGAAACGTAAAGTTGTTAAATGGTACATGAAAATAGTCAATTTGACATGTGTCAATTGTTG
>JAFMTC010000228.1:507210-521913 GCA_018845635.1 Nicrophorus orbicollis
TTAGCAAGTTTTAAGTCGATTCAAAGTAATCCAAGGCGAAAAGTTTCAATCTAATTTTCTTCGTTGCGCCCCCAGGAAACGGTCCCATTCGAATCAATTACTCGCAAGTAGTAACACAAAAATTAATGGAAAGAAAATAATCCAAATGATGCCATTCAGTAGAGAATATTTCTGCTCTTAATGCTATTATCTCCATTGGAGAACTTTAGAACCGTTTCAAATTGTTATGAAATACTTTCAGGAATTCATAATTTCTTTAATACTAGTAAATGCATAATAGAAATTACGTTTCTAATAATAATTTCAATGAATATTGATTTAAACCTTATGTTAACTTTTCGATAATGCTGACTTCCATGCAAATGAGTGAAACTGGAAAGTTTTCAATTTATCCGGGCGGAAAATAGATTGGGTTAATTAGTGGTTTGGAGGGGGTGCGGGGACGCCAAATAGATACGCAGCGAAAATTGCAGCCGGATTGTCAACAGTTTGACTAATTATCGGATGTCAAAAACGGAAATTATGGCTCTTCATTAATTACGCAGCGGGGCGAAGACTTTGATGATGGTTTGAGTAGCAGCAGCAGCAGCAGTCCCACATCATCACGATCATCATCATCATCATCTAGGCTTTCACAGAAGTCCCGGGACTCGTGATGCCGCATCAATATTCATCTCCGTCTCGACTGCGGAGGGTGGTTTATAACACATTGCGAAGACTCGCAAACCCGGAAGATTAGCTCTACCTCTCCACTCTCCATCCCTTTCCGAAATCCGCGGAAGCCCACCTTATGAATACGTGATGACTGCCAGGGCCATTATATGATGAATCCCACTCGCCCGGATGCAATTCCGGAAATCGATGCAGTTGCCGGATGGAATGGGTCGGATGGATGGATGGAGGAAGGTGTCGTCGGAGAAATGGGAATTGGGGAAAATAGTTAATTGATTGGTGTGCAGCAGCAGCAGCAATGGTGGTGGTGGAGGCTGGATGAAAAGGGAGAGTGGAGGAGAAGGCGATAAATCCGCAATGTGTCAGACGATTTATCCTCGGCCGCTGGGCCGGGCGTGCGGAAAATTAGGGCCGGAAAAGGGACGGAGACGGAGAAAGGAAGGTGGTTGAAAGAAGGGGTGGAAAAGTTCCGGACAGAAATTAGACTTGACTTAACGCGATTTGGGGCGTGCGATTTCATTTCGCGTGCCGATGGATGATTTATTAAAAGGGAAATTTTTTCCAAAGGTTCCAAAGGGCACTACACTAGTTCGTAATGAAAGGCAGATGCTTGATTGTCGAAGAGATTAATTGGATTTCCATCAATTTACTTTACTCGATCAATTGATGCATAGATGCAATCGGTTATTTATTAATGGACATGTTTGAATTACTTAATGAGGGATTTAAGGTTTTGTTGAAAGTTTCAATTAGCATTCAGTTAACGTAGTTAATGAGCATACAATTCGTTTGCGTTAAAGTAATTTGCACGTAATCAATGCTTTGTAAATTAGCTCATCTGCATCAATCACACAATGATCGTAAATTTGCACTTTTAATTAGAGCTCAGTTTACATAAATAATATTATACAATTTGTGTAGTTGCATTCATTCGACAAAGAGAAATATCAGTATAGTCAACTATTGCCAACGTTCGAAAAGCAGTGTCTCCACATTTTGGCGATTTTCTCGAAAACTGTTATAGATGGAAAAGATTCAAAATATGCATATGAAAGCTGGATAGTTAGGGAATATAATGCATAATTTATTGCTGTGACTTCAACCGTTTGCTTGCAATTCGCTGTCAAAGTTGAAGAAATGAAAAATTAACGGGCGAAAAAGGAGTGTCTTCACATTTTTCAGTTTTTCTCGAAGACTATAATAGATAGAGTAGATATGAAAGATGCTTATTAAACTAGGATAGTTGGGGAACATAACGTATATTCATTTATTGCTGGGTCTAGAGCCCTTTGACCACAATTCGCTGTTAAAGTAGAAGAAATGAAAAATTGTCAGCAGTGTCTTCACATTTTAGCGATTTTCTCGGAGACTATAATAGATAGAGTAGATCTGAAACATGCTTATGAAACTAGGATAGTTGGGGAATGTAACGCATATCAATTTATTCATGTGTCTTGAGCCGTTTGGCTGTAATTCGCTGTCAAAGTTGAAGAAATGAAAAATTAACGAGCGAAAAAGGAGTGTCTTCACATTTTTCAGTTTTTCTCGGAGACTATAATAGATAGAGTAGATCTGAAAGATGCTTATTAAACTAGGATAGTTGAGGAACATAACGCATATTCATTTATTGCTGGGTCTAGAGCCTTTTGACCACAATTCGCTGTCAAATTTAAAGAAATGAAAAATTGTCAGCAGTGTCTTCACATTTTAGCGATTTTCTCGGAGACTATAATAGATAGAGTAGATCTGATAGATGCTTATGAAACTAGGATAGTTGGGGAACATAAAGAATATTCATTTATTTACGTGTCTGGAGCCTTTTGACCACAATTCGCTGTCAAAGTTGAAGAAATTAAAAATTGTCAGCAGTGTCTTCACATTTTAGCGATTATCTCGGAGAATATAATAGTTAGAGTAGATCTGACAGATGTTCATGAAACTAGGATAGTTGAGGAATGTAACGCATATCAATTTATTCGTATGTGTAGAGCCGTTTGGCTGCAATTCGCTGTCAAAGTTGAAGTAACGAAAAAATTAACGTCCGAATTTTTTGATGATTATACAAAGAATAAGTTTCATGAACTGAATATAAATGTATGAAAAGGAAATGGTAGGCCGAGAATGAAATGTCTTCGGTATTTGGGAAATGAAGATGAACGAGGTGGAGCGAGCTTCTGCTGCGTTTTTCCTTCGTTTGGTGTGGGGAAAACAGAAAGGGACTTTCCGGAAGTAAAGTTTTATTCGCGTAGCGAAACTTCGGCAATGTGCATAAATTATGACTGCGGGAAAAATAGGTGGAGAAGGAGTAAATAAATTCCCATTACATTTATTACTCGCGAATGGGTTTTTCCAACGAACTCACCCAATTTATATACTGCGTGCATCCGCGAACTTTTCGTTCCATAACATTGGAAAACTAAAAAATATAGATGGAAAGAATAAATTGCTTGTGTAACTTTTGATGCGCACACCTTGCAAGGAAGTATTTCAAGATCGAAAGTTCATTAGTTACTTTCTTGAAACTTTTGATTTAATTGACATTTAAATATTTATTGATTTGTTAATCTAATTAATAATTTGTGAAAGTGCATTTCTAAAATTACATAATTTTTAATCAAACTGAAAATTATTGAATAAATAAATGCTCAATTTTCGTTACAATAAATTTGGTCATGTATTATAGTTTCCTTTTTACTTTAAAAAGTAACTTCGTAAAAGTACTTGCAAATACATCTACGTATCATAATTGTTGCATGAGATATTTGGCAAGTTATTTGACAAAATAATTTAAATGTCAGCTTAGTCATCTAGTTCTGGCTATTAGGTACTTGACAAGTATCTTCTATAAAGTACTTACAAATGAATAAATGTATCAGGACCATACAATTAGATATTTGACAAGTTATTTATTGACTATTAGTTGTTTTGCAAGAAGTAATTACAAATGTATAAACGTAACCTTACTATAAAACAAGGTATTCAACAAGTTATTTGACAAGTATAATCATCTAATCTATTAGTTGTTAAAAGACATCAGTAAAATTTTATTAAGCTGTTGATGATGTCCATTTTTTTAATAAAGTTTAAAAATAATATAAAATTGCAGTATACAAAGACGTATAGTCTATGCTTCAATTAGTCCGTATTCAAATAGTGCGAGATATTAGCAAAAAAGACCCTTAAAGTATGGGGTATTGCTGTATTTCAATAACAAAATGTAATACAAAGTTGTAAACAAAAGTGCAAATATTTTGATAATATTAAGCAAAGATTATAGTAGTTTCTGAACCGAAGCAAAACTTATGTAATTCTTCGAAGATAAGATAATAATTAATCCCGTACTGTTTGGGGTATTGCTTAATTAGCAAAATATAATCTCAAATTTGAGGACAGAAAGACATATGTTCTATGCCTCAATTAGTCCGTATTCAAATAGTTGGAGATATGGGCAGAAAAAGACGCGTAATGGGTGAGGTATTGCTGTATTTCAATAACAAAATGTAATATAAAGTTGCAAAGAAATCTGCAAATATTTTGATAACATTAAGCAAAGATTATAGTATTTTCTGAACCGAAGCAAAACTTATGTAATTCTTCGAAGATAAGATAATAATTAATGCCGTACTGTTCGAGGTATTGCTTAATTAACAAAATATAATCTCAAATTTGAGGGCAGAAAGACTTATGATGTATGCCTCAATTAGTCCGTATTCAAATAGTGCGAGATATTGGCAAAAAAGTCCCTTAAAGTATGAGGTATTGCTGTATTTCAATAACAAAATGTAATATAAAGTTGTAAAGAAATCTGCAAATATTTTGATAACATTAAGCAAAGATTATAGTATTTTCTGAACCGAAGCAAAACTTATGTAATTCTTCGAAAATAAGATAATAATTAATCCCGTACTGTTCGAGGTATTGCTGAATTAACAAAATATAATCTAAAATTGAAAGACCTTTTGCAGGAATATCATATATATTTCTTCATTTCATTACTATTATAAAATTGTTCCGAAATCTGCTAACATTTTGATAACTTTCAACACTGTTTATTGAAATTTCCTGAAACAAAGCTAAGTAAGTAATTAATCCTTATTCGAAGATAACATAATCATTAATCCTGTGTGACCAAATTTCGATTAAGCTTTTTTTCAATAAATTTTTCTGAATGTATGGATTACCGAATGAATGTCAAATACCGAAGCATAAAACACACTGAAAAAAAAAGAGAGAACTAAAATAAAGCTCGTGTGGATTGCAGCCGCAGGTGAATATTAAACGGGGAGAGAGAGCTGAAAAATATACGATCCGATTTAATTCCCATTAGCATTCAACTCTGGATCATCATCATCACCACCATCGTCCAAACGATAAATGCGAGGACCGTCCGTATTTATCTATATATATATTTTTTGTATACGTGTACATCCTCTTTTTTTTTCAAATTTTCGCTTCCGGTTTGTTTGACCTTTCGCCCCCTTTGTTTATTGCGTAATCGGTAAAAAAAAACAATCCTGGAATTCGGTATTTAATCTGGAACACACAGAGAGAGAGGGAGAGAGCCGGATTTATGCATTCCCAGATGTTCATATAAAAATTTCCCTATTTATAACTCAATTTATGATATTCCTGTGCTCTCGCTCTTAAAAACCCATTAATCATATCTGTCCCATTTTTATTTTCCATATTCATTCCCGCAAATTCCCTTCTTTTTTCTTGGTTTTGTTTCTCTATGCAGAGTTTTCATAGTTTGCCTGTGTTTTTTTCGTCCTTGTTTGTTTCCTCCTACATTTGAGTACAAATGTAAATCATAACATTACATTACTGGTATTAGTTTTGTTTTTAAGTTGCATTACAACAGTTTTTCATATTTGAATTAGAAAATCTAGAGTAGATACCTCGCTTTGCGGCCTAGATACATTCCACGAAACTTGACCGCAAAACGAAAAGTTGTATAAGGAATCTATTATTGCGCTTGCGCAAGATTAGCAACATGTAGATATATCAACCGTTATAGCGCAACATTTTAGGCCGTAAATCGAAAACGAGCCTTAATTGAAGAGGGCCGTTATAGCGAAATGTCGTATAGCGAGGTATGGATGTAGTTTTAAGAAAGTATGTTTTACTCCAACGTTTTTTGGCGAAACGACAATAAAAATTTGATCGAAACGTGGGAAAATGTCTTAAATAATGAAAGAGGATATGTTATTGATCGATTTGTTGTTGCAATTTATTGATTTCTTCAATCAATCTTATAATTAATTGCTACTTTTTCCTTACTTTGATACAATATTTACAATTGCTTCAATTATTGAAATATTCCAATTATTTATTATACATTTTTTATGTTATGTAACTTTTGTTGTATAAATACAGAAAGAACTCTATTGTTAGAGACTTTTGACCCAATTTGTAGCTAATGCACACTGCATTAATTGTTAACTTCACTTATTGAAAATATCAATATTTATTAATAAAAATAACATTTATTGCAACAACCACTACAAGAAAAAAAATGGGTCTTTTTGCACAAAATTTATTATTAAGCAATTAGTTTGATGAACAACTCCATAATCTGCGATATCCTCAAGTTATTTACTAAAATATTTGTATAATTAATTATTATCCGTATATCAAAAATATCAAGTTAAAGTTACCTTTATTGTTGAAATAGTATACAAAATTGTGATTAGTTTATAGTTAACAAATATGATACTTATGTAAGAGGTCTTTTACCAAATGCAATAACTTCTCAGTATATTACGTGCAGATGGCAGTAGTTTCATGTCCTTGTAAGGGTTGGCCTTCTAAGGGTTTCTTAAGACCTGTTTTCAAACCGGGTTTCTTTAGCTTTGCGCAGTGGCGATATCGTAACCAATGAGGTCTATCCGAGGTGCGATTATTGCTAGTTGAAAACTTTAACCAATACCCCGCCATGTGGACGTGAAAAACCGTCCGCAACGGCAATTTTTGGCAACCCTTACGAGGGTTCATTACATAAATTTAAATAAAAATGTCATCAAGTCTTGTGAAGATTTGTTTATTTCATGATTGATATATAGTTGTGTTTTTGAATACTTATATATTTACTTAAGTTACACAATTAATAACTTTTAAACAACGTTTCCTTGAGAAATAACTTAATAACTATTTAACTAATTATTAATAATTACTCAAATCAACTTATTTAAGTAATAAATTTAAACTTATAATTTATGAAATAACTTGTATATGTGAATTTTATACAATAATAAAAAATATAAATTACACAAATTACAAATTAAAAAAAAAATATATCAAATATTTTGTAAGTTGAAATTAGTCATTGTTTGTAAAAGTGTAATAACATTAAATTTGCTACATTACGTGTAATGTAATTGTGAAAATCAAGGCTATAATGAAGATTTTATGCAAATGCAAAGATTTATTTCATCATCAATTATAGTAATTGTAAATTTATAATAAAATTACATAATTTTGGGCAATAAATATGTTTTAATAATTACATAATTTGTACAGTATTTTCTTATTTTATTTAATTATCTCAATTAAGTTCAATAAAATTGATTCGTTTATTATATATTTAACGAGATAGTTAATATACGTTGTATCTAATATGTATTTACTCGAGTCAAGTAAAACATTAAACAAACACATAATTTACAACACTTGGTACTTGACAAGTAACTTGTAATATCTATACAATCAGTTTCTATCTTTACAAGCGATAAATTAATTATAACAACAGTAAATAAATTGAAATTAGAAATGTTATAAGTAATGCAATCGTTTTTTTTTTTGTATTGCTGTGAATATAAAGTTGTCTATATAAGTGATATTTAATTGTGAAATAATAATTGAAAATCTATAATGAAATTATATAATTTATTCTGTAGGAATATCCTTTCTTATTTTATTTATTACAAATAAGTAACACGCAAGTAGCAACTGAAACAACAATGTAATTATCTCTACTTGATACTTGACAAGTAAATTGTAATTTGTAACTACTTTTTTATACAATCAATTTCAAACTTCACAAGTAATAAATTAATTATAAAAACATTAAATAAAATGAAATAAGTTGAAATTAGAAGAGTTATAAGTAATGCAATCGTTTTTTTTTGTATTGCTGTGTACCTTATGTAATAGGTCTTCTCTAGCAAATGCTATAACTTCTCAGTATATTACGTGCAGATGGCAGTAGTTTCATGTCCTTGTAAGGGTTGCGCTTCTAAGGGTTTCTTAAGCCCTGTTTTCAAATTGGGAATCTTTAGCTTTGCGCAGTGGCGATATCGTAACCAATGAGGTCTATCCGAGGTGCGATTATTGCTAGTTGAAAACTTTAACCAATACCCCGCCATGTGGACGTGAAAAACCGTCCGCAACGGCAATTTTTGGAAACCCTTCCGAGGGTTCATTACATAAATTTAAATAAAAATATTTTCAAATCTTGTAAAGATTTGTATATTTCATAATTGTTACATAGTTGTGTATTTGAATACTTATATCTGTCCTATATTTACTTAAGTTACACAATTAATAACTTTTATTAAAACAACGTGTTCTTGAGAAATAACTATTTAACTAATTACTAATAATACCTCAAATCAAGTTATTTAAGTAACAAATTTCAACTTATAATTTATTAAATAACTTGTATATGTGAATTGTATACAATAATAAAAAAATATAAATTACATAAATAACAAATTTTAAAAAAAACCAATATCAAATATTTTGTAAGTTTAAATTAGTCAATGTTTGTAAAAGTGTAATAACATTAAATTTTAATTTATTTCTGTACAAATATTTGAAGTATTTTATATAAAGTTGGCAACACACTACGTGCTATTTGTTGCATTATGTATATTGTAATTGTGAAAATTAAGGTTATAATGAAGAGTTTATTTTATGCAAATGCAAAGACTTATTTCATTATTACAACGTCAATTATAGTAATTGCAAATTTATAATAAAATTACATAATTTTGGGCAATAAATATGTTTAATAATTACATAATTTGTACAGTATTTTCTTATTTTATTTAATTATCTCAATTAAGTTCAATAAAATTGATTCGTTTATAATACTTTGGATCTAATATATATTTACTTAAGTCAAGTAAAAATATAAACAAACACATAATTTACAACACTTGGTACTTGACAAGTAACTTGTAATATGTATACAATCACTTTCTAACTTTACAAGTGATAATTTAATTATAAAAACGGGTAAATAATTGTAATCAGTTGAAATTAGAAATGTTATAAGTAAGGCAATCATTTTTTTAGTCTTGCTGTGTATATAAAGTTGTCTATACAAGTGATATTTACGTGTAGTTTAATTGTGAAATAATAATTGAAAATCTATAATGAAATTACGTAATTTATTCAGTAGGAATGTCGTTTCTTACCTTATTATAAATAAGTAACACGCAAGTAACAAGTGAAACAACAATATAATTATCTCTACTTGATACTTGGCAAGTAAAATTATAATTTGTATGTACTTTTTTATACAATCAATTTAAAACTTCACAAGTAATAAGTTAATTATAAAAACAGTAAATAAAATGAAATACGTTGAAATTAGAAATGTTATATGTAATGCAAACGTTTTTTTTTTGTATTGCTGTGTATATAAAGTTGTCTATATACGTGATATTTACGTGTTTTGTAATTTTGTAATAATAATTGAAAATTTATAATGAAATTACATAATTTGTTCTGTAAAAATATCGTTTATTACTATGTTTATTACAAATAAGAAACACGCAATTAACAACTGAAACAACAATGTAATTATCTCTACTTGATACTTGACAAGTAAATTGTCATTTGTAACTACTTTTTTATACAATCAATTTCAAACTTCACAAGTAATAAATTAATTATAAAAACAGTAAATATAATGTAATAAGTTGAAATTAGAAGAGTTATAAGTAATGCAATCGTTTTTTTTATATTGCTGTGTATATAAAGTTGTCTATATAAGTGATATTTACGTGTTGTATAATTGTGAAATAACAATTGAAAATTTATAATTAAATTGTATAATTTGTTTAGCAGAAATATCATTTATTACGATGTTTGTTACAACGAAGTAACATGCAAGTAGCAAGTGAAACAACAATGTAATTATCTACTTGATACTTGACAAGTAAATTGTAAGTTTTATATACTTTTTATACAATCAATTTTAAATTTCGTAAGTAATGGATAAATTATAAAAACAGTAAATAAAATTAAATAAGTTGAAATTTATATGTTATAAGTAATGCAATATTTTTTTTGCATTGCTGTGTATAAAGTTGTCTATATATATGATATTTACGTGTTGTGTAATTTTGTAATAATAATTGAAAATTTATGACATAATCTGTTCAGCACAAAAATCGTTTCTTACTTTATTTATTACAAATAAGTAACATACAAGTTAAACAATAATATAATTATCTATACTTGATAATTGACAAGTAACTTGTAATATATGTGTACTTAATCAGTTTTAAGCATCACAAATAATGAAAAAAAGTAACTAACATTATTTTAGTAGTAGTTGTAACTGTTTATAAAATTGTAATACATTCAAATTTTGATTTTTTCTATGTAAATATATTATATAAAGTACACACTACGTGATATTTGTCATTATTGTGCAAATTAAGCCTTTAATGAAGATTTTATATTTTGCAAATGCGAAGACTTATTTCATCATTACAACGTCAATTATAGTAATTGCAAATTTGCAACGAAATTACTGAAATTGTTCAGTGGAAATATCGCTTCTTATTTTATTAATTACAAATTAAGTAAGACGCAAGTAACAAATTTAACAAAAATATAATTACCTCTACTTGTCAAGTAACTGATAATATGTGTGTACTTTTTATAAAATCTGTTTTCAACTTCACAAGTAATATTTTTTATAATCAGCAAATTAGAAAATTTTGTACAAGTGTAATATAATCAAATTTTGTTTCATTTCTTTATAAATATATTAATTATTATATAAAATTGTCTACATACTACGTGATATTTGTCATTTTGCATGTAGTTATTGCATAAATCAAGCATTTAATGAAGATTTCATGTTATGCAAATGCATCATTACAACGTCAATTATAGTAATTGCAAATTTATTGTGAAATTACATAAAATTGTTCAGTAGAAATATCATATTTTATTTATTGCACACTCAATTAAGCTCAATAAAAGTGACGGGCAAATGATACATAACGAGATCATTAATTTCCACCTTCACGTTGAATCGTGCTCAAGACCATAAACATTTATAATTTTTACTCCAATACTGAACGTAAACTGTGGTCATCTCCAAATGGCGTTTACATTAAACTCCCGTTAATTTCCCTCCGCCCCAGCAAATATAACCACCGCAGATTATAGCCATCTAAAATGTAATCATAGCCACAGGTTATTTCCCCACTTTAACAACCCCCCTGCAATGTACACCGTAAACTTTACGACGTCTGCACGACTCTCTCCATTCGTTTTTTTTGCTATCGAAACGTTAATAAAGTTATTTGGTTATACCCAATTTCCTCTGTCCGAAATCCCGATACCACATTTTATTTTTTTTTCACGATCGTAAACTTTCCAGTCTATAAAAGCACCGTACAAGGATAATAAAATGAGAAAAATAAGTTAGGAGACAATCCTGCGTCTGAGTCTATAAAAGATGCAGACGAATGCAGATAAAATGCTATTCTCGATGCTATTTTCCTTTCGTCTCTTGAGTATAAGAGGCTCTTTCGCTTCCCAAGTAAAGTCCCCAGCGAATTAAGCTCGTTGTTAACAATGCAATTATTTCTTTTTTTGGGTGAAAACGATTGCGGAAAGCAGACGGAGCTTCGTTTTGCAAAAATGTGATCCTATTATGGTAATAGTAATAAATCTACTGCAATGTTACATTTTTTTTCTTCTTCTCGTCAAATGTAATTGGTTTCTTGTAAAGGAGTGACACTTGAAATTCGCGCGTTTCTAAGACTTTCCGTTTGTGTAAAGTATAGTTTACGTCGTGATTATTGTTATTACTTCCGAGGCTAATTATAGTTTAACGTGTAGTTTGGTTCACTTGGAAGTTAAAATCCGTGCATCTCCAAGTTATCGTTAGACAGTTGAGAGATATAAAGTTACTTGCGAGTTTGTTGGCTGGATGCTACGTGCAGGTTAATCAAGTAAATATCTGCGGACTCAACAGGCGACTGCTGCTATTATACTAGTGTTTACGAAACTGATTCTAAGAACTTGAAATTATCAAATTGAAGGTCTTTTTTGGTGTATTTCATTGAATTTATTTGATTTTTTGATCCATCAATTAATTTAACAACAACTTTTCAAGCTTTATTTGAATAAAATTAATGTCTTTTTCGATTGAAATTTATATACAATTCATTTAATTTTTTGATAAATTTATTTGTTTTGTGCAAAATCTTTATTAGAAAAGAGTTTTAAAACAAATTATATTTGAAAAACAATCATATTTTAACATTTTATTGTAAATAACTGACAATAGTTATCAATATTTCAATAGATCCATTGGAAAGCTCATAATTTTGTTTTTAATTTGTATCTTGAATGATTTAATTAGCTTGTGTTGTTACTGAGTAATTAATTAAATTGTGAGGATATAAACAAATATTGAAAAATCTTCATATCTTAATCAATAATTAACGTTATTATAGTAATAATTACGTATTAGAATACTGCTTCTTATGTGATGAAAATGTATAAAGAAAATTTTATAATTTTCAAAGTTATTCTGAAAAAAAAAACAATTAATTTAACAATAACTTTTAAGGTTTATTTTAATAGAGTTTTTAAGAAATTGATATTTGGAAAGAGATCATATTTTGACAGTTTACCGTAAATAACTGATAATAGTTATAACTATTTCAATAGGTTTATTGGAAAGGCCATAGTTTTGTCTTCAATTTGTATCTTGAATCATTTAATTTGCGTGTGTTGTTACTGAGTAATTAATTAAAATATGGGGTTATAAACAAATATTGAAAAAATCTCTATATCTCAATGAATAATTAATGTTACGTAATAGTTATTATATTAATATCTGCGTATTGGAATACTGCTTCTTATGCGATGAAAATGTATAAAGAAAATGTTAGAATTTTCAAAGTTATTCTGAAAAAAAAAACAATTAATTTAACAATAACTTTTAAGGTTTATTTGAATAGAGTTTTTAAGAAATTGATATTTGAAAATAGATCATATTTTGACAGTTTACCGTAAATAACTGATAATAGTTATAACTATTTCATTAAGTTTATTGGAAAGTCCATAGTTTTGTCTTCTATTTGTATTTTGAATCATTAATTAAATCGTAATTAATTAAAATGTGAGGATATAAACAATTACTGAAAAAATCTCTATATCTCAATCAATAATTAACATTATTATAGTCATAATTGCGTATTAGAATACTGTTTCTTATGTGATTATGATGTATAAAGAAAATGATATAATTTTCTTAGGTAATCTGACAAAAAAATGAAATATAAACAATTACAAAAAAATAAAAATACAACATATTAACATATCTCAGCCAATAATTAGTGCAATTTACAATTTATTGTATCAATAGATGCATAATAGAATAGCGTTTTCTATATAATCACAATATTTAGAAAAAGTGTTGTATTTTTTTAGTTAATCTGTAAAATATATAAAAAAATGGCAATTGTTGAAAAGTCTTTATAAAAATGACGTGACTGAGTTATTACATAACGTCAGGTATCAATTATTATATGAATAGATGTGTTATAGAATGTAAGTTCTTATGTAATCACAGTATTTATAAAAAGTGTTAAAATTTTCTCAGTTAAGTGTAAATATTGGAAATTTTTTCAAAAAGCTATTAAAGTTACGTAACAATTACAATCACATTTTTTTTTATCTAATAAGTGTTTTTGCATGTGTATGATATTATTTCATTTAAATTTATACAATTTGATGATGCAAAAGATTTTATTACTGATTTTATATTTTATTGTACAAAGTTTTGCTGATCTGCTCTTGATTTTTAATTGAAAATCGCATTTGCATGTTTCGTATTGTAGAATCCGCTTAATTAAACTTGGCAAAACTAAGAAAACATTGGAAGATCCGAATCTCCCTGCTTGAAGCAAAATCCAAAACTACCCTCTGTTTCCATTTTTAATTACGGTCGAACGCAATTAATTAATTAATTAATAGAAAAAAACTGGGGAGATTTTCGTTGCTCCTCATCCTTCAAGGATTATAAAAGTTTCTACAGCGCACTGAAACTTTTCGATTGGATTCGCGATGCTTAATTTATAAAGAGGAAACGACTTTAAATTGAATCCTCCTCCTCTTCTTTTTTACTCTTTCTCTCACTCTCTCTCATCCACGTTGTCCCTCTTCTGTTTCGTTGACAAGTCTCCCTTTTGTCCGAGATCATCTCTTCCATTTCCACAGTTTCCATTTCCTTGTCCATCATCCGTTGCTATAGATTACGCATTAAAAGCGACGAGAAAGTTGCGAAATTGCAACAGTCAAGTCGCATTTGAATCGATCCGATCATGCGGAAAGCTTTTGTCTTTTTTCCGGATTCATTCGGTGCATTTCCATCGTTTCCAATTCCATGCACAATTTTATCCAAAAAAAAAGATGTACTATTTAAGTATAGACATTACGAGTTGTCTTGCAACTATGTTACCTCGAAGTTACTCGATAAATGATGTAAAGTAATCATAAGTTGTGAGTGACATCTGTCAAATATTCGCAGAATTGTTAAAGTCATTTTGACAGCTGTCAATAACTCATCATTATTACTCCTTACCTTTTGCCTCTTCTTTTGATTCATTTAATATTTAGATGTAGACATTACGAGTTATGTTACTTCAAAGTACTCGATAAATAATGTGAAGTAATCACAAGTTACGAGTGACATCTGTCAAATATAGAATTGTCAAAGAAATTTTGACAGCTGTCAATAACCCATCATTATAAGTTTTGACGTTGTTT
>JAFMTC010000228.1:525473-561328 GCA_018845635.1 Nicrophorus orbicollis
TAATTGTTAGTTTGTCTCTAATACTTTTCGAGATATAAGCAAGAATGTAAAGACGCTGCTTATTCGAGGGTTAAAACAAACGTTTCTTCAACTTTGACAGTGAATTACGACTAAATGATAAACGATAGAACTATAACAATATAAGCGTTTTAAAGACTGATTATTCAGCTTTAATTTGAATGCTTAATTGTTAATTTGTCGCTAATACTTTTCATGATATAAGCAATAATGTGAAGACGCTGCTTATTCGAGTATTAAAATAAACGTTTCTTCAACTTTGACAGTGAATTACGGCTAAATGACAAACGTAATGACTATACTAGTAAATACGTTTCAAAGATTGATTATTCAGCTTTAAGTTGAATGCTTAATTATGAATTTGTTGCTAATATTTTTCGAGATATAAGCTAAATAAAAAAGACTACTTAAAAAACAGTTTTCCAACTTTGACAGCAAATTACAACCAAACGACAAGTGACAGAATAATACCGGTACACACGTTTTAAACAGTGATTCGTCATCTTTAATTAGAATACTTAATTATTCGTTTGTCTCTAATACTTTTGGAAATATAAGTAATAATGTGAAGAAACTAATTATTTTAAATATACTTAATATTCTACCATAATAACTGCCCTTTATTTATTAACGAAACTTTTCAAACTTTAACAGTTTCTAATAGTTTTACTGTACATAACGCGAATCTATCAATATATTCACTGGAAAAGTCACAATTTCACCTTTAATTTGTATACACAATTATGTAATTTGTATGTGTTGTCATTGAATCCTTGAATAAAATTTAAAACCAATACAACTAATCCAAAAAAAAACATAATATCTCAGTTATTAATGATTTCTAAGTTATAGCAGAAAGATTGTATTAAATCGTTACTCTCGAAATTTCCTTACTTTTTGGCTAACGACCATATTATTTTTTTTACTTATAATTGTAAAATCTTCGTCACCATCTGTTGTCAACATTTTAATTTAAAAATTATTTCAAAAAACCTTTTTTTCCCTACATTCTTTACCTGCTCAATGTTCATTTCAATTACGATGAACACGTGTTCGATGTGCTTAGAAAATTTTACAGCATTTATCAAGTCTTTCAAATCCGATGAGCTTTTAAAAGTCTTGACCTTCTTCATATTCTCGAACATCTTGACGAAGCATGTCGAATTCATCTCATTTATTGACTTTTCTTTACAAAAGATGTAACCGTTCCGGTTACCCACAATTCTATGGATTATGTGTTGCAAAGGTTTCAGTATTGTCTTCCATGTAATATTATTCCATCCGTCTTTTTACTTCCTCGTTTCCAACGACTTTAATGTCGTCTCCATAACTGATATTCAACATGTTTTGGTATCTTTCAACTATGTTTTTCATTAACAACATTGAATTTGTTTCGTGTTTCATCATCGAATTTATTTGATTTTTCTTTGAAAATTGTTTGCGAATTATCGAATTTTCATTTTAATGAACACATTTTCAAAATGTAAGCTTAGGTTCGTGGTGGGCGATGAGATGGATAGACACGTTTCTCGGAAAACTTTCTTTGGCGTCTTATTGTATTGCTTTTACATCTTGCAATGTTGGGTTTATTTAGAGAAAACTCAATACATTTCCAGTACAATAGACCCCCTTTTTTCATGTGTTTCGATAAATATTTTCAATAACTTTCCACAATTTTTTTTTTGAAAAATCATGTTTCTTATATTTGATTTCGAAATATTTATGGGCCAAAGGGCTATAAACCAAGGTCTTTCTGACCCATGTTTCCTAATAAAAAACAAACAAATCCTTAAACTTTTGACTAAAGAAGTAACGTTTGAATTGCACTAAATTTAATTAAATTTCAATTATTTGATCAAACGTTTAATGAAATCATTAATTTAAATCTAAATTTATAATTCATCAAGAATTGATTCTTTAAAATAGTTTCAATCATGTTAAAATTAAATATTTTTTTAATTTCAACTTTATTTTATTCTTCGATGAAAAATATATAGATTTTCCTTTTCTTCTCTTAATTTTTATTGCATTGAGTTTATTTTGTTGCAATATAAGTTACATTTATTAATAATTTTAAAACATTGTTTTAGATAATAATTTTGACAACTACTTTTTATTAATGAGATTTTAATTACAACTTGAATTAATTAAATTTTTATTAGTAATATTGATTTTTTTTTTACTTGATTAATTGAAGAATGAAAATAATGAGCTATTAATGACTTGTATTTTTATGTTCTCAACGTTTACCTGAAGACATTACCAACAAAAATATGTCATTATTTTGACATTAACCTGATGTCTTTTTTTGACGTCACAACGTTATCTTTATCATTTACTTATATAACTGTCAATTAGAGAATGTAATTCGAATGAAAATGGAAAATATTTGAATTCAAATTTTTAATTGAAAATATTTGTAAAATTTCATTTTTTATAGAAAAAAAGAGAACAAATTTAGTACTAATTTTAGAATTGTTAATAGTTTTAATTAATAATTCAAAAATTAGTACTATTTTTTTTCAGTTTTCTACAAAAAATGTAAACAAATAAATTTAATGAAATGAAAAAAAATACAAATGAGAAATAAAGGTTCTGTTTTTTACAAAAAAAAGGTATAAATATAAATTTGTTATTAGAAATGAATTTAATGAAATGAAGAAATACAAAAGAGAAATAAGGTAAAAGGATTGATGCAAAGGGCTTTTGACCATAGGTCTTTTTGCCCTGAAAATGGTATATAAAATTGTGAAAAAAAGGTGTAAATAAGAAAATAATTATATATAATCACATAATATTTATTTAAAAAAAAAGATTATCGTAAATTTTATATTTTTGTGATGTGTATTGCGTGTAAATCTGTGAAAATTACCGTAAACTTTGAAAAATCAAAATAATAATAAAAAAATAGATGATAATTAATGATTAATGAAACATAAATTACTACATTGTTTTAACAAGTATAAAAGAATAAATATATGGAAGACTTGATATAAGTTAGTGTAACACATGGTGTTTGTTGAATGTTTGATTTCGAATTGCGTTTGAAACTGTTTGTAATTTCAGCCAAAATCTATGCATAATTCCAAACTTTAAGTGTAAATTTGTCGCACTGCTCTTCTATTCAATGATAAGATGCTTGTTTACTAATATCTTTTTGACGTTCACACTCCTCCTCGAAGTTGAAGGTCTCTCGACCTTCACCTTCGGCCTCTCCTGCATCGACTCCAGCACCACCAGCAGGTTGTTCTCGATTACCAGCATAGCCGAATGGATTTTCTCGACGTGATGGAAAAACTTGACGAACCTGATGAAGAGGTCATCTTCGAAGACGTACGGCTTGTTCTTGATGTCGACGTGCTTCATGCCCTCGAAAGTCCTCGCAAATTTCGATGTGGCTGCCATCAGGTCCGTGTGGAAATCCAAGATGTCCTTTTTGAGAATCTTCAGCATCTTGTTCAGGGTGATGAAGCTTATGTTTTTCGGCTTCAGCTGCATGTCGGTGATGCGCGTCCATTCCGCGTAGTAGTTTCTCTCCTCCAGGATAGCCTTCAAGTACGTGGAGTACGTCCTCGCCGTCTTCAACTCTGCCTGGTAATTCATGTTGACTTGATTCAGCGGAAATCTGCCAATGTTCCTTTTACACGCCCTCACCAGATTCCGTACTTCAATTACTAGTCTGTTGTTCGTCTCGAGGTTAGCCATTCTTCAAGTATTTAAATTTAACTTTTAAAAAATGCAATTGCACAAATTTCAAGTTACCCACGAAACTTTCAGAGCACCGAATGATTGCATGAAACTGTCAAGAATGGTCGTAATATTTTATACCGGAGTTAGGTATTCAATTTAGGCAATGGTGGGGGGCAATGAGTACCGTCCGGGTATTTAGCCCGGCACCAATAGGGCCAACACTTGAAATTGTAATACTTGCCCTTTATACCAACTGCATCGCAATAAAAATTATATAATTCCTAATGCTTAATTAATTAATTATTAAATTTTTGATTGATTCGATTGAAATTTTACAATATCAGAATTTTTTTTTTGTATTTTCAAATTTAAATTAATCCTAATATTTACTAATTTTATTGCAAATTTATTACTTGCACTTTATACCAACTGCATTACTATAGAAATTCTACAATTCTCAATGCATTCTTTTAATTGTTTAATTAATTTTTAAGTTTTTGATTGATTCGATTGAAATTTAACTGTTTTCTTTTTGTATTTTCAAATTTAAATTAATTCTAATATTTCCTAATTTTATTGCAAATTTATTATTTGCACTTTACACCAACTGCATTACAATATAAATTCTATAATTTCTAATACATTATTTTAATTGTTTAATTAATTATTAAGTTTTTGATTGATTTAATTGAAATTTAACTGTTTTCTTTTCGTATTTTCAAATTTAAATTAATCCTAATATTTCCTAATTTTATTGCAAATTTATTACTTGCACTTTATACCAACTGCTTTACTATAGAAATTCTATAATTTCTAATTCAGTATTTTAATTGTTTAATTAATTATTAAGTTTTTGATTGATTCCATTGAAATTTAACTGTTTTCTTTTTGTATTTTCAAATTTAAATTAATTCTAATATTTACTAATTTTATTGCAAATTTATTACTTGCAATACCAACTGCATCACTATAGAAATTCTATAATTTCTAATGCATTATTTCAATTGTTTAATTAATTATTAAGTTTTTGATTGATTTGATTGAAATTTAACTGTTTTCTTTTCGTATTTTCAAATTTAAATTAATCCTAATATTTCCTAATTTTATTGCAAATTTATTACTTGCACTTTATACCAACTGCATTACAATAGAAGTTCTATAATTTCTAATGGATTATTTTAATTGTTTAATTAATTATTAAGTTTTTGATTGATTTGATTGAAATTTAACTGTTTTCTTTTTGTATTTTCAAATTTAAATTAATCCTAATATTTCCTAATTTTATTGCAAATGTATTATTTGCACTTTATACCAACTGCATTACTATAGACATTCTATAATTTCTAATGCATTATTTTAATTGTTTAATTAATTATTAAGTTTTTGATTGATTCGATTGAAATTTAACAAAATCAGAATTATTTTTTTTTGTATTTTCAAATTTGAATAATTCCTAATATTTCTTAATTTAAATTCTCAATTATATAAATTATTGTTGAATCAAGTATATTTTCTTTGTTTTCAATTGAAAATACAAAAAAATCAAACATTTTTAATGCAAATTTATCTGATTTATTTGTTCAGTCTGTTTGTATTATTGGGTAATGATGAGTTACTTTACATAAATGATTAGTAAATTGATATGAATTGAACGAAATGCAATTATTAATTGTATATTAAAGTTGTTCAAATTTATTTATATTTCATGTAACAATAAGTTTACGTAATTAAAAACTAATTTAAATAAAGGCTTAAATCATTTGGATTTTGATGCTCAAAGTGACTGGATTAGTAAAGAATAGAACAGTGAAAAATCATAACAATCTTTTCACTTGAGAAAGATGTTTTTGTATAATGTATTTTATGCATGTATTATGTTCCTTTTTTTTTACCTAACTTATTTTTACTTGTTCCGAGTTTTCGGGGAATCCAAGTTGAAATGGGTAAAGGAAGATTCGATGACGGTACATTTCATTACGCTTGTCAGATTAACGGATTTTGAAATTTTCTTACCTGCACTTTATGTCACTTTATTGCACTGTAATTTCCTACCGAGTTTTTACATAATCTTCGGCAATCCCATCCCAAACTTTTTGTGAAAGAAATCGTGATGCTGTACATTTTGTATTTACATAATAGAAATTGGAAATATTGGATTAGACCTTCCGAGAAAAACCGAAAAGTCTGTTTCCCCTTTAACTTCCTTTTATTACCGGTAGAAATTTCATTGAAAGTACTTTATAATTAATTTCGAGAAGTTTTCTTTATGAAGATTAAAACAATACAATATTAATATAATTTTATAAATTGTTTATAAAAAAAAATGAATAAAATTGAAAATATTAACTACTTTTTAAGGAAAATAATTTTTAAGGAAAATAATTTTTAAGTATTTTAATTCAATTGAATATAAATATAATTCTATACTAAGTTTTTATAAGATTGTTCACAAAAAAAAACACAAGAAAATTGAAAATATGAACTATTTTTTTTAGATAAATTGTTCTGCTTTAAATTTTTGTATAATAATTTTGAAGTATTTTAATTCAAGTGAATATTAATATAATTTTACAAAGCTTTTTTAAAAAGATTGTATATAACAAATGTAAAAAAACGAAAATAATTAGAAAATTTTCATTACTTTTATTTCTGAAAAAAGTTCTGATTTAATAAGGAAAACTTTTGTATAACAATTTTTAAGTACTTTAATTAATATTAATATTATTCACCGAAGTTTTTTTCTATAGGATTGTATATAACAAAGGAAAAAAAGGAAGAAAATTTGGAAATTTTTATTTTTTTGTTTTCTGGGAAATCGTTTTGTTTTAATAAGGAAAGCTTTAATATAATAATTTTTCAATATTTTAATTCAAGTGAATGTTAATACAATTCTACTAAGTTTTTATAAGATCGTTTACAAAACAAAAAATAAGAAAATTTTAAATGTGAACTACTTTTTTGTGATACATTGTTCTGCTTTAATAAGAAAAACTTTTGTAAAATAATTTTTAAGTATTTTAATTCACTTGAATATGAATATAATTCTATGAAGATTGTATATAACAAATGAAAAAAAAAACGAAGAGAATTTGAAAATTTTCATTAATTTTTTTCTTTGAAATCGATTTGCTTTAATAAGGAAAGCTTTAATAATAATCAATAATTAATGAATAATATTTTTTAAGTAGTTTATTAATTCAAGTAAATATTTATACAATTCTTTGAAGTTTGTATCTGCCAAAAGAAAAAAAACGAAGAAATTTTTTAAATTTTCATTACTTTTTTTGTGGGAAATCTTTCTGCTTTAATAAGGAAAACGTTTATATTTTTTTTTCGAATTTTTATTCAAATGAATATTAATACAATTCTCTGATTTTTTTTATAAGATTGTATATGTCAAAAGAAAAACAAACAAAGAAAATTTCGAAATTTTCATTACTTTTTTTTGTAGGAAATCGTTTTGCTTTAATAAGGGAAACTTGTTTATAATAATTTTTGCTTAATTTAATTCAAGTGAATAGTAATACAGTTTTCAGATTGTATTTAACAGGAATGGCTAAGCTCCTTGATAATTCGGGTCATTTTTCAAAATTTGTAATTTTTCGCGAGCCGCAAGTAAATACGTATTTAAATGTATGCAAAAAAGGTATTAAAATAATAGCACGAAAATGAAAAGGGAAAATCGAGTTTCATGTATCGAGAGCCGCAAATAATCTCTCAAAGAGCCGCAAATAATCCCTCAAAGAGCCGCATGTGGCTCGCGAGTCGCAGGTTGCCTACCCCTTGTCTATATAACAAAAGAAAAACGAATACAATTTGGAATTTTCATTCCTTTTTTGTGGGAAATCGTTCGATTTCTATAAGAAAAACTTTTATATAATAATATTAGATTATTTTAATTCAAGTGAATATTAATACAATTCTCTAAAGGTTTTTTAGGATTGTATATAGCAAAGGAAAAACTTCTTTTCGGTCCTTTTGGGTAATCCTAGGGTTGATTTAGTTTTCATTCGTATAATTTTTTTATGTTGGATTCCATTCAAATATTTTCCACTATGCTCCTATTTAGAATGTTGGTTCTGTTCTTTTTCCATTCTCAAGATATGTCTGTTCCTTGTATTCTATGTGTGAATAGCACTGCTTGCATGTAGATCTAGTTGTGTCTTTGTTTTCTCATGTGTAATTCTGTATATGTATACTACTGACCTTTGGACTTTTCTCAGTGTCTCCACGTCTGGAAGATAAACTTCTAATTTGTCCTTAAATAATATACATCTTAATTTATTTTGCTGTCTTTGTAGTGCATTTATTCTACTTAGTAGTGTTTCCCCATACCTCAAGACCATAACATAAACACATTATGGTATATGGCTACTTTATATTTCTCCGGTAGAAACCTTGCTGTTCTTTATATTGCTTCTATTAAAAATGCATTGCAATTGTATTAATATTTTTGTCTTAACTCAATTTTTCCTTAATGGTTATTCTTAGATATTTCTCCTGTTCTACTCGTTCCACCCTAGCGCTATTTATCTTTATGTCCAGAAATACTTTTTGTGTATTTTTTTGTTGAATTATTATGTATTGTGTTTTTGAATCATTTATTGTTCATAAGTTTTCATTATATCATTCCTGCAATTAGCCTATTTCCTCATTTATGCTGTTTTATAGGTGTTTCCCTAATGCTTGTATAATATGCATGTGTCGTCTGTATACATGCATAGTTTGTAGGAAATCGTTCTGTTTCTATAAGAACATTTATTGTATAGTTTTTTATTCATATTATTTGATAGTTTAATTGGTAAAATGCTTAGTTATTTATTGCATTGTTTCAGGACTTTTTTTATTCAGTTATATTTGTTCTTAATATAAATAGAACATTTATACGAAAAACATACAAAATGACATACATGATCAAAGTGTTATTTGAAATTAGATTCACAAATTCATGCTGGGTAAAATTCAGATAAAATTTGAGTTTCAAATCTTTTCGAGTTAATCTAAATTTATCGGTTTAGATTTATGACATAAGAACAAAAAAAGGTCAGCCTGAAGGTTCGATTTTGATGTGGTGTAGTTTCATTTTCTTAGCAAGTCTATTCTTTACGTGTTTTATAATCGACTAAAGACATTGTTCGATAAAAGTCATTGCATTCAACATTCGCTCAATGTGCTTGTAGAACCTGATGAACCTCATGAAAAGATCGTCTTTCGGATCACGGGGTACCTTGTAGGTTTTCAACTTCTTTATGTCTTCGACCATCATCGCGAAACCCATGGAAGCTATCATCAAAATCGAGTGGACTCTGTTGATGGTGGCCTTCAAGCGTTTCGCTGCCTTCTCCACAGCCGTGTTTATCCTAGTCAGATGGTCGAAATACTTTGTCAATTGTTTCCAATCTTTCCTGTAATCTATCCTTTCGACGATCTTGTAAAGGCTTTCGGACAACTTCGATCCTATTTTGATTTCGGACTTGAAGTCCACTCAGTTATGATTCATGGTGAATCTCTTGATGTTCTTGTTGCACTTTTCTTCGATCAACTTCACCTAGAAAATTGGATTTCACCCTAGATAAACAGCCCCTGTCGTGCATCATGAATAAAATTCATGTTTGTATCTATATCTTTTTCTGTCATTTAATCTTGTTTCTTTAAGAAACTATGATATTTTTAAAATTTAAACTTCACTCGTCTCGATTCCTTTACTCTTTTACACGTTTATCTCCCAATTTTTTCTAATTAAAAAAAACTCTAATAAAAATGTCAAGAACGAAACATTTTCACTCTACTTTAACAGAACAATGCAATAAACAAACATTGCAGCAATCACGACGCCGTGCAAAAGGTTAAATAACAGTAAAAAAAATATAGTTACAAAGATGAATTTCATTCATGGTGCACGGCAAAAGATGTTTATCAAGGATGAATATCCAATTTCTGAGGTGAAGTTGATCGAAGAAAAGTGCAACAATTCCATCAAAAGATTCCCTATGAACCATAACCAAGTGGATTTCAAGTCCGAAATCATAATGGGATCGAAGTTGTCAGAAAACCTTTACAGAATCGTCGAAACGATAGATTACAGGAAAGATTGGAAACAATTGACAAAGGACCTTGACCAACTGACTAGGATAAACACGGCTGTGGAGAAGGCAGTGAATCGTTTGGAGGCCACCATCAACATATTCCACTCGGACTTGGTGACAGCTTCCATGGGTTTCGCGATGATGTTCGAAGACATGAAGAAGTTGAAAACCTACAAGGTACCCCGTGATCCGAAAGACGATCTGTTAATGAGGTTCATCAGGTTCTACAAGCACATCGAACGAGTGTTGGATGCGATGACTTTTATCGAAAAATATCTTCGGAGAATAAGTCGAAAAAGACTTGCCAAGAAAATGAAACTGCAGCACATCGAAATCGAACCTTCAAGCTGACCTTTTTTTGTTCTTATTTCATAAATCTAAACCGATAAATTTAGGTTAACTCCAAATGATTTGAAACTCAAATTTTATCCGAATTTTACCCAGCATTAATTTTGTTTTCTGTAAAACATTTGTGAATCTAATAATTTCAAATAACACTTTAATCATGTATGTCATTTTAAATATTTTTCGTATAAATGTTCTATTTATATTAAGAACAAATTTAACTGAATAAAAAAACAATACAATAAAAAAACTAAGCATTTTACCAATTAAATTATCAAATAATATGAATAAAAAACTATACAATAAGTGTACTTATAGAAACAGAACGATTTCCTTTGTGCGTGCCGAGAGAACCTTCTTCACCGGCGGTTGCTAAGCAATAGGGTGAGGCTATTCTTGCGCTTAACTTTGTATCCTTCTTTAGCCTCCAGTGGTACCACCTGTACAAAACTAAAACTAGCACCACAAAACCCTCCTCCTGAGCTCCACAGTACCAACTGCTAGTATTTTGATTCGTTGGATCAAAAAATATGGATTTGCTGATTGATATTGGAGGGCCGATGATGTTGGTGAACACTCTGCGGGTGGAATTTCTTCGCGTATGTCGAGTGAAGATGGTACTACAAGTGGTTGATGATGCTTCGGAGCCCTGGGTATGAAGCAGATTGGTTGGGGTCGAAAGTCTGCGATGATTTGGATGTTGTTGCATAGTCGTTGGATTCGGGGTATTGACAGGCTGACAGGAACTCGCTGGGCAATCGTACTGGCACGCCATGAACCATTTCTGATGAAGATGACTCCAAATCATCTCGCCAAGCCCCTCGTATGCTCGTATTTCCGTCCATCTAGCGTTTCGTGTCGTTTGATCACTTCCTTTAGGTGTCTGTGGAAACGTTCGGCTGTTTCCTTGGCTTGGAGATGGTAAGCTTTCGTTCGGGGAGGGTTCGAGTGAACTATCACAGAACTTGTACGTCTTCGTGGACTGAAACTGCATGGTGATCTGCTACGACGGGTGATTATTCCGAACTCCTGATGGGTACTAGCACTACTCTTCCTTGCTGGATCGTGTTGATTCTGTCTTAATTTCAAATCTTCGAACGATCGTCTATTTTGCAGACTTCTGGCTTCCGAACTAGCATTGCTTCTGTAACTGCTAACGTGAGTTTGTTCAATGCTTCCGTAATCACTAAAGGGTTGTTCGTAGTTTTGGGCGATGCACCAAGCTTCATAGCTTGTACCTGTGTTTGAGTAATCCTGGAATGAAAGCGGCAGCCAAACTTCTAACGTGTCGTAGATACTTCGATGGGGTACTCTCACCCATTTCTTCCCTTGCCAGTAGTTGCTCGGTTCTCTCGTCGTCGGTTTGACTCAAGCGTGCGATCAGTACTTGCTTAAGGCTCTGGTATTTACCGGTCACTGGTAGATTCGTTAGTATATCTTCGACTTCTTCGAGATGCTGAGATCCTCTGATAATCCTGCTTCTCGAAATTAATTATAAAGTATATTCAATGAAATTTCTATTGGTAATAAAAGGAAGTTAAAGGGGACACAACATTTTCGGCTTTTCTTGGATGGTCCAATCCAATATTTCCAAACGTAATGAAACTTCGATTCCCCGAAAACTCGGAACAAGTAAAAGCATGTTAGGTAAGAAAAAAAGGAACATAATACATGCATAAAATACATTACACAAAAACATGTTTTTCAAGTGAAAAGGTTTTTCTGTTTTGTCACTGTTCTATTCTTTACTAATCCAGTCACTTTGAGCATCAAAATCCAAATGATTTAAGCCTTTATTTAAATTAGTTTTTAATTACGTAAACTTATTCTTACATGAAATATAAGTAAATTTTAACATCTATAATATACAATTAATAATTGCATTTCGTTTAATTCACATCAATTTACTCATCATTTATGTAAAGTAACTCATCATTAAACCATCATTACTCAAAACAGACTGAACAAATAAATCAGACAAATCTGCATTCAAAATGTTTGATTTTTTTTGTATTTTCATTTGAAACAAAGAAAATGTTCTTGATTCAACAATAATTTATATAATTAATAATTTAAATTAAGAAATATTAGGAATAATTCAAATTTGAAAATACAGAAAGAAAATAATTCTGATCAATTGATTCAATTAATAATTTACTAATTAATTAAACAATCAAAATAATGCATTATAAAGTATAGAATTTCTATAGTAATGTAGTAGGTATAAAGGGCAAGTATTACAATTTCAAATGTTGGTCATTTCATATTAGTATTTAGATTGATAATTTATCTAGTGTACTAATAGTTTCAAAAGATGTGGTATTATCTTACTTTGTGTTGTTACTTTTGTCATTTATTGCTCGTATCAAGAAAATTACGAATCTTGTAACTAAATATCTCTTATCAAATGATTACATGTATATGCAAAGCTATGAAAACGTAATCAAAACTGGTATAATTTTCTAGTAACATAAATATTTAGGAAACGTTATAAGTTACATTGAAATGAAGAGTATTTAAGAGTTATGCAGTGTCAAAATTACAGCTGCATGTATTTATTGAACACAAAGGGGGGATTGCAGTTTTCATTTTATCCTTTCTCATCTCACCACATACACCATTTTTTTTTGTAAGCGTATGCCCTTACTTCCTCGATTGTCGGAATTCTTGTGACTTTGAAGGGCCGACATGAAAGGGACTTTTTTAGGACCATCAAAGCGTCTTTAAACTCGCTGACTTCGGCCCTTTTTCCACCCGAATCCTTTTGGCCGGGCACCAGGTTCACTTCTGTCTCTCAATCGCAAACTTATTTATTTTTTAATGAAGAAACGACTTTACTTTAATCTCCAACAACATTTTTATATGAATACTAAATAACTTTTAATTATAATTTATACAAAATTAATATTTTTATTTTCTTTGTTATTTTTATGTGAGAATTCACGAAATGTGCAGACGAATTAGAGAATAAACAACATTTCTTTCACAAATTATAATTTATTTTTTTTCGTATTTTCAAAGTTGATTTAACTACTTTACAAATAATTTTAATGAATGTAAATTATCGTTTTAATTCCTGTAATAATTATTGATTATTTTTAAAGAAACAAATATAATTAATGAGAAATTGAATTCTTGAATAATTACGACAAGCTGCAATTAAGATTAATGAAGTTTATAATCTAATACAAAAAATAATCTCGTTTGCTTTAACTTTGTCTCCGTTCCTTTTTTTTTGCAATCCAATTACACGCTTTTATTGAAGTTTTTTTCTAAATCGAAATTTTCTTTTGCAGATAATTTTCAATTAATAACCCCAACCACTTTTGGACATTGAACGAAGAGGGGGAGAGGAAAGAGAGAGAGAGTGGATATGGTGAGTGAATTGTAATTGTTTCTCGTGGCTATAATGGACTTTAATTATGAAATTTAAAGCTCGCCCCCGAGGCGTGTTTCGTCGCCTCCCAAGTTTCGCTCGTTAAGGGTAGACGAAATTGCATTCAAATACTGAAGAAGAAAAAAACACGCAAACTTCACGACATTATCGAATATTTCGTTTCTTCCTGCAATTATAAATTTACTAATTATCAATGTTCAATGGAAATTTTGTTACTATAATGCAAACTGTCTATACTAAAAGTTATGTAACTTTTCAGTTTAGACATTTATTTATTATCTCACGATTATTTTATGAATCGTCTTAACATGAAGATTAAGTTTTATTATTTAAATCATTAACTATTTGATGTTAACATCAATGTTTTGTTAGTTGGTATAATTAACGATAGATGGCGTTCTTAATTTTTAATGATAATTATATAAGATTTTCGAGAAAAACTTGAAATTTTCATTGAAAAATTTAGTTTACTTCTTTAAAGTAATAAATTGATATACAAAAAAGTACCAATAGATGGCGCTTTAGGAAAATAGTTTGAAAATTATTTTATCGGTCGTATTACGTAATAATAATACCATTTATTGCAACAGTAGCTACAAGAAATAACGAAGACTCGATATAATGGAAATATCAAGAAAAATATGGGTCTTTCTGTCCTGAATTACGTATTTTTTTGTACTGAAAACGTAATTAAATCTACATAATAATTGAAAAGTTTTGTTAATGCATATGTAATTTAATCATGATAAAAACATATTAAATAACTAATTCCTGTATAAAAAGTAACTTCAAGCGTACATACTTTTCAATCTGCAAAAGCAGATTTTTATCTAAATGCAAATTCATCAAGTTTTACTCTTCTTTTTTCTCATCTCCCTTGGGCCGGATTCCAGCCTCCCACGTTTTTTTTTAAATATTTATTTTATTTTTTTCTCTGCACTTTTGTGGCTTAGGGGATGATAATAGTTAGCGTTTAAGTTGCGCCCCATGGGCATGCAGTTCGGCCACATTTGGACATTCATAGCTCGACGTAAAAGTTTTAAGTAAACAGACAACTTCTCTCCTCACCAATCTTTTTTTTTCCGTCGGTTGTCCGTTTGTTCGTTCGTTTCGTTTAGTTTTTCTCTGTTTGCAAACTGTCCATTACTCCTTTGTATATTTTGTTTTAGTCTGTCTTTTTCTTTCGTTTGTTGTACGCCTTTGTTTCCATCGGGTCTTCAACTTCCCACCGGAGGCATCTCGTCCCAAGAAGTTGTCTCCGAGTTTTTAAATTTAAACATTTTGAAAATATCAATTTGTCTCTTTTTCTTCTGCATAAACTTGAATGAATTTAAGTCAGAAGAAAAGTTTTCATCTAATTTCAACAAATTTGATAAACAATACTTTTTTATTCAATGACTTGTCAAGTAATTGAATTTTGTCTATAAGTTACTCCAGTTTTACTATCATTTGACGTTACATGTCATTTATGTTTATAACTAAATATCATACATGTGTTACAGATTACTTGTCAATTAACTTCTCAAGTAATTCCATTTGACATAATTGAGAGTTAAGTGACATTTCCATATTACTATAACTTTATGTCAATTATTGTTATTTATATCTTACATAAAATATTACTACTACTACAAAACACACTAATTATAGTGTTTTACTTATCAATTATTTTGTCAAGTTATTCCATTTGACATAATTGACAGTCAAGTGACATTTCAATATTACTATATCTTTCGTCAATTATTAGTCATATGTCATTTATGTCTTATATAAAATATTGCGTAGAATCAATATAAGAAGACATAACACTACAAAATAGGTAATACAACTAAAAATGTAATTGTAGACGTCTTACATATGGTTTATTACTTGTCAATTAACTATTCCATTTGACAGTCAAGTGACATTTCAATATTACTGTAACATTATGTCAAACATTAGACATATGTCATACTGTCATCTATGTCTTACATAAAATATTGTGTGGCGTCAATATAAGAAGACATACCACTACTAAATAGGTAATACAACTAATTAAAAAATGAGGTAATTTTAGACGTTTTACATATGGTATATTACTAGTCAATTAACTATTCCATTTGACAGTCAAGTGACATTTCAATATTACTATAACATTATGTCAAACATTAGACATATGTTATACTGTCATTTATGTCTTACGTAAAATATTGTGTGGTGTCAATATAAGAAGACATACCACTACTAAATAGGTAATACAACTTATTAAAAAATGAGGTAATTTTAGACGTTTTTCATGTGGTATATTACTTGTCAATTGACTATTCCAATTGACAGTCAAGTGATATTTCTATATTACTATAACTTTATGTCAATCATTAGACATATGATATACTGTCATTTATGACTTACACAAAATATTGTGTGTCGTCAATATAAGAAGACATAACACTACTAAATAGGTAATACAACTAATTACAAAATGAGGTAATTTTAGACCTTTTACATGTGGTATATTACTTGCCAATTAACTATTCCATTTGACAGTCAAGTGACATTTCAATATTACTATAATATTATGTCAATCGTTAGACATATGTTCTACTGTCATTTATGTCTTACATAAAATATTGTGTGTCGTCAATATAAGAAGACATAACACTACTAAATAGGTAATACAACTAATTACAAAATGAGGTAATTTTAGACGTTTTACATGTGGTATATTACTTGCCAATTAACTATATCATTTGACAGTCAAGTGACATTTCAATATTACTATAACTTTATGTCAATCATTAGACATATAACTTACTGTCATTTAGGTCTTATATAAAATGTTGCATGGAGTCAACATAAGAAGACATAACACAACAAAATTATGTAATACTAGAAAAGATTATGTGATTATGATTGTTTTACAAAGATAGTTCCAACAAATATTTACTCTAGTATTACCAACAATACAAGCATAGCTAAATTTTCTCCATTTTTCTGTTTTTCTTCATTATTATTTCTAATTAAAAACGTTGTTGTCAGTTTATATGAACCGAAACTGTACAAAGGACATGCATGTCATGTTAAAAAAGATCCACAAAAGAAAAACGTTGTTTTATTCCTCGTATGCAAATTTCTTGTTTCGTTTTTTAATTACCGCGGAGAGGCGAGTCGAGATTCATGAATGAGCACATCTTTTCTACCTTCCTCCACTCTTCCATTTAAAATATGGGTCGCAAATATGATGTGTTTTTTTTTTCTCTGTTCGCTACTTCTTCAGTTCCACCGATTGTAGTCTCTAGATGTGCGTGTGATAGGCTCTCTTGCATCACCGTGTAGCTAGTATCCATCCATCATGCAGTCAGCAAGAAGGTTTGGAGCTTACGGTTACCGGTTTTTCTTTTCTTCTTCTTCTTCGCATCTTCCGTTCGGTCGGCCATTCTTCATTGATCCTATCTCTTCTTATCGCCGCAGCATCTGTGGCAGAGTTACGTCGCGAAGTAAACACAATGAAATTCCGACAGTATTTGCAATGTGTGTTCTTAGCGAAAAAGAAAAGAAGAAGTGAAACCGCATCCTTTTTTAAAAAAAACGGTTTTATACAGTGAATTTACTTGCAAAAAAGAAACTGTTTCTGCATTCGTTTCTTTTATATTATTGTATAATATAATAATTTAAAAATTTTTTTTTTTTGAAAAATTTCATCTTTTTTGGTGACTTTCATTTAATTTTTATTATTTAATACTCGCTACTACAAACTGTTTAATACATATTAGTAAAATATCCAATTATGAACTAATTTTAGAGCTAATTATTATAAATTTCTTATTTATATTTCCATAACTTATTTTCCTATTTTTCAAGTTTAATAATCTCCATGAAACTAGTAAAATTTACACATTTGGAGACTAATTTTTTACTATTTGTAATTGTTAACTTATTATTGTGTTACATTTTATAATTTGCTTGGTATTTTCACGTTTTGTCTGAAATATTTCAATAAATCAAAATAAATCTTTGGTTTTTGGAGAAATTCATTGTCACGCTTGAAATATCGATTTCTTGTTTTCTTGGCGGTTTTACGTTACATTTCATATAATTTCCTATACAAAAAAGTAGGATTCATCAACCATGTAAAGTGTTCTATATTTAACTTGTTATTTGTACAAGTTTATCTAACTATATAAAACTAAGAATGTTTTAAAATAATTGATCGTATTAAAAGATAGATAATTGTTAAATGATTTGAGACAATACTTGTTAAGTAACATTGGAAATGGAAGTACTTAATAAACTGAGTAAATGTTTTTGAGATTGGTATGTTTAAATTAGAGTTTCTTAACCATTTTTCTATAACGATCCGACTAATTAATAAGACAATACTTGTTAAGTAACATTGGAAATGGAAGTACTTGATAAACTAGTTGTGAAGCTGAGTAAATGTTTTTGAAATTGGAATGTTTAAATCAGAATTTTTTAACCATTTTTCTATAACGATCCGACTAATTAATCTATTTTAAAATAAAATGTATACTTGTTAGAGTAATTGCAGAAAGTACTTGTTTAATAATAATGGAAACGAAAGTACTTGAGAAAGTAGTTGTTTGGAAGATCTAAACTAGCTTTTCTCAACTATTTATGAAGAACGATCCAATATATTTGCAGCAATGGAAAAAAGTGAATACTTGTTAAGTAATTTGAGAAGATACTTGCTTAATAATAATGGAAACGAAAGTACTTGAGAAAGTAGTTGTTTGGAAGATCTCAATTAGCTTCTCAACTATTTATGAAGAACGATCCAATATATTTGCAGCAATGGAAAAAAGTGAATACTTGTTAAGTAATTTGAGAAGATAATTGCTTAATAATAATGGATATAAAAGTACTTGAGAAAGCAGTTGTGATTAAAAAATATTCATAAAATTGTAATATATATCAGCTTTTCACAACCATTTTTTGAACAACGACTCAACATATTCGTAATAATTGTTCCAATTAAAAAAATATACATACTTGCTAAGTAATTTGAGAAAGTAATTGTTATGTAAAAATGGGAACGAAGGTACTTGCGAAACTAGTTTTGATAGTGAGTAAATCTCTTTGCAAATATAAGTTTAAAAAGAGATGTGAAACCCAATATTATAAAATTAAATATTTGATAAGTAATATGAGAAACTTAAGTAACTATTGAAAATAATGTACTTGTGAAATGTGTGATATTGGCTTAACTATCTGAGATTAATATTTTTTACGAATGTGGATAAATTTTACATTAATCATTAGAGTAATAATGGAAACTGAAGTACTTGTGAAACTTGTTTTTATAGAAAGTGTTTCCACTTTGAGATTTGCAAATCTAAATTATTGTTTCTAAAGACTTTTGTAGACTAACTTAACACATTGAAATTAATTGTTTCATTTATAAATTTGAATACTTTCTAAGTCATTTCAGAGAGTACTTGTTAAGTAATAATTGAAACTTATATGTATGATAAACGTAATATTGAGTGAATCGATAAATTGCTAAGTAATTCCACTTGTTAAGTTATAATTGAAACTTATGTATATGATAAACGTAATATTGACTGTATAAATAAATAAACATTCAAGTTGTATCATCAATTGACAAATTGAAAAAAATGGGGTGAAAATGAGAATTCTGAAGAGACTGGGTGTCATTGGCAGACTGTTTTGTTTAATTTGGTCGATGGAAGATGAGAACAAAGAGAGACCTTTAGTGAATTTGTAGACTAATTGAAAAGAAATAATAAATAAGAGAACACCGGGCGGGGGAGAGTGAAAGGAAGAAAAGAATGAAAATAAAAACAACCTGAAGTACAATAAAAATGTGTGACGGCGTTTGGTGCAGAAACATCATTAATTATGTCTCTGAATAGAACAGCGTGTCAAGTGCTACTTTACATGCACAATGAGTATTCGAACCGCCCTTTCCACCATTTTCTCCTGCGCAAACAACGGAAGGCGGAGAAAACGAAATCGAAAAAAGTAGTAGACAAAAATTGAATGAATATTTGCCAGATGGAATTAAAGATTGCTGCTTGATGAGAAGCAAATGGATCCTTGTTTGTCTGGGAGCAGTGGACACGTTGTTGTTTCTTTGAGCGAGGCAAATTGCTTCTTCCGGTCGTCGACGATTAGAATTTCACGAATTACGCGAATTTTCACGCTCCCGTTCTCCTCCAGCTAAACGGAAAATTGCAAGCTTACGCTTGTTTAGGTCTGTTTTTTTTCTTGCGAATAGTGTCTCTCCATTTCTGTGTTTGGTGACGAGGATGGAAAGTGAAGGAATTGGGAGAGGTTAAGCAAACGCCAATTCCGGAGACCTGCACTTAAGATGACAGTTTAGATAGGATCTTGGGGATCTCGTGTCTTCATCCTCACGTTCTCCCAGTTGCATGCCACTAATCCAGTTTATAGCATTGTAACTGCTACCGGCAGAATATCAAGGCATTTCATAGAATAGCTGAAATTATTAGGATCTGTGTAAATGTTATAATTTCATCTTTGATGATGCAATTAGCATTGATGGTTACCCAGTTATAAATCAAAAGTCATTTATTAATATTACATAATGATAACTGCATCAAATAGCACTGCTTCTTATGAAATCATAAATTATTTAACTTATTTTGTGTAATTTATGTAGTAATAAAGCTTATTACTGAAATATGGGAAATGATACAAGTTTAACTATAGGTTTACTGGAAACACAATGATTTTATCCATATTTGATTATCTATTTAACTTACATAATAATCGAGTTATTAAAGAAATTGTAAGCTGATGATTTTTATTAATTAACATTATGAATTACTAAAAATGTGACAGTTTATTACTTAAAAACGAAAAATCTATAAGTTTACTGGAAAAGCCATGATTTTATCTATAATTTTTATGTTTTATCACCTAATTAATTTATATAATAATCGAGTTATTAAAGAAATTGTATGCAGATGATTTTTATTAATTAACATTATGAATTACTAAAAATGTGACAGTTTATTACTTAAAAATGGAAAATGTTATAAGTTTACTGGAAAAGCCATGATTTTATCTTTCATTTTTATATTCGATTATCTATTTAACTTACATAATAATCGAGTTATTAAAGAAATTGTGTGCTGATGATTTTTATTAATTAACATTATTAACTACTAATAATATGACAGTTTATTAATTAAAAATGGAAAATGCTACAAGTTTACTGGAAAAGCCATGATTTTATCTTTAATATTTATATTTGATTATCTATTTAACTTACATAATAATCGAGTTATTAAAGAAATTGTAAGCTGATGATTTTTATTAATTAACATTATTAACTACTAAAAATGTGACAGTTTATTATTTAAAAATGGAAAATGCTACAAGTTTACTGGAAAAGCCATGATTTTATCTTTCATTTTTATATTCGATTATCTATTTAACTTACATAATAATCGAGTTATTAAAGAAATTGTGAGCAGATGATTTTTATTAATTAACATTATAAACTACTAAAAATGTGACAGTTTATTAATTAAAAATGGAAAATGTTATAAGTTTACTGGAAAAGCCATGATTTTATCTTGAATTTTTATGTTTTATCACCTAATTAACTTATATAATAATCGAGTTATTAAAGAAATTGTGTGCTGATGATTTTTATTAATTAACATTATGAATTACTAAAAATGTGACAGTTTCTTAATTAAAAATGGAAAATGCTACAAGTTTACTGGAAAAGGCATGATTTTATCTTGAATTTTTATGTTTTATCACCTAATTAGCTTATATAATAATCGAGTTATTAAAGAAATTGTGTGCTGATGATTTTTATTAATTAACATTATGAATTACTAAAAATGTGACAGTTTATTACTTAAAAGTGGAAAATGCTACAAGTTTACTGGAAAAGCCATGATTTTATCTTTCATTTTTATATTCGATTATCTATTTAACTTACATAATAATCGAGTTATTAAAGAAATTATGTGCTAATGATTTTTATTAATTAACATTATGAATTACTAAAAATGTGACAGTTTATTACTAAAAACGAAAAAGCTATAAGTTTACTGGAAAAGCTATGATTTTATCTTGAATTTTTATGTTTCATCACCTAATTAACTTATATAATAATCGAGTTATAAAAGGGAACGATAATTTTTATTAATTAATATTATATACTACTATAAATTTGATAGTTTCTTACTGAAATTTAAGAAATGCTACTAGTTTAACTATAGGTTTACTGTATTTTGCCTTCCATTTTCACATTTGATGATTTTATTAACTTCAATAATAATCGAGTTATGAAAGAAAATGTGAGGTGATGATTTTTATTAATTAACATTATGAGTTACCAATATTTTTGTTTGCTTATTACTGAAGTATGGAAATTGCTACAAGTTTAACTATAGGTTTACTGGAAAGGCTATAAATTCATCACTCATTTTCGTTTTTGATGGTCTACCTAACTTATAAAATGATCGAGTTATTAAAGTTAACGTGAGCTAATATTTTTTTATTCATTAACATTGTGTACTACCAAAAATCTTAATAGCTTGTTACTGAATTATGAGAAATACTGCAAGTTTGACTATAAATTTATTGCAAATGCAATTATTTTTTCTTTAATTTTAATATTTGATGATCTAATTAACTAATCTAATAATCCAGTAATTAAAGAAAACGTGAAGGCAAATGTATATTTACAATAATAAGATTATCTTCATCATTAATTATCATTACAGAAAGGTGGCTGGATCAAAAGTTGCGTAATAGAAGACCTCTTCTAATTAAATCTTTAAAATCTCAAAAAATAGAAAAATATATTGATTTTTGATGAAATTATATAAAAATTGTAATTTGAATTTGAAGTTTATTTTCTTAATTTCGATTTTCTTTTAAACTTTGCAATATTTGCAAATAAAATTATAATATTATTAATTATAATTATTATTCAGATAATAATTTATAATCTGTCATATAGGCTATTGACTTTATAATCTGCTAAAGACAATAGATTTAATATAATTTAATTATTATTAGAAAACAAAAACTAATATTAAATTTAAATTTTAATTGATTATTATATAAAATTGAACGTTGTTTATGTAAGTTGAATTGAATTGTAAAATTGTAGTAAAACGAAAAGAAAAAGTAATTGCTAATAAGACAGATAGTTTTAATAAAAGTGTGACACTTGTCCAAGTGCTTCCGTTTATTCATGGCTCCGTTTCGCTGTAATCCGCACTCGTTAATCAACTTAATATGTTTCGAGATAATGAGCGCGTTTAAGTGGAATTGCGCAACGGCCCATATTATGTCTAAATGTTTGTTACGTGATTACGGCGAACTTTTATTTGCGTGAAAAAGCGAGCGCACACTCCTGCTCCTCTTCAGCCATGCGAATAAACGCTGTAATTGTACACACAGAGTGTCTGCTGCAAAAATAAAGTTGAAGTTTTTCAGCGAATCCTGAAAATAATTCAAATGTCGAAGAATTATAAACAAATTGATTCATTATCTAATTTTTATACAGTCGCATAACATAACAAAAGACGATGTAAGTTAACCGCATTGTTCGTTAACCGAATTATGCGTAAACCGATCTTCGATCATACTAATGTATGATAAGTTGTTTATAAAGTGTTCGGTATTCGAATATGTGTTTGTTGTCCGAACGTACAACTATTTTGCGAAAGCCGATAGTTGGTTTATGAACAAAGCAAAAGACGATGCTCGTTCCAAATTGTTTGTTAACCGAATTGTTCGTTAACCGATCTTCGATCGTACTAATGTCAATAAGTTGTTTATAAAGTGTTCGTTATTCGAACATGTGTTTGTTGTCCGAACATACAACTATTTTGCGAAAACCGATAGTTGGTTTATGAACATAGCAAAAGACGATGTTTTTTCCAAATTGTTGGTTAACCGAATTGTTCGTTAACCGACCTTCGATCGTACTAATGTCAATAAGTTGTTTATAAAGTGTTCGGTATTAGAATATGTGTTTATTGTCCAAACGTACAACTATTTTGCGAAAGTGTTCGTAATCCGATTTGTTCGCAGTCCGAATTGTTCGTTAAATGGTTACTGAGACTTTGGAATATATTGACTTATATTATTATTTTCAAAATTAAATATTGGTTATTTATTTATTACCAAAAAAAACCGCATCAATAATTGAGTGGAAAATTAACAAAAAATGTAATTCATCAATTTCCAATTGAGTTTTATCAATAAGATGTTTAAAGTGTTCGTTATTCGAACATGTGTTTGTTGTCCGAACGTACAACTATTTTGCGAAAGCCGATAGTTGGTTTATGAACATAGCAAAAGACGATGATCGTTCCAATTTGTTTGTTAACCGAATTGTTCCGATCTTCGATCATACTAATATCAATAAGTTGTTTATAAAGTGTTCGGTATTCGAATAAGTGTTTATTGTCCTAACGTACAACTATTTCTAGTTCGATTTGTTCGCAGTCTGAATTGTTCGTTAAATGAGTACAGTGAATTTGGAATCAATTGTCTTATATTATAATATTATCCAAATGAATTTTATCAATAAGGTGTTTAAAGTATTCGTTATTCGAACAACTATTTTGCGAAATTGTCGTAGTCCGAATTTTTCGTTAAATGTTTACAGTAATTTTTGTATTGACTTATAATTTTCAAAATTAATTAAATTGTTACAAAAAAATAAGCATATCCATAATTAAGTCAAAAATTAACCATAATTAATTCACCAAATTCCATGCAAATTTTAATAGATAAAATGTTAAATTTAATGATTGTAATAAGTGATTCATGATGTTCAGTTAATATAATTAATTTTGCCGTTATAGCAAAACATTTTAGGCCGTAAATCGAAGACGTTGCTTAATTGAAGAGAGCCGTTATAGCGAAATGCCGTATAAAGAGCGGCCGTATAGCCGATTTATTCTCTAATTATCAATTTATAATTATAAATGTTATTATAAATTGTTAATTTTACTCGAAATATCTTCAATTTATGCTGCATGAAAATGCGTATTTAACTCAAAATTGTTTTCATCACAATTACAATTAGTTTTGTCGAAATTGATTGAAAAATTTGATGAAAAAATATATATTTTTTTAAAACAATTTTATGCATGAAAGTGTATCACATATTTTGAGTATTGTGCACGAGATTTCATAATAAATGAAATTCAATAACGTGCAAATATTTGCATATAATTCTTTGAATTTTTGCTTTTTTTCATATGAATTCATATTAAACAATATGCTATTTCCTCCCCGTCAATCCGATACACCCAATATACAAACTACAGCTGAAATATGTCTACTTCGAATTATACATTCGCAAAATAACAATAATGAACGCAAATTTCGCTCGATTTTTCTGTATCAAAAAATTGGAAAAAAAAAATAAATATGAATCCGAAGCTCGGATTAAAATAAATTCCTCTCAAATAACGGACATGTTTTAAAAAACATTTTCCGTTTTCGAACGCAGTAAATTACTGCAACGAATGTCATCCCATTTGTGTCGCAGTTGTTGTTTCATTATTCGCAGTTTGCATACGTTTCATTGTCCATTCCAATTCGATCCAATAATACAACCATTTTTTTTTTGAGCATTGCACGTGCGAAATTCACGTAATCGGAACGAAACAATCTGCCAGCTTATTACTATGGGAAAAAAAAACATTGATAGTTTCAATTCAACAGAGAAAAAAAAAGAGGGAAATCAACAGCAGCAGCACGTTGCAAATTAAATCCTCATTGTTTTGAATGCCCATCCACGTACACATGGATGACGTTGTTTTGTTGTTGTTGTTGTTGTTGTTTTTTCGTTATCATTGTGGGTGGTTGCTACGCAAGGGCAAATTAAAAACGGTACGGTCCATTGCATTTTTTTCTGTTTGTTGTTGTTTTTATTGTGCTTTTGTTTCGTTTTTTTGTTTGTTTTGTTTCGAAGTGCGAAACAGTCGTAATTGGACTAATGGAAAGCCGGGGGATTGCATTAACAAAATTTCCACGGCCGCCCCCGCACTTTCATTCCTACTCGTTCGTAGCGGATTTTGTTCTGTTTTTTGTTTGTTTCTGCGTTATCGAGATTTCCCATCGATGTTCGATGTGGAAAAAATTGAAAATTGGACACTTTCATTTTCGGGTGTTACCGTATTTTTTTGTTGTTGTTGTTGTTTTGTAATGGTTCAATTTGTAATGAGCGAAAATGGAAATGCGTCGACAGTATTGGTCGTGTTTGTTTTTCCATTTTTCCAAACAAATGGCGAAACATTTAGTTGCATTTATTGAGGCTGGGGATTATTTGTTTTTTTTTATATGAAAAATCGTTAAAAAAATTGTAAAGTTTTAAAGTGCAATTTATTATTTTATATAACTGGAAATGTGTTGCTTGAAAATACAATATGTTGGTGTAAAAATAATTTACTAGTTCATGAAAAATAATTCATTAACTTAGAAATTGCAATAAACAATTTGTTAAATGACATTAACTTGACTCATATGTGTACTAAATAGTATTAATTTTCCTATGACATTTGTTCATAGTAGTGCTAATTTGACAGTTGACAAATTGACATTTATATGTAGTAATTTGTACTCCTATAATACATCAAGAATATCTAGGATGCAACTAATATTTTCTATTTTTAAATTGAACAATTACAATTTAAACGTCATCGAATTGACAGCCACAAAATGACATTAATACGTAGTCATTTTAACACCTGAAATATCTAGTGTTAAATCTGCAATATACAAATTGTTAAATGACATTGAATTGACATTAGTATGAAGTATTTTGTACACCTATAATATCTAATTTCCTAATTTGATATTTGCAATAAATACATTGTTAAATGACATTTGATTGACAGCCACAAACGGACATTGATGTGTAGTAATTTGTACACCTGACAAATTCAATAGTATTGAATATCCAAATAATGACTGTTTCAAGTTTCTTAATTTGACAATTGCTATGAACAAATTGTTAAATGACATTGAAATTACAGCTACAAATTGACATTAGTACGTAGTTATTTGTATACCTGATATATCTATTTTTCTAATTGGACAGACAAATTGACATTACTTCGTAATATATTGTATTCCTGACATAAATAATGTCCTAATTAGACAGTTGCAATCATAAATTATTAAATGACATTGACATTAGTACGAAGAAATTTGTACACCTGAAATATCTAATTTCCTAATTTGACAGTTGCAATTAACAAATTGTAAGATGACATTGAAGTGACAGCTACAAATTGACATTACTAATTAGTAGTTTGTATATCTCATATATATAATTTCCTAATGTGACAGATACAGTAAACAAATTATTAATTGACTGCTACAATTTGATACTAGTACGTAATAATTTGTACATCTGACATATCAATTTTATAGTTGCAATTAACAAATTGTTAAATGACATTAAATTGACAGTTAAGTAGTCATTTTTACATCCCATATATCTAATTTCCTAATTTGACAATACAGTAAACAAATTTTTAACTGACATTCAATTGATAGCTACAAATTGTTTATACATACCTAATTTGACAATACAGTAAACACATTCTTAATTGACATTCAATTGACAACTACAAATTATCTATACATACCTAATTTGACAATACAGAGTAAACACATTCTTAATTGACATTCAATTGACAACTACAAATTGTTTATACATACCTAATTTGACAATACAATAAACACATTCTTAATTGACGTTCAATTGACAACTACAAATCGTTTATATATAGTATAACACATTCATTGACATTCAACTGACAGCTACAAATTGTCTATACATACCTAATTTGACTATACAATAAACACATTCTTAATTGACATCCAATTGACAGCTACAAATTGTCACTAATAATACTTTAGTAATGACTATTTTTGTTTCTTTAACCGTTAACTCTTAATTTATATGCGGAAATCTCGCACAGTTCCTTCATAATTTACTGACTTGTTTTTCGGTAGATAAATCATAAAGTATTATATCAATATTTGGATCTTCCAGGCTAATGTGAAAACTTAAACCGCCGACGGAACGATTCTCGACAGGTTAATGGCATCAATGCCTCATTCCTACTCCAGAATACACGTAAAATGCGTGTGTTTTATCTCCAGTAATAGCTCATCTATGTTATGACTTCAACCAAATTTCTACATTTCCTAGCCTATACAAAACTATATTAAGTTAACCTATCATCATTTTAAATTGATATTTTCATTTGATTATAGAAATAAATCATAAATATATCATACATATGTTATAGGCATCTTTATTACTATTTGAAACAAAAATTATTTATAGATAGAAATATATTAAGAACTGTTTGAAATTTGTCGTTTTTCATAATCACGTTTTAATTAATTACTCAATAACTACAATTGCTAATTTGATCATCCAATATACAAATTAAAGACAAAACTGTACACTTTCTAATGAGTCTACTATTAGATTTGTGCTATGTACAGTTTTCTTGTAATAAGCTGTTAAAACTGAACAAAAAAAATAGGGGTTAAAAATACTCATTCTTTAATTATTAAAGTTTGTATATAAATTACATGGAATTACATTTTACATTTTTTACTTTAAAAAAACTGTAGAGTAAATTTAGTTGCAAAGTTATGAATTTATAGAAAAAACAATATTCTTTTAACATATTTTTTTACCTAATTATTATTGTCTAAAATATGTAATAAATATACTTTTATATTATGATATTGATATAGATATTTTGATTTCACACTGAAAAATCAATATAGTCGAAGATTTATACTTGCTGAGAGTAAATTTAGCTACAAAGTTATGAATTTAGAGGGAAAAAAAAATATATTTTTCTTTTTTTTACAATTTTATTAACTGAAATATGTAAGAAACATATAAATAGATATTGTGATTATGACTATTTGTAAAACTTATCAATATAGACAATTTATAGCTGTCAATTGAAAGTCAATTTCGAATTTGTTTACTGTATTGTCAAATTAGATATGTATAGACAATTAGTAGCTGTCAATTGAATGTCAATTTATTTGTTTACTGTATTGTCAAATTAGGTATGTATAGACAATTTATAGCTGTCAATTGAAAGTCAATTTCGAATTTGTTTACTGTATTGTCAAATTAGATATGTATAGACAATTATTAGCTGTCAATTGAATGTCAATGAATGTGTTTACTGTATTGTCAAATTAGGTATGTATAGACAATTTATAGCTGTCAATTGAAAGTCAATTTCGAATTTGTTCACTGTATTGTCAAATTAGATATGTATAGACAATTAGTAGCTGTCAATTGAATGTCAATGAATGTGTATCAATTCACATAAAAATGAAAATTTTATCATTTTTACTTAATAATTATTGTCTGAAATATGTAACAAATAGCTGTGCATGTGGATGCTGCGATTACGACTATTTGTAAACGTTCCATTATGTAACGAATCGTTAAATTTGACATAAACTAAAAGCATGTAAACGCAACGGAAATAAATATACGCGAATTCCCTAACGGATTCGTTTCCATATATTTGACAATGTGCAACCGATGCAAACGCGCTTAATCAATAATAATAGTAATAATGCGGTCACCGCAAAATCGAAGAGAAACAAAAGAATAAGCATATTGATTTTGTGTGTTGAAGAGGGGTTGGGTGGGGGGTTGTTGGAAGGGGGTTGGTTTTGAATGCGAGAGGTATTATACAACGCAGTGTGCATTTAAAAGCCGCGCTCGAAGTTCGAATTTACACACACACACAAAAAATATGTGCGAAGTGGTGGATGGTGGTGGTTTTCATTTGATTTGTGTCCGCGGTTAAAGCCAGGAAACTAACTAACTATTCGCTAGGGGCGCTCCACTTTAAAACTGTTTCATTGATTAGTACGAAAGGGGTAGAAACAAACAGAACCGATTAATTTCAAAGTTGACAACACTTCAACTTCAACAAAACCGCATCTCTCGCATGGCGTTGTTTGATTTTTACCGGTTTTTTTTTGCCTGTACGTGTCTGTTCAGTGTGTATTTCGTCAATCCTCACCGCAGAGCTCCGGTTTCGCAATGGATGGTCAAGAAGTGTAAAAAGAGGAGTTATAATTTAAATTGGAATTGAAACGAAGCGTGGAATTTAGTGAATGTGTACAAATATCATTAATATGTGCTAGTAACTATTTTTTATTTTTTTTGATCATCAATTTGTATCATTAATTTTTGTAAAGTGTAAAAAAAAACTTACTGATTGATGTAATTAGAAAAATGTTCCTTTCTGCATTTCTTGATAAAATTGTTTCAAATTAACAGCTGAAAACAGTAATTTGTTTTGAAAGTTTGAAGGTTATATTTGTTTATTGTCAAGAAATCTAATGATTGACAGCAATTCTTGAAAATAATATTCGTGAAAACCGAGATTATTTATTTAGAAATTAATGTATTTTAAGGGTATTTGACTGCAGTTCAAGTATTGCATTTAAAACTGTTTTGTAATAATTGAAAAATTTGATGAAATGCGAGTCGATAAATGTACATACACGCCATTTCGCTATAACGGCCTTCTTCAATTAAGGCACGTTTTCGATTTGCGGCCTAAAATGTTTCGCTATGTCGATATATCTACATGTTGCCAATCTTGCGCAAGCGCAGTAATTGATTCCTTATACGGCTTTTCGCTTTGCGGCCAAGTTTCGAGATGTATTACGTGCAAAAAGTTTTTCGAAAATGTTTGTTTTCATGTTATGAATATTCGTTTCATGAAATGATAACTTGAAAAAGGGTTCATTATAAAGTGAAAATTCAGTAATCAAATTATTAGTTGTGTTGTAAATGTTGTATGAAAATTAAGATTTTTACTTTTTATGAAATAAAAATACAAAAGGTAGATCAAGTTTTAATCAAATGGTTAGAACTAGGTGATCGTCTTCGAACCTCTCTAACTTTCGTTCTTGATCAAAGAAAGTGTACTTGGCAAATGCTTTCGCTTAAGATCGTCTTGCAACGATCCAAGAATTTCACCTCTAACGTTGCAATACTTATACCCTCGGCCAAATAATAATCAAAAGATCTCACCAATTCCTTTAAAAGCATCTCAAAAGACTGAAATTTATCCTCTCTCAAAATTTTTGTATCCTTCGAGATCAATCAACCCCTCCTAAATATAAGTATCCCATCCGGTACATCTGTCAAATAATAACGCAGGTGTGCTAAGGCCAGCTCAGCTAGGACAGAAACCTAGCGTAGAGCAAAAGGGCAAATGATGGCTTGATCCCGATGTTCAGTACGCATAGGGACCACGAAAGTAGGTCCCTATGCGTAGTAGGTATCCAGTATCTATTACCCAAAAATTATGTCCCTTTCTTTTCCAAGAGGCTGCCTTTTTTTGTGTATAATTATTGTTTTTCTCCTTCTTGTTCATTTCCACATAGTATATAATATTCATGGGCGGAAAGACCAATGGTCGATAGCCCTTTGACCAACCTTTTCTTTGTATTATTATGTTTGGTTTTACATTTAGAATTATATATTTTTTTGTTCGACTGGCCAATAAATTATATTATATTATTAATCAAAAGAAAATTGTAAGAACATGTGTATACAATGTTCGAAGCAAATCGCTAATGTTCGATGTCATTAAGGAAAGGGGACGAACAAACAAGATGATTTTAATGTTTGCCTATTACGCAATTATTTACGGCAGCCGAGCGATAAAGCCGATTATCCACGGTCGTTTATAAACAGGATGAGAGGGAAATTAGTGTAACGGGAATGACAAATTTACGGATTTACTAGTGCACATTCGGTATTTAGTCCATTTTTTGTTTGTTCGTTTGTTCCTGTTGTTACCGCGTCTTTTTTTTTTGTTGCAACTTCGTCGAGATCCATTGATTAATTCGGCACGGTCGAAACTTCGTCCAAGCGAAACACGAACCATTAAATTCATGAAGTAATTAAATTTCCTCTCCTCCAAACTGCAAACTTTTTTTCTTGTATATATCTTGTAGCTGTTGTTGTTGCTGCTTTTGCACATAACATAATTGAATCCGAAAATAATCACGAGTAACGAGTTCTATCAAGAATTCAAAGAGAAATTCTTGCAGAGTTATACAAATCTTTGAAATAAGTCTTCCTAACTAAGTTTAATATTTTGACAATTTAACATATAAAGTTGAGAAATATTTATATCAAGGCTTAAATTACATATTATAATTATTAAAGGAAGCTTTCAAGAATCTATTCAAGTTAATTAATAAAAATCCAAACTTGCATGTTATAATTATGAAAGATTAAGATGAGTGTTCCAATCAACTTAATTAATTTAGAAGAAAAATGTGTAAGTAATGTTTTGCATGAAACTTAAATATTTCAGGAAACTGAACAATTCTGAGCTTAAAAATATAAGAACCATTCAATAGTAATTGTATCATAAAACAATGTATCAATTATACTAGTTCTTTAATTATTCAAATCTTAGAAATAAGTTTACGTAACTAAGTTTACTATTTTGACAATATTTTATGAGTCAATTTGTCAAATATTTTTATCAAAACTTGTTTGTTATAATTATTAAAGAATAGTTTAAAAAATCTAATAAACTTAATTAGTTTACAAGAAAAATGCGTAAGTTCTGTTTTGCAGGAAACATGAATGTTTCAGGAAACTGAACAATTATGAGCTTTAGAAATGTAAGAACTACAAACCATTCAGTAGTGATTACATAAGATAAAAACAATGTGTGAATTATTCAAGTTCTGTAGTTATATAAATCTTAGAAATAAGTTGACTATTTTGACATTTTTTTATGAATCAATTTATCAAATATTTGTGTGAAAACTAGACTTGTATGGTCTAATTATCAAAGAATAGCTTGAAAAATCCAATCAACTTCATTCATTTTCAAGATTAATGTGTAAGTTATGTTTTGCGTGAAACATGAATATTTCAGGAAACTGAGCAATTATGAGCTTTACAAATGCACCACAAACCATTTTATGGAAATTGTATAAGACAAAAAAACAATGTGTCAATTAATGTAAAATCCGAATAAGTTTTAATTAGGATTGGTCCACACGTAGAGCAGTCCTATGGAATTAACCTAATTAAGGCCGTTTTGCGTGGAAACCCTGCTCGCATGAATAAAAGTCCAGATTAAGGATGAAAAGCAAGAAAACGCTACAAGCTTTACGAAAATGACATCCAGGATTCGAGTTTCGAGAAAAGAGGGATAATAACAATTGTAGTAACTGGATTTCGATTGGCGAGTAGTTGCAACTGAACGCAGCAGACGTGGAAAAGCTCGGGGAAATCCAGGAAAACTCGCAAAGTTCCTTATGCAGCAGGCCTTCCCCGTGCACTTTATTACGGGGCCCCGTGACATTATATTCAATTTACTGCGGATCTTATGTTTCCAATCCCATTCATTTTCCGGATGCAATTTATTTACCTTCACACAGAAAACTTTATAAAAAATTGAATTGAAACTCTCATAGAAAATATAGTTATTTTTTGTATGTATTAATGAAATAATTTGATTTAAACGTGAAAATAATAATTTCAGGACAGAAAGGTCAATCGCGGCAAACTCTTAGGTGTATGGTTAGAAGCCCTGCATCACAAAAATCTGGTGCGAAAGGTGCTGGTTCAAATTCCAAATAGTCAGAATGGCAAATAGCGGCCAACTCTTAGCTGTGTGGTTAGAAGTCCTGCATCACACAAATCTGGTGCGAAAGGTGCTGGTTCAAATTCCAAATAGACAGAACGGCCAATAGCGGCCAACTCTTAGCTGTGTGGTTAGAAGCCCTGTATCACAATAATCTAGTGCGAAAGCTGCTGGTTCAAATCCCACCGCTGATTGATTTTTCCGGCATTTACCGGTCAGCAATTAAAAGTAGTGAAACTGATAAAGACCGAAAAGGTGCCAGAAATAGGGCTATAACTATGAGTTAAGTTTTTCATTGTTGTTGTAACTATTGTTGCCTAAAAAAACAATTTAACGAATTGTCTATTCAAAAATGAAAATTTGTTTTTCTGGAGTTATTTGTAACGTAAACTTATATAAAAAGTGCGCATTTTAATTTAAATATTTTATAATTTAATTTATAAAAATGAATAGTTTCAATTAAGAATGTTTATATAATATTAAATAATTGATTTAGTCTATAAAATTGTGTTTTGTTTAAAACTATAAACAAAACAAAGGTAGTTTGTTTCATCATAATTTGATGTTGGAGTTCAAAGAGATGCGAACAACAATGACAAGAGAAAAACGTATCGAAAACAAACAAACAAAAAACGCGCACAGCGAAACATTGTGAAACTGCATTCAATCGAGTTAATGAAATCGTTTTGCAGCAACAATAAAAATAATAATCCAACAAAAAAAAATCTGCGTTTAGTTCAAAATCCGAGCAACATTCGGGTTATGGTTTTAACACACACTGGTTGATCGATAGAACAAAATAGACAAACAAAAAAGCGCTTCGTAACAGAAATATGCAGAGGTTTGATATTTTTTTTGTATTTTGGTTTGGAAAGGATTCTCTTGTGCGAATATCCTGCTCCACTTTGTGCACTTTTGGCACGGAGGGGGATGCAATCCCGCATTTATGATGGTCACGTACGAGGCGAGAATCGAGTTCGACGTTGATGCATGTTCGCAATCCTTCTTAATGGGACACACTCACGTATCCTGTCCATCATATTTATCCTTAACCTAGGAACAGTCTCTCTTTTCATCTCTCTCTCTTCATCTCATAATTTTCACAATTTTCTTTCTCTCTTCTTCAACTACTCCTTTGAAAGACACCACTCACGCAAGATCCTGAGGGAACGACACACAGACCCACTGACTTTCACTTACACGACTAGATAAATGTATTTTCTGGCTGTTTGCTTTCGCACAACCGTCCACAAACTGTGCGGAATCAAATTTCATTAGCTTTGAATTCCGTTCAACAGAAAAATATACAATATGTGTTTTTTGTTTGTCTTTTCAAATATATTCAACAAATATGAAACAATTCCATTTGGAAATAACAATGGTTATTATGTTTTTGGCAAATATTTGTATTAATTTGATGTGGAATCTAAATAAATAGTCTATGTAAATATACAATAGAAAATGTATACATTTACCAAAGTTTTTAACACAAATATTATATTTATAGTCAATATTTCTGAAATACTTTCAACAAAATAATTGAAATAGAACTTTAATTGAATTAGTTGACTTGTATCTATAAATTTGTTTATTGAAAAATTAATAGAAAATATGAACTTTTCCAATGAAACATAATGTAAATCATCAACAAATATTTCATATTTGTAGTAAATATGGATGATATAAAAGTAATGTAAACATATTGCATGTAACTAAATTATATTTAATTATTTACTAAATTTTTTCTCTAAACGGAACATCTGCTAATTTTTAGGTAAATGTATTTAAGAAAGCGTATATTTCTTTATAATTTAATTAAAAAAACGAATTTGTGTGGTCTTATATATTTTTGAAGAAGAAATTTGATTTGATTTAAATTTGAATGAAATTCTTGGCAATTAACTTTGGTAACTAATTTTGCTTTAAAACTGTATGTTTTTTCGTTAGTACATAACTTATCATAAGAAAACATATAATTTCTATGGGACAACACATGAATTGTCCTATTGGAATTGGAATGTATGGAGTTACTTTATTATATTATTCAAGTGTATGAAACTTTGTTTGTTTCCTATAATATTTGAAGTTTAAAATCTGTCGATAATTGTGTACTTCAGTCCTTGCAAGACTGAAAATCGGTTTAGATAGTTTGTAGACAACCTTTGTCGTTATTCTCTTTGATGTATTCAACAATGTACACAGCTTATTGTGATATCGACGAAAGTTGCACGGAACGTTTGGTACAGGTATTTGTAATGATCTCGATTACATCGGTTGCAAAGATCAAATGACTACTTCACTGCTACAAACGTACATTGTTGTAGATAATCATTTCCGTGTAGAAAGTTACCTAATCAAAAGCAGTTTCTGATGAATAGTTAAATATGTAATTTTTGTATATATTTTTTTCGTAAAATCGTTATATTTGAGTTAATAATTGACATTATTGAATAGTATTTATATAAAAAGTTGTGTAACTACAAGCAGTTTCTCATAGAATCATTAAATATATAATAAGTTTTATATTTATTGAGTAAATTAAAGTTTTTTAACTTATTTTTTTGTAAAATCGTTATATTTGAGTTAATAATTGACATTACATAATGACATTTATATCAAAAGTTGTGTAATTAAAAGCAGTTT
>JAFMTC010000228.1:570204-580669 GCA_018845635.1 Nicrophorus orbicollis
GATGAAGATGAGAAGAGATTAAGATGAGAAGAAATGAAGATGAGAAGAGATGAAGATGAGAAGAGATGAAGATGAGAAGAGATGAAGCTGAGAAGAGATTAAGATGAGAAGAAATGAAGATGAGAAGAGATGAAGATGAAAAGAGATGAAGCTGAGAAGAGAAATGTAGTTGGAGACAAGAAATGTGTTGTTTTGTGAAACTGAAATTCGGAAAGCGAAATTTTCTTCATGCACAGAAACCGAGGCTCCAATGCGACTTTTATGCATGAACATGCATGAAACCTGTGATCGTTGTACCTTAAGCTCAATTGAGGCTGTTTATTTAATTCCGGCTATTACTCAGCCGTTTGATGTCGAACGTAAATTGTGATTTTAATTATGCATCAAAGAGACGGATCCTTCGACCCACCACACTCCTCTTCCGTCTACTCAAGTAGGCGAAGAGCTTTTGATACGATCATCTTACATCCTCCTTCCCACCAGAAGCTCCAGGAATAATAATATTGACAAGAAGAAAAGAAAACAGAGGAAAAGGAAACCTCACAACATCAGCTTCACGTAATGAATGTGCGCATCAGTAGGCTCTAGAAATAATTAGTTCTCTTAGCAAGATTCAATTAATTTCGTTTTATTAGCGCCACGTTGACAATATCCTCTCTTTTTTTCTATTAAATTACGAACTGGGAAATGCCGAATTGCGAATTATTTGATCGCAGTTAATTGCTCTGCGTAAGCTAATTGGATCATCGAAAATGCAAATCCGAGGTAAAAATGTGGCTCTTTCACCAGATTTGTGGATTCTATTAATAACACATAATGAGGTGAAAAAAAAGAAGTCTTTAAATGCACTTAATAAGTTCCTAATTACGTAATTTAATTGGATCATGAAATGAGAGAGTTATTGATGATAATATGAAGAAGTTAATAAAATGTAATTTAATGTGTTATTATTAGTTTCTTATAACGATTTTGTGATCGTTTTATGATGAAATCGCTACAGGAATTTGATGTGTTAGCAAAATTGTATTTCTCTCTCTCTATGAACTAGTTTCAATCGAGATGCATTTTGCAATTCCGGAAATTCCGCTGGACGTCGAGCAAATTACTTAGTTTCGATTCGATTCCGGACGGAATGAACCCGGATATGAACACGAAAAGCTAGCGAAAAAGAAATGGAAAAACAGGAACAAAACAGTCACCGCCGGTCCCAGGCGAGCATTGATCAATTTCTTCTGTTCACAATATAGCCAATTTCATCGAAATCGATGGATCGGGGATTGGAGTTAATGAGAGTTGAGGATATATAAAGAGAGAAGTTGTTGGGGATTAAAAGATGAGGATTAGTATAAGGATATTGTTGGAGTTAGTGGATATAGTTGGAGAAATGAGTATGAAGTAACGAAGGAAGTTGGACAAAGAGGAATGAAGATGAGATGTGGTTGTAAAAGAGGAATGAAGATGAGTAGAAAGATATAGTGGAGAATTTGGGATAAGGATGAGGCTGTAAAAGAGGAATGAAGATGTAGTTGGTTGAATGGGAATTAAGATGAGCATAAATATATAGTTGAAGAAAATAGGATGATGAAAATGAGAAGAAAGATGTAGTTGAAGAAAGATTGAAGAAGATGAGAAGAGAGTTGTGTTTGAGGGATGAAGTTGTGAAGACTTTTAGTTGGCGTAAGAGGTAAGAAGATGAGAAGAGAGATATAGTATAGGAAAAAAGGTATGAAGATGAGAAAATACAAGTCAAGACAGAAAATTGAAGTTATGAAGAATTGCAAGTGAAGGGTGGATGAAGAAGGAGAAGAATATAGATATTGGTCCGATATGAGAAAATTATCCTTGGGGCCTTCGGCTGCCGGGGGAAATTGCATTTTCCAGTCCTCCAGTGGAGGTATATCAAAATGCTTTCAGCGAAATAATAAAAACGCAAAGGAAACAAAGCCGAACGTTACGTGCAGAAAGTTAATGTACCGAATGCAGATGGATTTTCAACTGAAAGGAAAATAATAATGCACGTAAACTCTATGATAATAATCCGAGACGTGCAGTAGAAATGCAATATAGTGTGGTGACTTGATTTGAAGTCAAGAATGCATCGAACGTGGAGAGGTTTCATGGAAAATCGAGAATCGATCTTGATTTCATTTTGCACGAAGATGAAAAATTCGCTTTTGATCTAAAGAAATCTTAGATTATTTGATTAGTAGTTGCATAAAATGGTTGAAAAATTATAACTATAATAAACTAATAAATTTTGCTATCATTTATGTAGTAAATCAAGTTTTTATTAGTGACATAACCTCAGGTTACTTATGTTATTTATTAGTTTAAAAGTCAGGAATTGTATTATTTGATCTTTTACAAATTCGTTTACTGCAGCTTTAAGAACTGTGACTTGCATAAGAAAAGGCGGATAATTGTGTATGCATTTCATCAATTTAAATACAATTTACAAACTGATGAATTTGAACAATACTCGTATTGTTATTAAATGGAAATTTCAAGAAAATAAACGAAGAATGGAAACATTTTACGATTTTTTTAATGTTGGTGTTTCTATGAATTATTGAAATAATTTTGAATACAATTGTGAAGAAAGAAATGCTCAAAATGTTCCATGTATTACCTTACAATGATGGTATTTCTACAAAGAGAATTACTGACGATAGGGGCAACTCTTTGGCGAGTGGTTACGAGTCCCTGCATTACAAAATCTGCTGCGAAATGGTGCTGGTTCGAATCCCGCAGCTGACCTTTTTTTTTCAAAATAGGGCCATTAAAAAATACTAACAATTGAATTGTGAAGAAAAATTTATTACAATAATGAAGAAAATGTTATGAAGGGGTAGTTTATTTCAAGAGTTATAGGAAAATACAACAAATATCAATTGATAATTATAATATGATGTTGAAACATATGTTTTGTACTAATCGATATTTCAATGGATGAGTTTAAGTTGCTGTCACAAATGTGTCGAGATTGTCGAGATTGATGAAGACGACTTAAACTAATAGATTTTTAATAATTGCAAGCGATTCCTTTCGCGTTAATTCCGCTATAATTATCGTACTCAACGACTTCAAACTTTTTGCTGAGAATGCTATATGCTAGTTCATAGAGTGTTTGACAAATCCACGGATTCCCATTGACATCTAATTTTCGTAATAACGGCAAATACTTATGAATTTCAGGCCCATCTAACCGTTCTATCAGATTATTGCTTAAGTCCAGGAAATTAAGATTATTGACTGCGACGAAAAGTAGAGGTTCGAATTTTGTTATTGAATTGCCTGCTAAATTCAGATCGGTAAGTGCAACGAGTCGTGTAAATATGCCGTATGTAACGAAATCCATCTTATTGTAAGACAAATCTAACTTCTTCAAATTTCCTAGATGTGCATCCCATCCAAAATCTAACATTATTATATCATTATATGACAAATCCAAGGTGTTTAATAAATGAGTATCGTTGAACGTTCCAGGTGAAATTTGATAGATATCATTATGTGATAGGTTTAAAACTTTGATTCTGCATGCATATTTGTAATGGAATTCAGTTATATCATTTATATCCTGTAAAAGAGTTGAAATACTGTTATGTTTGCGAAGCTCTTTAAGATCATCCATTTCAGAAAATGTGTCTGTTGAAACATATTCTATACTGCAGTTGACTAACTGCAGATTTTCTATTCTCATCACCAAATTATGGAATGTTTTCATTTGCAGTGAACGAAAAGCACAATTTTTACAAATTAGATTGGCATTATCAGATCGGTATTCCGGGAAAAAGTCAATAACGTTGTAGCATATTGTAAATCCATGCTCGTCTTCGCAATACGACAAAGGATTCGCTTTGGTCATTGCCAGAAGACATAAAATAAGGATGGTTAACATCTAAAAATTATAAAAAAATAATAATCTAATATTTAAACAAAAATAATCGTTTACCTTGAGCAGATTGACACTGTATTGAGTGTTGGACAAGACTGCACGGAAAACAGTTCTGTATGCTTTCAGCGAATTTAAATACAAAGAACGTAATTTACATGCGGTTCTATGAGCATTGTTCCCATTGTAATTACGCTTTTAGATTAAAAACAACTAGTGCAAATTTAAATAATATATTTATCTATTTTCTTTAAGGGTTAACACTTTAAAATAGTGTCTTATTGTTAAGACAACTATCGAAAGTTTTCGTAACTTTCGTTTGTTGCATGGAATTTTCATGAAACTGTAGGTATTCTTGAAAGAGAATGACTGAAAGTTTAGCAAATACAATATCATAATTTACATGTAACTCTAACAACATCGCCCCTACTGTAATTATGAATCATTTTTGTAATGGCAATTTTCAAGAAAAACTAGTGAAAATTGAAATCATGTATATTTATGAGGATTTTCTTTAAGTATTAATACATTAGAATAATGTGTTTTTTAACACAAAATTTACGAAAACTTATTGTAAATATTGAAAGATTGTTTCTACAAAGAGAATTTCTGAAAGTGGAGTTAACTGGGTCTTTAAGTTTACTCAACTTTTAGCTCAAAAAGTGAATATTAAAAGGTGATTGTAAATTGAAACATAAAATAACAAAAAGTTAAGAAAACTTAGTCATTCATTAGACATGATAATGCTTGGAATACAGAATGAAATTTAAGTTTAAAAAGCACCTGAAGTTTGTTACTTCCTTAATGTAATTAGATCTTCAGAAATGGTTATTAAAGTTAAAACTTTGCACTTTCCAATGGTTACACACTGATAAATTTGTAGTTTTTTCAAGTTTTCAACTGTAGACTTTCAAATTTTTGAACTACAATTATTTCCAAAATTATGGTGATTTCACAAAAAATATTGCCAGAAGTTGAGTAAATAGTGTTGAGTGACCATAAAATGATGAGAAGTACTAAAGTTAACTGTCGAAATTCAAAAAAATGATTTGAAGAATGACAATAAAGTCTTTTAAAAGAATGGAACTTAAAGTTTAATTATCACATTTTGTAGACAAATTGTCTAAGGAAATGAATGAATCAAATGATAGTTTTTCTAAGAACTAAAGTTAAGATAACGAAATGATCCAATTGTTAACAAGAAATGTTGAAATAAAAACTGATTTTAATGAAACAATGTTGACTACAAAATATTGTCACTTTAAATAGTATTAATTAAAAATCATTATAATTATGCAACTGCTGTTGCATCAAAGTAACGAAATCGGAAGGATTCGTATACGAATGTTCCAGTTAATAAATAAAGCCTCTTTGTTTTTTTCCCTTAACCATGCGGAAGGGCAGTAATTCTTATGTTTGGATCGGAACCAAAATAAGTGGCGCGGCTTGCAAATCCTTCCATTCCCAAAGGATAAATAAACAATGCAGTTTCGATCGTCCATGTATTCGTCCCGTAACTCTCTTCGCATGTCTTATTGTCGTCCCTTAACAAATTTCTCGTGCATTTCTACGCCAAATGCATTGCAGATCGATCGAACATCGCATCCAGATTGCAGAAACTGTACGCAGCACAAAAAAGGCTTTTTGTTAACTCCAATTGGATTTAATTGAATCCCAAATGCAAACGAGATCGGTCGGTTCCAACGAAAACACACACGATAGGAGGGTTGCTGGTCAAGGGGGGTGGATTGTGCTGTACAATCAATTTCTTTGCGGGGAGAATTCGATTGTCAATTAATTTGCGCGGTCTTTGAACTTCCTACCAAAGTCAATTAAACTAAGTATACACAGTAGAATGGGTTTTGGTTAATGCAGTTTCTATCTTTGTTTCATCATTTTTTTAAGCAACATTCATTGATTAGATGATAAACGATTGTAAAATATAAATAGAGTGTGTAGATTGTAGCGCCATCTATCAGCGGCAGTGTAATTATCAATGATCTTGTCAATCACAACTATTTGATTACTTGGATGTGTAGTTCTCGCGTGTGTATTCAATTAACTTTTCCAGTACAATCATTTGACTACTTGGATGTGTACTTGTAGCATGTATATACAATTAACTTGTCAATCACAACTATTTGACTACTTAGAAGGATACTTGTAGCAAGTATATTCAATTAAGTTTTCAATTACAACTATTTGACTACTTGGATGTGTACTTGTAGCATGTGTATTCAATTNNATACAATTAACTTGTCAATCACAACTATTTGACTACTTGGAAGGATACTTGTAGCATGTGTATTCAATGAACTTTTCCAGTACAATCATTTAACTACTTGGATGTGTACTTGTAGCATGTATATACAATTAACTTGTCAATCACAACTATTTGACTACTTCAAAGGATACTTGTAGCATGTATATTCATTTAACTTTTCAATTACAACGTTTTGACTACTTGGATGTGTACTTCTCGCATGTGTATTCAATTAACTTTTCCAGTAATCATTTGACTACTTGGATGTGTACTTGTAGCATGTATATACAATTAACTTGTCAATCACAACTATTTGACTACTTGGAAGGATACTTGTAGCATGTGTATTCAATGAACTTTTCCAGTACAATCATTTGACTACTTGGATGTGTACTTGTAGCTTGTATATACAATTAACTTGTCAATTACAACTTTTTGTCTACTTGGATGTGTACTTCTCGCATGTGTATTCAATTAACTTTTCCAGTACAATCATTTGACTACTTGGATGTGTACTTGTAGTATGTATATACAATTAACTTGTCAATCACAATTATTTGACTACTTGGAAGGATACTTGTAGCATGTATATTCAATTACTTTTCAATTACAACTATTTGACTACTTAGATGGTTACTTGTAGCGTGTATTTGAACTGACTTCAGTTAAATCATTAACGTTTCATATTACTTAAATCTCTTTCAATTTTTGAACTTTCAGGCGTATTCTAATATGTGGAATTTTCTTATTTTTCAGGTATTTTTGACGATCGACATTTGAGTGAACTTTCGTGATTTATTGCAAGGTATGCCTATTTATAATAATACAGTTAGATTATGCAATTCGCATGTATTTCCTAATATGACGTAACGACGTGTTTCCTAACATGAATTATGTAATTTGCATAAATGTAGAATCTATTGTTAAGATGAGAATGAGAACAACAATCAATCAAGTGCAATTGTACAGCAACTTGATCAAGTATATTCTGATACAAGTTATGTAATTGGAAACGTGGTGCGACGATTGCAAAGTACTTGGAAAGTATTATGTAACACGTATTTGATGGGATGTAACAACTAGTAATCTCGGAATTCAAATATATTTGAAATTTAAGCATAAACATGGAATCTTAATAAGATTGTTGTAATTTATCAAGTTATTTACATGTACATTTAATAGAGATTCTTTACAAGAAAAGATATGAAATATTTTCTGAAAATTGTTCAATTATTTCAGCTTCTCTGGTATAAAGAAAATTGATGAATTTAATGAGTCCTGAATGTTATTGCACATGAGGAGGATTGTGCGAATGTTGTTTTCGCCTGACAAAATAAACACGCTTTGCGTATAATTTTTGATATGGAAGTGGGAGTGTTTTAATGCTTTTCGCGCGATGAAAAGTTAGTGGAAGGTGTCGTGAATAATTCAGGGCTTTAGAATTGTCGACCTGACGTTTGCAGACAATGGAAAGTGAGCTCGAGATGTGGGAATGGAAGCAAGAGGAGTAGTAGTACCTTTCCCACCTTTGAACAAACAAGTAAAAATGTAGAGAACAAAATAAAATGGGGTGGTGGATGAGAAACTGTGGTGTGGGATTAAAATAAGAGTGCAAGGAGTAGTCTTAAATAATGTAGGGGATGTTATTTCAAAATTTATACGTGAAGGTCGATAAGTTCAAGTGCGCAGTGTCACATCCACCTTTGCTACTACTCGTCTCGGGTGTAAATATTTGATGGGGTGGATAAATATAGTTGGGATTCCAAATTTAAAACCGTTGGAATTCAGCACAAAATTTCAGTTTTTCAAAAAAATATATATGTTTTACGTATTACCTGATAATCAGTTCATCTTCAATGATAATTAAAGTTAAAATCGTGCCCTTTTCAATGATCATACTGGTTAATTTGTGGTATATCCAAGTTTTAAACTATAGACTTTCAAAGTTTTGAAATATAATTATTTCCAAATTTATGGTGATTCTACAAAGATGAATGTTGATTAAACTATGTTGAGTGACTATACAATGATGAGAAGTACTAAATGTTAAACAAAACTTTATTATCGAATTAAGATGGAAACATATTTGAAGAATGATTTCACTTTCACTAGGAGAGCAACTAAAAGTTAAGGAAACTTAACTATCATTAGAAATGCTATCACTTGGAATTCAAAATATAATTTCAGTTTTTCAATGAAAAAAAAAACATGATTTAAGTTTTATCTAATTACTCTATATTTTTCCAAGATAATTAGATGATCTTAAATGATTACCAAAGTTAAAACTGTACCTCTTCACATATGATGACACTAGTAAATTTACAGCATTTCCAAGTTTTCAACTAAAGAATTTTCAACTTTTGAATTACAATTGTTTTCAAATTTATGGTGATTCTATAAAGAGGATTACTGAAAGTTTATGTTAAACAAAACTTTTTATCGAGAATGAAAATTATATGAAGAATAATTGTACTTTTATGAGGAAAGGAATTATAAGTTAAGGAAACTTAACTATCAATAGAAATGTAATCCATTAGAATTTAGAATAATATTTTAGTATTTCAAAATAAGTAGAACATGATTTGCTAATTACTCCATATTTACCTGAGATAATTAGATCATTATAACAAAATATTAATCTTAAAACTGTGCACTTTCCAATGATTCCACTGGTAAATTTATAATATAAGTTTTAAACTATAGACATTCAAATTTTTGAATTACAAATATTTCCAAAATTGTGGTGATTCTAAAAAGGGAATTACTGAAAGTTGTAAATGTGAAACAAAACTTAACTCTCGTAAAGGGAACAAAACTTATTTGAAGAATGTCCTTAAAATGGTTGTATTTTGAATTTAAAACTAATTAATAGAAATGTTATCCATTGGAATTCAAAGAAAGATTTCAGTTTTTCAAATAAAAAAAACATGTTTTACGATTTATCTAATTAATCCATATTTACCTAAGATAATTAGATCATTATTAATATATCACTTTATATCGCTTTACGGTTTAGATACGTTTCACGAAATTTGGCCGCAAATCGAAAAGCCGTATAAGGAAACAATTATTGCGCTTGCGCAAGATTGGCAAGATGTAGGTATATCGACATGGAAAAAAAAGTTTTGTTTGCCGTTATAGCGAAACAATTTAGGCCGTAAATCGAAAACAAGTCTTAATTGAAGAGGGCCGTTATAGCGAAATGCCGTATAAAGAGCGGCCGTATAGCGAGGTATTTCAAATGACCATACTGGTAAATTTATAGAGCTACCAAGTTTTCAACTATAGACTTTTGAAGAACAAGTTTTTCCAATATTTGTTCATAATTATCATTCTATAATATTTCCCATTGAATTTTACATTAAATTGGTAAAATTGTCATCTTTAGGAAGTTACAAAGCCCGTGTAATTGCATTAGTAATAATGACAAAACATTGTGTTTGTTTTTAATATTCTCAATTATTATTTATTGTGAAGCTTTGTACTGGAAATTTCGTTGTCAACATTTTGATTTGCTTGTGAAAATATATGGGAAAAATGTAAAACTCAATTTGACCTAGACTATCGTAACTCGTATGTTTTTTTGTTTGTTTAAATCCTGCTGTTATTTTTTGTTATTGTCGTTGTTTGTTTTGATGGTCAGACTAATTTCCGAGTTTTCGGTTATAAAACTGCCCCCTAATCAACATTTATATTTCGCAGCTGGACGCACGGTACGGTTTACGGTTTTGCGTTTAATTAAGTTTCGCGGTTGTTACGTTGCGGTGGCTTTAATTGCATCAAATGTAAAAAGTTCACAATCAACAACAAAAACAACAACAAAAATAATGTTAAAATTATTTATCGTTTCGTTCTGATACTTTTCCATTTGTGATTTATGTTAGTTTAAATTTTCTTTATATGAAATATAGTGTTTACATAATAAACACATTTTTCTACAATTTACACAAAAACTTCATTATTATTAGTTATTTTTTATAATTGAGAGAAAAAAGACAGCAGTAGAATTTCCTTAAAGTTTTCTTTTCTTTTGTATTTCTTCTTTTTTAATTGTATTGACTTATTTTTTTGTAGTTGTTGTTGAAATACTTGTTATTAATACTTAAAGTGATGGAATGACAGAAAAAATGTAAGAAAATTAAGTATAAATGGATGAAACTTAGAGAAAGAAAATCTGGAAAATAAGAGGAGTAAGTCGTCTTTTATAACTGGAATATCCAAATAAATAAATGTATAAACAATCTCCATATAAGGAGTGAACACCTGCGTTTGTAATGCAATAAACAATCTCCATATAAGGAGTGAAGACC
>JAFMTC010000228.1:608854-621419 GCA_018845635.1 Nicrophorus orbicollis
TTTCAATTAGAATGTATTGTTTTCGAGTAATTAAATGTAATGTTAAGATGAAAAATTTGTTTTGCGAAGTTTCAAATTTACAAGCTTATAACAAGAAAACCGGAAATGATACGTATCTGCGTATACATTCGTTGGAAAGCTCTTTATTTTAGCTTTAATTTGCATGTTTCATTATTCAATTAGAATGTGTTGTTTTCGAGTAATTAAATATAATGTTAAGATGAAAAAGTTGTTTTGCGCAGTTTCCAATTTTATTAATTGAAAAATGAATCAAATTTGCAAGCTTGTAACAAGAAAACCGGAAATGATACATATCTGCGTAAACATTCATTAGAAACCTCTTTATTTTAGCTTTAATTAGCATGTATAAGTAACCAAATGGCATTGCTGGTTATTGAATAATTAAATTAAATATAAAGTGATTGTAATCGAAAAAAATTGGCATAAGTTGCTTATTAAACAATATTACATAATCCTGGTTATATCAAAAGATGCGTAATAGAAGACTTCTTCTGGTGTATTCAATAAAATATATGAAACGGTTTTACAGTTTTAGTTTTAGCATGTTTTCAATTGCGTTAATTGTTGATGCAACTGTAATTTTTATAACGTTTTTCAGTAATTAAATAGGTGAAAGGTGAAATAGTAATGAAAATTTGAGATAACTTGTTTGTTAAATAATACTACATAATAGGATACATCATCTTTTTTTACGAATGTGTAATATTATCATTGTAATTAATTGAAATTTGAAAAATGATATTAGAAGTACAGTACGTTTCTTTCAATATTTTGTAATTGTAACGTATGTATACTTATTTTCAGCGTGAAATGAATGACTTAATTTAATTTTTACATTTATACAGAAACAATTGTATGACAATGGTTGTAGTTTTGAATGGAATTGATTGTAGAATAATATATGCACTATTGTTTGATGATTAATTACATTTGGAATGAAAACAATGCGAATGTGTATATATAAACAAAGTCGTCACGTTCGTAATTCCAATTGGAAGCTTGATTAATGGTTTCGATGTGCTGAAAACACGACGCCCTCTGAACTTTAAATATTTGTGTTTATGAAGTGGTCACTCTTTAAACTCGATCGATCTTTACTTGCAAATGAAGTGCAGGAAATTTAGAAATAACTATTTTGGTTCCTGGTTTGTTGTTGTTGTTGGGTTTTGTTTGGGTTTAAGTGCAATATGCACGAACGTGTTGGATAATGCGTTTGGATGGTTGTTTATTTGAAGTGTACGTTTTGGGTGATGTCCATCGGTGTTTAATCTATGCAATTCTGTTGCAGGTTTGTCGGTGATCGAGCAGAGAGTGGTCAAGGGTGGTAATGGAGGCGTGAATTGAGGTCACATCAGAGACATGAGGTAATAGCAACAGTAACAGCAGCAGCAGCATCAGAGAGAGATCAAAATAGGGGTGGTGGGTTGAACGATTCGGAGTGGATGCGTGAAAATGACAATGCGTTTGAGCCGCGGTGGGTCCCGCAGGACTATACTCTGCGCCGTATTCCTGCTTTTCGTCCTGATGATGATCCTGCGACTGGGCATACTCTGCTACATGGAGGAAGAGCAACCGACCATGGTCACGGCCGACAAGTACCTTCTGGATGGGGAGAACAAGAAGTACCATTACAATAAGGACATGCCTTTGATCTTTATCGGAGGGGTGCCCAGGTCTGGAACGACGTTGATGAGAGCCATGCTCGATGCGCATCCCGATATAAGGTAAAATTGATTACTTCTTACTTGTCATATTTGTACAAAGGTGATTACATTTTATATCGCGTACAGTAAACACATACGTTTGGTGTACTTTTCAAAGTACTTGTCAAGTATATAATCTAAATGTTCATTACATCCAATATTCAAATGGTCGAATATTTACTTAGAAAAAAAAATACATTTTCATGGCAAATAATGTTTTCAGTTACATATACTTTGCAACTTATTTGTCATATCATCGATGTCATGAATTTAGTACATTTTACTTTACAATTACTTATTAAGTAATGTATATAGTAATTGTTTTTTTGAAAGTTTTCTTTATGAAATAAAACAAAAAAATATACTTCCAAAGCTGCCCATAGTATACATTATCAAGTGTCGCATCCTAATTTTAGAGGTATTCTTTAAAGTAAAGCAAATTAATTGCAATTTACTAATTAAGTTACGTTGAAAATTGACATTGTACTACATATTTTCAATACTTAAATATGTATTTTTATTAGTAAGTTTCAAATTTTCAATTTCTCAAATTATTTACTGCAAATTTCATTTTTTCAGTTTCTCAAATTATTTACTGTAAATTTCAATTTATCAGTTTTTCAAATTATTAACAGTAAATATCGATTTTTCAAATTATTGTCCACAAATTTAGATTTTTCAGTTTTTCAAATTATTAACAATACATTTCATTTTCCAAAAAGTATTTACCCAAAATTTCAATTTCTTAACTTATTTACCGTAAATTTCAAATTTTTATTTACGGTAAATTTCGTTTTTCATTTTCACAAATTATCTACTGTAAATTTCAAATTTTCAAAGATTTATCAGTTTTTCAAATTATTAACTGTAAATTTCATTTTTTTTTTATTAACAAAATATATTTCTCAACATTTTTATTAGATAATAAGTTTGAAGAAATGAATAACTTCGATCTAGTTGAACTTCTTCTACGAAAACTATCCCAGCTTTAAAACTTTGCGTAATTAGACCAATTACAATATTGCGTTATAATCAAAATTAATTACGTACTTAAGTTGATTACGTAAACAAAAGTAATGCGACGATTGTGAGTTTGTTGAGTGGTGGGAGGAGGGGGGGATTAAAACCAATGAAAATTGTCCGGCTTAGGCTGAATAAATCATGGTGGAACTGAAGTCACCCATCACAGTTATCAACCGAAAGATGGAGCAAGTTTTGTCAGGAAACTTAGGGACCACTTTGCATGCATTAAGCGTCTTCCCCAGAAACAATAAACAAATTCCATTTGTCTCGTTAAGCCTTGCATAGGAAAGTTTTAATTGAAGCCCACTCCTCCTCGCATGAAACGCGATTCATTAAACGATAACAATGTCAAGTTAAGCCCAGCTGCGATTACGCAACGTCTCGCTTCGCACTTGAAGAAGGAAAAGCAAAATGTTGAAAACCAAAAAAAATCTAATGCAAATTAATAATCGCATAGGAAAACTTTGCGGAAAAGCCGCTATAATCATGCTGCCGCAAGAAGCGGAAGCTTAATGCTCTTCGAAATTCAATGAAGCTCATGAGGATGGAGAGTGGAAAGTTTACTTCTGGAACTAATGATGCGCGAAGAATAACACAGTCGCATTGAAACGTTACGTAACTGGCTAAAGTTTGTTGTTTTTTGTTTTCTTTAGTTTAGTTTTTCTAGTTTTTCGTTTTTTCGTGCCAATTTTCCATGTAAATACGTAAAGAAAATTCCGGTTGGCTCGACCAAACCTGCCGCTCTTCAGGGACGTGCATGGAATTGGAAAAATGTAAATGTAATATTTTTTATTTCATATTTCATTTCCTTCTTTGCTTCCTGCCTACAAAAAAAAAGAAGTTATTGAATCGTTTGAATATGAGAAATTAGAGGAATTCTGTGGAAATTCTGTTATTACATAAAATAATGTATTTTGTCAGAGGGAAGTTAAATAATATTATTATAAAGTTAAGCAACGTGTTTCGTGGATGAATGATGAATATGTGTAAATTTGTACTAAAATGGTACGAATCCGGGTAAAGTTTAATCATTGTTTTCAAATATCACAGAAATTCGTATATAAAACGCAACTATTTTTAGGTTTTATTACAAATTTCTTAACTAAACTTAAAATATTCCTAAGAGTAAAAATATTCAATATTTAAAATCTATTTTTCTTTACATTTTCTTTGCTATATAACACGTATCTATTATTATTTAATATTAATTCATTAAGAAATCTTCAATACCTAATGAATTACTTACAAAATTCGTATACATGAATGTTTGTTAAAATGTCTTTGAAATTTGATGAGTAAACTTCAAACATTATTAAGAAACGTATGAAAATTCCATACGAAGTGAATGTAATACGTATCCACAATTTTTTCGAGAATTTCTGTTAAATTTGATAAGAAAACTTGTAAATATGAATAACAAACGTATGAAAATCTGATTATTCAATAAATAAACACTCAAATTTATGTTTTTTTAGTAAATTTGTATACAATACACATCAATAATTTTTCAAAAATTTCTTTGAAATTTGTTGTGAAAACTTCCAATATTAATAAGAAACACATCTGAATTGGATTATTCAATATATAAACAGTCAAATTTATGTTTTTTAATGAAATTCGTATATAATACTCATTCATAATTTTTCGAGAATTTCTTTGAAATTTGATAAGAAAGCTTCAAATATTAATAAGAAACGTATGTAAATTTGATAATTCAATATAAAACAGTGAAATTTACGTTCTTTAGTAAATTATTATGCAATGTGAATTCATAATTTATCGATTTTTTTTTTAAATTTGATGAAAAAACTTCAAATATCTATAAGAAACACATATAAATTGGATTATTCAATACAAAAACAGTAAAATTTACGTTTTTTTAATGACATTCTTATATAATACGCATACATAATATTTCGAGAATTTCTTTCAAATTTGATAGGAAAACTTCAAATATTAATAAGAAACGTATTTAAATTTGATAATTCAATATAAAAACAGTGAAATTTGCATTCTTTAATTAATAATTCTTATATAATACGCATTCATAATTTTTCGAGAATTTCTTTGAAATTTGATAAGAAAACTTCAAATATTAATAAGAAATGTATGTAAATTTGACTATTCAATATATAAACAGTGAAATTTTCGTTTTTAATAAATTATTATGTAATTTGAATTCATAATTTTTCGAAAATTTCTTTGAAATTTCATGAGAAAACTTTAAATATTTATAAGAAACTCATCTAAATTGGATTTTTCAATACAAAAACAGTCAAATTTACGTTTTTTAAATGAAATTCTTATATAATACGCATTCATAATTTCTCGAGAATTTCTTTGAAATTTGATAAGAAAACTTCAAATATTAATAAGAAACGTATGTAAATTTGATAATTCAATATAAAAACAGTGAAATTTGCGTTCTTTAGTAAATTATTATGTAATGTGAATTCATAATTTTTCGAAAATTTCTTTAAAATTTGATGTGAAAACTTACAATATTAATAAGAAACTCATCTAAATTGGATTATTCAATACATAAACAGTCAAATTTATGTTTTTTTAATAAAATTCTTATATAATACTCATTCATAATTTCTCGAGAATTTCTTTGAAATTTGATAAGAAAATTTCAAATATTAATAAGAAACGTATGTAAATTTGATAATTCAATATAAAAACAGTGAAATTTGCATTCTTTAGTAAATTATTATGTAATGTGAATTCATAATTTATCGAAAATTTCTTTGAAATTTGATGTGAAAACTTATAATATTAATAAGAAACTTATCTACATTGGATTATTCAATACATAAACAGTCAAATTTACGTTTTTTTAATAAAATTCTTATATAATACGCATTCATAATTTTTCGAGAACTTCTTTGAAATTTGATAAGAAAACTTCAAATATTAATAAGAAACTTATGTAAATTTAACTATTTAATATAAAAACACTCAAATTTATGTTCCTCAGTAAATTCTTATGTAATATGAATTCATAATTTTTCGAAAATTTCTTTAAAATTTCATGAGAAAACTTACAATATTAATAAGAAACTTATCTAAATTGGATTATTCAATACATAAACAGTCAAATTTATGTTTTTTTAAATGCAATTCTTATATAATATGCATTCATAATTTTTAGAGAATTTCTTATAAAAATTGATAAGAGACCTTCAAATATTAAGAAGAAACGCATGTAATTTTAATTATTCAATATGCTTGTATCTTTTTTCAGTAAATTAGTAAATATTTTTTGTTCAATTTCTTTGAATTTTTATAAAAAAAAAACTATTCAGTATTTAAATCATCTAATTTATATACAGGATTTAAATTGATGCACATTAATTTATAATAATACATATCAAATATTGATCTATTTTCATAATGCAGATTGTTCCTGTTAAATTTGCAAACAGGAATAGAATCAGAGGTGAAGACTGGAACAAATCAATACTGCATCCTTTGCACGTGTCCTTGAGACTGCAGGATCCGTGTGCACATTGAAATGTAATGTGCGATGTGAATTTAATCCTTCGTAATACAAAATTATGGCATAAATATTAATGCCACCTGACTTCCTAAAGTCCAACCCCACTCTCTCTTCTCATGAGGATTTTATCTCAATTCCGAGTCGAGCTTCCAAGTTTTCCATACAAAAGTGTTACAGACTCCTCCGGAGCGGCGCGAATAATGCATAACTTTATTGTTGGAAAGTTGGAAAACCGTTTAGACGATTCTCCGTGAGGCTTCGAGCAAGGCTCCGAATACCGACTTTATCCTGTCATAAAAGATGAGATGAGATGAAAAAACGAATTGCGAAGAAGTTTGCTTGTCTCTGGAAGAGTCTTCTTTGTCGTTCGAATCGACTCTTTAATTTATGATCAATTACGTAATAATTATCTTTATAACTCAATTAAGTGTTAAATACTTTAGTTTATTCAAAATTGATCTATTTAATATTATTATGTTCCATAATATTGTGAACTTTTATATTGTTCCTAGTTTTTCTTTAATCAAATTGAAAATTTATGTAATAAGTATGCTGAAACGTGCCCTTTTTTCTATGATTGTATGACTTTTATGGATAGATTTATCCAAATATCCATATTTTTCAATTTTATTTGTTCATACTAACGTACTTGATGTTCGAACGAACGTACTCAATCTGCATACAAACGTAGACTTGTAAATTACGTTTTTGTATGCGATTTAGTATATTTATATTAAAAAAAAGCAAGTAAGTAAAGCTTGTATCTGTATTATACATGTTTTGTATGTGAATATGTGATTTGGATGGATTTCTGTAATTTTTGTACATGATTTTCGAACGAATGTTCATTCAAACGTAACAAATGTTTAAATATCACTGCAATAAATAATACCAATTTGAAAATAACATGTTTAAAGTGCAGAAATGGGCAATAATTGGCCGAGTGGTTAAAAGTCCCTACATCACAAAATCTGGTGCGAAATGGTGCTGGTTCGAATCCCACCGATTTGCTGGTCAGCAAAATACGGCAGTAGAGGCTGACAAGGACTCAGAAATAATAGTGTACAAAAAAATAGAAAAACATGTAGTGTGTACGTTCCTTTTTTTGTACATGATTTGTTTGTATGTGAATCTGTAGGTTTTGGGTGACGTCCATAATTTATCAATTAATTGACAGATACGGTGCGTTTAAATATCGGCGGGAAAGATTCATAGACTGAAGGGCCCTTCAGGATGCGAAACTAGAATTATTGGTCGTAAATTTTGCTTCGTCGTTGGATAAATAGTGGAACAGTTTATCGGCCGTCCTTTTTTCCGCTTCGCGTTACGTCATATAATTAAGATTTACTGCTGCTTAGCAATATTTTATATTCTACGAGCAAAACGATTTTTATGGAAGTTTTGCTAAAATTTATTTGATTTTTATAATATTTCGAGAGAGAAATGTGTATGAAATACAAACAAATGGTTATATTTTGTATAAAGTTATACAGTGGTACCCCGATATACGAATGCCCTAATAAACGAGTGTTTTGAGATACGAGCGATATTTTGTTTTGAGATGAGAGCAAGATTTGAGATACGAGGAAACGCACACTACACGACACCTACAGTTTCTCCCACCTCAGACTAGACTTCAGTCTGTGAGCTTGTTTCCCTCGTTTTCGAAGCATTTTTGATAAGTTGGGTTTGCTTTTTGTACCATTACAAAATATTGCTTTGAGATACGAGCAATTTGACATACGAGCAAGGTTACGGAACGAATTAAACTCGTATGTCGAGGTACCACTGTATTTAGGACATACGTTAACATAAATTATCTGAGTTGCTGCGTTTTGATTTGATTTTAATGCAAAATTAAGTCTATTAATTTCTGTCATTTCTCCAGTTGTGTATAATTTACGTTTTATTTTGTTTTAATTTACTTTTACGTACATGATGTTTGAACGAACGTACACGTTGTTCATACAAACGTACCCTTCTAAGTATACAATTCTGGAAACATCTGCATTGTAACTAGAGATTACTGTAGCTTTATATTCTGATACATTCACAAAATTATGATATTTTCTATACATCTACAATAGTTTTAAAGTAAACGTATAATGAAGTGTTTATATTCAAGCATCAAAATGTTAATAACATTTATTGCGACACCAGAAATTTTCGAAAAAAAATGATTCGATACAATAGAAATGAAGAAAACTATCTATTTCTGCAAAGGGCTATTGACTATAAGTCTTTTTACGCTAAAAACACTTGTATTTAACCCGTTTTATTACAAAATTTTGATGAAATTTCAATTAAATTCCCAATATTACATGAAGGTGAAGTGAGTTTTTACACTTTCCTCTATTTTTTATTATGAAAAAACAAGGCTGAAATCTGAGGACAGGGATGTAATGAACCATTACATTGGCTTATTCGTAAAAGGGACTTTTTTCTCTTCTTTATGTTCACGTAAAAATGTATTTTTTTTATACATATTATGGATATAAATAATTCGCTCGTTAGGTGTTTCACCCCCTCCGGTGTTGTCGATTTTTCTTTGCCGTCTTTTGCTCCTCTGGACTGGAAAAGCGCGAAGAAGGAGTTGGAAAAAATAGAATGTGGTGGTAGGTATTCAACGCTATTTTCGATGAAAAAGAAAGACATAGAAGGGTGGACCAGGAAGAAGGGTAGTGTGTGTATACAGTCGAGCACAATATACACAAACTTTCCCCTTGTCGACTCTTTTCCCCTTGATAAATCTTCCTTCTTTACATCCTCTTTCGGTGCAGATGTTTTGATTAAATTTTCCTACCTTGAGTTGTATTAAAATATCTCACGTGGGATGGGGGGATGAAGCAGCGTTTATGTTTCTTTGGTACACATAACCCGAACAAACTCGTCTTTTCCTTGGGGATTCTTTGCAGCAAAAGCAGTCCCCTCAATTCATTATTTTTACTTAGTATTCATTAAAAGTGGGTCTTAATTAAATTGATGATTTTCTTTAAAATAAATAATTTACAGTTATATCAAAACTTGTTGCTTTTAAGCATGTAGATTTATGCTTTAAAACCTTCTAAATATACATTTTTGTCAAGGATTATGATATATTTTTTTCAGCACATGAAAATATACTTGATTATATATGATTTTATCCCTAATTTACAATGATTTTGTAATTATACTTGTCATTACTCAAAAGTAAACCTGATTATTATGATTTTGAAGAAGCTCACTGCAAAATTACATGTGTTTCAACATTCTAAAATAGTTTTAATTTGCCATTACTCAAAAATGATCCTGTTTATTAAGATTCGCTGTCAAAGTAGAAGAAATGAAAAATTAACGTGTGAAAAATAGCAGTATCTTCACATTTTAGCGATTTTCTCGAAGACTATAATAGATAGAATGGATCCGAAAGATGTTTCTGAAACTAGGATAGTTGGGGAATGCAACGCATTCACTCATTGTTGTATCTTGAGCCGTTTGCCTGTAATTCAATGTGAAAGTTAATGTTATATATAAAGAAAGCTTCCTTTTCTTCTCTTGTATCCACAAAGACATTTAATTCCTCATTTATTCCTTCATCCATTTACTCCCACGCCAAATAATAATCTTATATTTCAGTTTCTAAAAAAAAGTTTTTTTTGTTATAAATGATACCATAAAACTGTATTTGTCTTCAAGATAAGTTGATATTATATAAAAGGTAGAAAGCCTATCGAAGTCCTTATATTCCCTCTTACATTTACACGAACACGTACATATTTTATTCCCATTTTTTTTTCACCTTCATCCATTTCCACCCACGCTCAGTGACAGCCGATATTCTTTGTTTATTTAGTACTTTTTCAAACAAGCTGCAGAGCTGAGGGAAAACACGTCTGGTTCGGATGATTTATACAAGAAAACAAAAACAACGTTGTGTATAGTCTAAAGAGAATGTTGGAAAGTGGATGTATTTTTAAGAAATTATTACCTGTTTTTATTGTTTGTTTTTTGAGCGAAATCAATATTTCCTGCATTCAATGCACGACCGGCGAAATGCAATATCAAACGAACATGTCGTAACCACCGCTTGTATTAATATCGTAACGAAATATTGCCGAAGGGCTTTTTTACTCCTTTCATTTCTATATTTATTCTCTTTAATATGTTTCACATTTCTGACCGTCTTAAAAGGTTTCTTATAGATATATGTGAGACTACGTACTTTGCGCTCATACAAATGTGGAAGCTTTGTCAAAGGGAAATCAATATCGAGAAATTTCTTTTTAAAACGATTTAAACCAATTTACTAAGTGCTTACGTTTTTTTTTGCAATTTTACTGAGAAAGTGATGTTTCTGGAATATTACAGTATTTTGTAGCTTTTATAATGACATAACAAACTTAATAAAACGTTTTTTGTTTTCATGAAAACTTGAAATAACGTTACAAATTTTATATAATTTAATTACATAATAAATTGAAACGTAAAATGTCATTTGCAAATGTTCTAATTATACTTTAAAAAGACTTTTTTTTTAGTTGAATGAAACGAGTTTCCTTCTCGAAATTCGCATTCAAATGTGGGCGATAAATTGGATTTCCCTTCCCTGATTCAGAATCCCTTAACGCGTTTCAAGACTAATAAATATTAATGAACATAAATTTACCAAAAAAAAAAGAAAGTAAAACGAAATTTGAATAATGAGGAGGCTTGGAATGAGATTTGGGAGAAACGATTCATTAAGAGTAATTCCATAAGTTTCTCAAAGCTCATTCAGCTTAATTTTTATATTCAAATTACTTGATGTAATGCAATAAAAACTACAAGAAAAATATTAACAAAATATCCAATTTTTCGGAGACTATAATAGATAGAGTTGATCTGAAAGATGCTTATGAAACTAGGATAGTTGGGGAATGTAACGCATATCAATTCATTCCTGTGTCTTGAACGGTTAATGAGCTGGTTTGGAATAAAGTTTGGGAGAAAGGAATCATTGAGAGTAATTCTATAAGTTTCTCAAATCTTTTTCAGCTTAATTTTTATATTCAAATTACTTGATATAATTGCAAAAACAAGAAAAATATTAACAAAACATATAACATGCAAATGCAAAGAAGAAATTTCAAAATTTCGAATTGTTCATTCTCTTTTTCATTTCAAATTATTTCATAATTCGATAGAATCGACTTTTGCGGAGTTTTGCATAATACACCGGACTGAAAATGGATTTAATTGAAACGCAAAATATGAACATTTTGCATTGTTTTCAATTATAATGGATGGAAAATCGTATAAACAACGTTGAAACTCGATCCACATTTATCCCATTAATTGTTGACGAAACTGATTGAAAATTAACGTCGAATATTTTACCGTAAATAACAATAAATAAATAAACTAATAATTGAATTCGTTTTTAGTTGCAACAACAATTTGCTGAGTGTGATGGAAATTTATGAATTAGATAATTTTACACGTTTTTTTTTACAAGTTGTTATTAAATTATATTGTATTAGATAAATTAAGAAATGGAAAAATCAAGAAAAAAACATGTTTCTTCTCAAATTAATAGTTTTTTTTTCATATATTAAAGTGTTTCTTAAACAGATTCAAATTTTCAATTAGATTATTTGGATTAATAAACACAATTTTTCATTAATTTTTTTTTCAATATTTGTATGTATATAAGGTGCTTAGGAGAGACTGGGGTTGGTTGTCACAAATATTAAACTTTTTAAATTTTATTGAATCTTAGCTTATAGCTTATTAAATATTGAGTAAATCAATGGAAACAGTTCAAACTAAACGTGTGACAACCAACCCCGGAATTCTAAATTACACGTCACTGCTCAATGGTTGTTTTTTCTTTATGAATAGTGTCAATCAATATGTGTGAATGCATGCAAATAAAATCGTTTTGATTGCAATTGATTCGAAATTTGATTATATTGGATAATAATTGAATTCGTTTTTAGTTGCAACAACAATTTGCTGAGTGTGATGGAAATTTATGAATTTGATAATTTTACACGTTTTTTTTACAAGTTGTTATTAAACTATATTGTATTAGATAAATTAAAAATAGAAAAATCAAGAAAAATCATCTTTCTTCTCAAATGTTTCTTCAACAAATGTAAATGTTTAATTGGATTATTTCGATTAATACACTGTTTTTGTGTTTGCAGAAACAACATTTTTCATTCAAAATTGTGTTTTTTTTTCATTTTTTTATGTATATAAAAGTGCTTAGGAGAGACTGGGGTTGGTTGTCACAAATATTAAACTTTTTAAATTTTATTGAATCTTAGCTTATAGCTTATTAAATATTGAGTAA
>JAFMTC010000228.1:621460-635720 GCA_018845635.1 Nicrophorus orbicollis
CATGCAAATAAAATCGTTTTGATTGCAATTGATTCGAAATTTGATTATATTGGATAATAATTGAATTCGTTTTTAGTTGCAACAACAATTTGTTGAGTGTGATGGAAATTTATGAATTTGATAATTTTACACGTTTTTTTTTACAAGCTATTATTAAACTATATTGTATTAGATACATTAAGAAATGAAAAAATCAAGAAAAATCATCTTTCTTCTCAAATTCATAGTTTTTTTTTTGTGTGTTTCTTCTACAGATTCAAATGTTTAATTGGATTATTTCGATTAATACACTGTTTTTGTGTTTGGAGAAACAAAATTTTTCATTAAAAATTGTTTTTTTTTTTCAATATTTGTATGTATATAAAAGTGCTTAGGAGAGACTGGGTTTGGTTGTCACAAATATTAAACTTTTTAAATTTTATTGAATCTTCGAGTATAGCTTATTAAATATTGAGTAAATCAATGGAAACAGTTCAAACTGAACGTGTGACAACCAACCCCGGAATTCTAAATTACACGTCACTGCTCAATGGTTGGTTATTTTTCTTTATGAATAGTGTCAATCAATATGTGTGAATGCATGCAAATAAAATCGTTTTGATTGCAATTGATTCGAAATTGGATTGTAGCAGAGTTGCGAATATCGTGCACAAATGGTGGTGGTGGTGGATGGGAAATAGATTAGTTGGTTGGGATGTTTGCGCTTTGTTCGCAACTAAATGGAAATTCATTTAAAGTTCGGCAAAAGGTGAATTAGGAAGATATTAATGCCCCTCGCTCTCATTCGGTGTTTGCCCTTTAAACAAAAGCCGTGCGAGTTTGCAGGAATGCGTGTAATTAATGTCGTCCCTCGGTCCCAGAACGTTTGCAGGCATCGGATGCATAAAACATATGCAGCGTGTACATGCAAGTACGAGTGCGCTACAACGGGAGGACAAAAGGGCTTCAAAGTACAATTCGCTTTCAGGGTTTTGAAACGCGAAACATCGACAGAGAGAGAGAGCAGGAAAACACCCTTTGCTCGTTTCTGTTTGTATTTATTTATGGGGAGGGGAAAAGGATAAACGATGGATTAGACTTTTAAAGTCTCCGAGGATTCGTCCGTCGTCGAGGGACCTGAGTGCATGTTGTCCGAATCCTGGTAATTTACGGGAACACTTACAGGATGCTATTGGAATCGATGGCATCACTTGCGGTGACCGAGTTTCAGTTTCGGGTCTAAAGGTCGTAAACACCTGAGGTTACGTTCTCCAACTATAAACGAGATACGAAGAGAAAAAAAACTGTAGGCGAGATACGAAAGATGGAAACTTGCGTGGAAGATTGAGAGCAAATTGGATTGGGAAATATTGAGAGAAAACTGAAGGAAAAGAACATATTGAGATAAACCTAGGATGAAGAAGAAAATAGAGAAAAAGTTAGGGAATAAATTTCAATTAAATAAAAAAGCTAAACAAGTTTATAGGATCGACAAATCTATATGATTTTTAGGAAGTACCAACCTGTCAAATCAAATTTCATGACAATCTGATTTTAGTGACGTTACTTTTGTATCTAAATTTCGTGTGTTGATAAAACATTGCTTTTTACTATTATTATTGTTATTAAATAGAAAAATATTGAGTGAAATTGAAATAGAAATATTTGAAAAGAAATATTAAGAGAAAATTGGTGAAATAAATTGTAACAACTGGAAATGAAAAGTAAGGAAAATTTAGAAACAAATTTGAGGGAATTAGTGATTATAAAATGAAGAGATTAAATTTGGAAATTGTGTAATGAGAATGGAACTAACTGAAAATAAATTGAAAAACTGCAGGAAAACGAAAAATAATTCGAGAAAAAAATTGAAAATATTTAAAGAAAACAATAGAAATACAGTAAATATTTTGAAAAGAAAAATGTTAAAAAGAAGAAACAAGTTGAATATTGAAACTGAAAGAAAACTAGAAGAAAGAATAGAAATAATTAAAGGAAATTGTTGGAAAGGATACAAATATTAAGAGGAAATTTATAATAGGAAATGGAAGGAATGAGATAAATGTTATGAAATAATTAACAGTAAAAAGTAAAATATTGAGAGAAGAGTAGTAAAAATTACAAAACGAATAAATTAGACAGAAATATTTAACTAAAGGAAACAATACTTTGTGAAAATTTGTCTTAGACGGTATATTTAAGGAAATAAGCAAATATTGAGAAAATCTTCTGAAAAATTGTGAAAATAATTTGAAAAGAAATGTTGAGAGATAGAGGAACGTGTATAGAAAATTAGAGGAATTATTAAAGAAAAAAAAAATGATTTGAAATAAGAAAATATTTAAAATAATAACTAAACTGTAAATGTACATATATATTCGAAAACTAGATTGAAAGGACAAAAGGAATATACTTCACATAAGTTGAAAACTAAATTAAAATAAACAAATGTGAAAGAAATGAAAATTGGTGAAAAAATATTGAGAGAAACGAACATTAATGTTCTTATTAAGAGAAACGTAAATTGAAAACTATGTGGAATAAATATAGGAGAAACTTATTGAAATATTGATGTAAAACTATATATGAAAATGCAAATCATTAAGTGAAACGTAAATTGTGAACTGTAAAGAAAAAAAAAAGGTAAATAGTGTGAGAAAATTGGAAAAGAAGAGATCAATTTGGGTTGGTGATCGAATTTCAATTAGAATCTTATAGAAATATGGATATAAAACAGTGTATAAAAGACAATTATTAAGAGAAACGTGAACTGAAAACTATAAGGATTAAATACAAGAGGGAATTGTAGAAATATTGATATAAACCTATATGTAAAAATGATAATCATTAAGTGAAACGTAAATTGTGAACTATAAAGAAAAAAAAAGAGTAAATAATGTGAGAAAATTGGTAAGGATGAGATCAACTTGGATTGGTGATCTAATAGCATTGGCTTCGGAGTCTCGAATGTGTACATTTTGACTGTGAATTTCAATTAGAATCTTATAGAAATATGGATATAAAACAGTATATAAAAGACAATCATTAAGAGAAACGTGAACTGAAAGCTATAAGGATTAAATAGAAGATGAAATTATAGAAATATTGATATAAAACTATATGTAAAAACGGTAATCATTAAGAGAAACGTAAATTGTGAACTATAAAGAAAAAAGGGCAAATACTGTGCGAAAATTGGCAAGAATGAGATCAATTTGGATTGGTGATTTAATAGAATTAGGTTCGAAATTTCGAATGTGTACATTTTGACTGCGAATTTCAATTAGAATGTTATAGAAATATGGATATAAAACAGTATATAAAAGACAATCATTAAGAGAAACGTGAACTGAAAACTATAAGGATTAAATAGAAGAGGAAATTATAGAAATATTGATACAAAACTATATATAAAAATGTTAATCATTAATTGAAACATAAACTGTAAACTTTAAGGAAAAAAGGGCAAATAGTGTGCGAAAATTGGTAAGAATGAGATCAATTGATATAAAACTATATATAAAAACGGTAATCATTAAGTGAAACGTAAATTTTGAACTATAAAGAAAAAAGAGTAAAAATGTGAGAAAATTGGTAAGGATGAGATCAATTTGGATTGATGATCTAATAGAATTGGCTTCGGAGTTTCGAATGTGTACATTTTGACCGCGAATTTCAATTAGAGTCTGGGGGCACTCGACACGTTTTCCCCGCATATCCATCGAGTGTATTTATGGAAAGTTGCTAATTAATTTATTCTGGATATCCAATAATAACGTTTTCCATTTGCGAAGCTGCACGACCGGCCGGCCCTTCGCAAACAAGACACGTTAATTAATCGATCGATTCTCGACAACACCGAAATATCCAATTCACTCACTGTAAAATTAATCATGAAACGAACCTTTTCAAATTCATCATCTCATAAACTTTACAATTTTCAATTTAGAATACATGTTTAATATCAAACATCAAACATGGTTGTACATATTATTAAATCTGTTTAATTTATTAAATAATCATTTGTGTACGTTTTATATTAAGAATTTCTATAAAAATCTATGCGATTTCAATTTATTAGTATCACACTTTAGTTCACACTAAAAGTTTACATGATTGTATGAAATAAAGATGTGATTCTCAGATTTCAGGATTTGTGAATTTTGATTGTTTTTTCCCTTTTTATCTCTTTGTTCAGATTACTGTTCTGGAATTTCGCATAAATGTACCTAATTAAGACATGATTCTCAGATTTCGAGATCAGCAAATTTTGATTGATTTTTTCCTTTTTATACTAAGGATTTTTATAATATTGAATGGGATTATAATTTTTTAGTTTTCCTTTGTTGTTTATATTAACGTTCTAGAAGTTCGTACAAATCTACCTAATTAAGACATGATTCTCAGACTTCTTGATCAACAAATTTTTGTTGTTTCTTTCACTTTTTGTGGTAATAATTTCTATTATATTACATGTGATTACAATTGTTTAGTATCTCTTTATTTAGATTGTTAGAAGTTCGCAGAAATGTACCTAATTAAGACATGATTCTCAACTTTCGTGATCACCAAATTTGGATTGATTTTTCCCTTTTTTATAGTAAAAATTTCTATAATTATGAATGATATTACATTTTTTTAGTTTTCCTTTGTTCATATTAACTTTTTAGAAGTTTGCACAAATCTACCTAATGAAGACATGATTCTCAGATCTCTTGATCAACAAATTTTGGTTGTTTCTTTCCCTTTTTATACTAATAATTTCTATTATATTACATGTGATTACAATTGTTTAGTATCTCTTTGTTCAGATTGTTAGAAGTTCACATAAATGTACCTAATTAAGACATGATTCTCGGATTTCATGATTAGCAAATTTAGATTGATTTTTTCCTTTTTTATACTAAGAATTTCTATAATTATGAATGATATTACATTTTTTTAGTTCTCCTTTGTTAATATTAACTTTTTAGAAGTTTGCACAAATCTACCTAATTAAGACATGCTTCTCAGATTTCTTGATCAACAAATTTTGATTGTTTTCATTACCTTTTTATGCTAAGAATTTCTATAATAATGAATGACATTACAATTTTTTAGTTTCCCTTTGTTCATATAAACATTCTAGAAGTTGCGCAAATCTACCTAATTAAGACATGATTCTCAGATTTCTTGATCAACAAATTTTGGTTGTTTCTTTTCCTTTTTATACTAAGAATTTCTATAATAATGCATGTCATTACATTTTTTTGGTATCCCTTCATTCACACAAACGTACTACAAATGTATGATTCACATATTTCATGATTAGCAAATTTTGATTGTTTTAACTCTTTTTTTAACTAAAAATTGTAATGTAAATTCAATTTTTCAGTATTACTTTCTTTACACATATTAGATAAGAAATTTTGATTTTCTTGCTGAGTAAATATTTTAATAAAATTACATAATTTTATAATGATTTAAGCAGGAAAACCTTTGTCGTTAGCCCGAATTTGGAAAAATTTGTATTACTACAAAAAAAAAGTAGTATTTTCCTAACTTTTTGAGTTGTAAATGTTTGAACATTCAGTATCGTTACAGAAGATTGTTACATATGCATATTTGTAGATCGATAATTGGGATTTCGCATAGGAAATAGGCAATAGCAATAAATAGTTGTAATTAATGTCGTTTTAAGCGTGGGACCATCAATTGCACGCCGTTTAATTTACGGCGAATATCGAGATTGCTATCGGGCGAAACGTGCCCGCTGATTTGTATCAAAACAAGCGAAATAAACATGAACGAATCCATATAAATCTAGGAAGTTCGGTAACGAATGGGTGGACCGACCACAAACAGACTGACGTACGAGCATAATGAAGTGGAAACTGTGCAAGGACTCTTTTGTACGTGATGATAATGATGATGATGATGATGATGGTGGTGGTGGTAATTACAATGATGATGGTGGTGAGGATAATGATGATCACGGTTGTGCGGTTTTCAATGAATTTCGGTCGGCCGAAATCAATGAAGGACACAACAACGGCGCTCTACGTTGTTCGGCCCGGTGTTTGGTGTTGCCCAGATAACACGTATGGTGGACCGTGTTGTTATCGTGTTGTCCTACACGTACGTATAATATCGGTGCATTGTTGCACGACGCACGGACGTGAGTGTGGGTGGGCGAGGTAATTTACCGTACGATATCCGATCCTCTTTCCCAGCTTGTGTGTACACCCTCACCCTCATCATCGAAACCTTCACCATACCAACGCTAAATTGAAAGCGGTTGATTGATGCAAGGTGTGGGTGGTAGATAAAACCAACAATTCAAACGTCAATAGGGGTTGAAAGAAAACCGATTTTTGCATACAATCATATCAAGTCAAAGAGAACTTCTTGTTTCTAAAAGAACAAAGTATTTAGCAAGAAATATACAATAAACAAGTAATTAATAACGATATATAAAGTGATGTATATATGAATGAAAACTATAGAAATATGAATGAAACAATTATAGGAAAAGAGTAAAATGTTGGAAAAAAGCACTAGAGATAAAATGGATCACATAACAGATGAATGTCAAAAGAAAACTTGATAAATTTGAGAAAAAATAATGAAGTAATATGAACATAATGGGTCAAAATAGATAAATAGTAGGAGAAATCTAAAGAGGAAGCTTTCAATTTGGATTAGTCAAGTAATTGCACAAGTAAATACTTGTGTTCAAACTTACGTTACATAATTTTGTTACGAAACTGATAAAACACGATTTTAACTATTTTTATGTAGTTATACAATAGATATAACACATTTTTTTGAAGTATGATTAAAATATGTAAAAAGGCGTACAAATTAGGAATAAATTACATAACTTTTTTTTTATATTTGCAGACAAATTAAAAAAATAATAAACAAATAACTAAAAGAATGGACGAATATGTTCGATATTTCGTTATATTTCCTATTGTTAAATAGGAAAACTTTCATGTTGTAACCCGGCGCATCCACCTCTGGAGTCGTGTCGTTTGAAAATCGGGCGAAGTTGACGCGACGGGAGAAAAATGTAATTTCCTTCGATGGACGACACGACGGTGCAATCCACTTTTGGAATCGTGCGATGGGAAAATGCAGAAATGGAAATGTGAATTTAACATCTGATGTGCATTCCGTGTAAATATTTCTCTTAGATTTTAAAATGTTAAAAAAAAATGTGAGTTTGACTGCGTATTACAGCCAAACGGGTCATGGAACAGTAATAAATTGATTTGCGTTACATTCCACAACTATCCTAGTTTCACATACATCTTTCAGATTAATTCTATCTATTGTAGTTATCGAGAAATTCAATAAAATATGAAGACATTACTATTTTTCATTTCTTCAAATTTGACAGTGAATTACAGACAAACGGCTCTGGGCATTGCAATAAATTGATATGCATTACATTCCCCAACTAACCTAGTTTCATAAGCATCTTTCAGATCGATTCAATCTATTATAGTCTCCAAGAAAATCGTTAAAATGTGAAGACACTCCTTTTAATTTTTAATTTCTTCAACTTTGACAGCGAATTACAACCAAACGGCTCTAGATACAATAATAAATTAAAATGCATTACATTCCCTAACTATCCTAGTTTCATAAACATCTTTCAGATCTACTCTATCTATTATAGTCTTCGAGAAAATCGCTAAAATGTAAAGACACTGCTTTTTCGCCCGTTAATTTTTCAATTCTTCAACGTTGACAGTGATTTACAGCGAAACGGCTCAATGCACATCAATATATTGTGAATAAGAATTCGTTTATTTTTTAAATGAGATTTTCAGGTGATTATTGATGCAAGTAATGATGATGTATATGCAAACAATTTTCGATGAAGTTGTGTGAACTGAGACAGATTATTGTTATTGGATCGCAAGTAATTGGGTCGTGTCATATAGAATGGAGACGGGGAGACATAGTTGAACTGGATAAGCCGATGATCCGCATCAAGGGATTAACAATAATGCATCTGGCGCGGCGCGAAGTCGTGTCACGTTAATAACAAACGGCGGATCTTCGAAACAGTTTCCCCAACATCCTAATCCCGACCATCTTCGACGTTCATTTAACGTCTCCTCGCTAATACCTGATCTAACGTAATTCGATTACATAATAAGAAATCATCAAAGATTTATATGTGAAATCTTTTAATTTGTTAATCCACAAATTTATCAAATTTAATGAGAATTGTGAACTTCATTCAATGGTTTCCTAATCCCGTACATCTTCTACTTTCATTTAATAATACCTGATCAAACATAAGTCGATTACATAATAAGAAACAATCAAAGATTTATATGTGAAAACTGTTAATTTGTTGATCCACAAATTTAATGAGAATTATGAACTTTATTCAATAGTTTCCTAATCCCGAACATCTTCTCCTTTCATTAAACGTGTCTTCAGTAATATCTGATAAGTCGATTACATAATAAGAAACAATCAAAGATTTATATGTGAAATCTTTTAATTTTATAGTCCACAAATTTATGCAATTAAATGAAAATTGTGAACTTTATTCAACAGTTTCTTAATCCCAAACATATTCTACTTTCATTAAACGTATCTTCACTAATACCTGATCAAACATAAGTCGATTACATAATAAGAAACAATCAAAGATTTATATGTGAAATCTTTTAATTTGTTAATCCACAAATTTATCCAATTCAATGAAAATTGTAAACTTTATTCAACAGTTTCCTAATCCCAAACATATTCTACTTTCATTAAACGTGTCTTCACTAATACCTGATCAAACATAAGTCGATTACATAATAAGAAACAATCAAAGATTTATATGAGAAATCTTTAAATTTTATAGTCCACAAATTTATGCAATTTAATGAGAATTGTGAACTTTATTCAATAGTTTCCTAATCCCGAACATCTTCTCCTTTCATTAAACGTGTTTTCACTAATACCTGATCAAACATAAGTCGATTATATAATAAGAAACAATCAAAGATTTATATGTGAAATCTTTTAATTTTTTAGTCCACAAATTTATCAAATTCAATGAAAATTGTAAACTTTATTCAACAGTTTCCTAATCCCAAACATATCCTACTTTCATTAAACGTGTCTTCACTAATACCTGATCAAACATAAGTCGATTACATAATAAGAAACAATCAAAGATTTATACGTAAAATCTTTTCATTTTTATGTTCCACAAATTTATCGAATTCAATCAGAATTATGTAACTTTATTTGTTGAAACTTTTATGAAAGTAATAAATGCTTAATTCTACGTGAAAATTCAACGAATTCTACGACAAAAGTTCTTTATTATTAATAAAATTTAATGAGAATTAAGTAACTTTGATGATATGTGAAAACTTTCCATTTTGTGCTCCACAAATTTATCAAATCCAACTTTGATCCAAACAGTTACAAAAGTAATAAATGTTTAATTCTACGTAAAAATAAAGGAATTTTGTAACTTAATTATCATTTCAGAACATATAATTTCAGAACTTTTGAAATAGTTTTTTGAACTAGTATAAATGAAATGAACTATTTCCTTATTAACCAATCAAAATACATGTCTTATGTAAGATTTACACTAGTAGTTGAAACTATTTTAGGTGTAAGATCGATGAATATTTGTGTTTGAAGCAAGAAACGTGTAATATATTTTCGATATTTAAATGCGAAGGAACAGAAGGAAACGAGTCTGTTCGTTTTTTGCATTTCCTCCTCGGTGATAGTTTTATGTTGAGTTGATACTTTTCGTAGTTGAGGAAAATAGAAGTTATCGTGTGTCAAGATAGTCTCTCTTTTCCTTTCGACGTTTCGTCCGTTTCGCCGCTATCTAAAATGTCTCCTCTCTGCTGCGGCGGCAGACGTGATGTGAGGTGGATGCGCCGGGTCAAATCCGATTTTCCTCCCATTTCCAAACGGTTTTATATACATTTTCTACATGCAATTGCATTGCCTTTATGCTATGTACAAAAACAAAACATTTTCAATTTATGTTATGTCATTTTTAGTATTTTTTTTTATAAATTGTTGATTTTTTCTGTAAAAGCTTTTGTATTATTACGAACAGAAAAAGCACAATAATATTAGCAAATAAATTGAAACTTAAATTTAATAAATAGTCTTCTAAATATGAACATGTTTTTTTTCAAATAAAAAAAAGAAATCTTAATTTTGTTTTTAACAACTTTTTTCTATTTCTATCAAAATTATTATGCGTATTTTTTTATAGAAATGTTAATGAAATTGTGTATATTTATTTTAAACAAACAGTTATTCATTAATTAAATAAACTAATTTTTTTGTTGCTGTATTTTTCAATTGTTCGTAGAAACAACTGAAACGTGTAGTTACGTAACACGATTTCTATGGAAACAAAACGGCGGGAAATGATTGTGTTTTGAATTGTGTCGAGTTTCAATTGGGTTTTCGCCGTTTCACATAATGCGAATGAAAAGAGGTGTTTGTTTTTTGTTCTAATTATTAATAAAATCGCGTTTCGCTAGTAAATTGCAATGCTCGTGCGAGAGGAGGGCTGAAATTATGAAAATTTATGGATGGGTGATGGTGCCGGAGTATTATGAAAGTTTACTTTTATGTTCTGAAATGTTCGAAAAAAGCAAAAAAAATGTAGATGTAAATCACGTTTAATCCTCGAACGGGCGAGACGCTCCTCGTGAAATAAGATCTAATTATTTCGGTATGTTTATGGAATACGTAATGTTGTGTTAGCGTTTTAGTTATGGTTTCTTCTTTGTGTATGAGATTATAGTCATATTTTATGTTGTAAAAGGAAAATCTTGTTAAAAAACACCACGGTAAATGATCTTTTTAAATGTATTTAGGCGAAAAATATGTGTTATTTGTGATTTTGAAGTGACTTTGTTGAAAATTTTGTAATATTTCATGAAAAATTAATTGCATTATAAATTTAGAAATATTTTATGAAAAATTAGTTGTAAAACATGACGTAGGTTGAAGTTAAATTTACGTTGATTTACATACAATGGAACATTCGAAATCAACAACGGTTGATCTATATTTGTAAATGTTCATTGAAAATGATGAAAAATCATAATTTACGGTATATAATTTGAGAAATTTAATAATCAAAATTTTGACCGTAAATTAAGCAAATAAATGAATAACTTTCTTCGTACTTGACAAGTAAGTTGCAAAGTATCTGTACTTGGCAAGTTAATAAATATACAGTGAATAATTGGAGAAACTGAAAATTCGAAGTTTAGGTAAATAATTGGAGATATTTCAAATTTGTGAAAAATTAATTGCATTATAAATTTACAAATATTTTATGAAAAATTAATTGTAAAACATGACGTAGGTTGAAGTTAAATTTACGTTGATTTACATACAACTAATGGAACATTAGAAATTAACAAAGGTTGATCTATATTTGTGAATGTTCATTGAAAATGATGAAAAATCATAATTTACGGTATATAATTTGAGAAATTTAATAATCAAAATTTGACCGTAAATTAAGTAAATAAATTAATAACTTTCTTCGTACTTGACAAGTAAGTTGCAAAGTATCTGTATATGCCAAGTTAATAAATATACTGTAAATAATTGGAGAAGCTGAAAATTCAAACTTTAGGTAAATAATTGGAGATATTTCAAATTTGTGAAAAATTAATTGCATTATGAATTTAGAAATATTTTATGAAAAATTAATTGTAAAACATGACGTAGGTTGAAGTACGTTGATTTACATACAATGGAACATTCAAAATTAACAAATGTTGATCTATATTTATAAATGTTCATTGAAAAGCTATAAATGATTAAAAATCATAATTTTGGGGTAAATAATTTGAGAAATTTAATAATCAAAATTTGACCGTAAATTAAGTAAACAAATGAATAACTTTCTTCGTACTTGACAAGTAAGTTGCAAAGTATCTGTATTTGGAAAGTTAATAAATATACGGTGAATAATTGGAGAAACTGAAAATTCAATCTTTAGGTAAATAATTGGAGATATTTCAAATTTGTGAAAAATTAATTGCATTATAAATTTAGAAATATTTTATGAAAAATTAATTGTAAAACATGACGTAGGTTGAAGTTAAATTTACGTTGATTTACATACAATGGAACATTCGAAATTAACAAAGGTTGATCTATATTTGTAAATGTTCATTGAAAATGATGAAAAATCATAATTTACGGTATATAATTTGAGAAATTAAATAATCAAAATTTGACCGTAAATAAATGAATAACTTTCTTCGTACTTGACAAGTAAGTTGCAAAGTATCTGTGTATGCCAAGTTAATAAATATATGGTGAATAATTGGAGAAACTGAAAATTTGAAGTTTAGGTGAATAATTGGAGATATTTCAAATTTGTTTAACCAACGTAAAGTTGTGTTTGGTAATATTAATGTTACGAATATTTATGAAATAGTGATTATAACATGTGTAAAGTTACGCTTATTTTGATAAAACCAATGAAAAATTTGAAATGTCCAAAGCTTACTACGTTAATTACGTATGTATATAAATTTTCAATTAAAAAATATTAAATTAACACATGATACTTTGACTATAAATAACATGTAACTATTGAAATTTAAAGACCAAATTTCAATTGGCTTGCTTTGGCTTTCTGCAACCGTACGTTGTTTATTGCGGCGTTGAATGCAGTTAGTAAAGAACAATGGGAAACGCGTAACGCCTTTGATTAAAATCGATTTTTGGAGGAGGAGGAGGAGGAGGCATGGCATGAGGATCGGGTCTGTTCTATGTGGGTGGTAATCATCCCCACTATTTCGTTCCTCCACACTCACATAAGTGTAACGCAATAACCCACACAGCGGGGCCATTTGATTAAGTTAATTGTGCACGTGTATCGGGAAACATTTGCCGATAATGGGAGAACCGTCAGCGTCGAAACGGCGCCGCACGAAACGGGCCCTCGTTACATAAACCAACATTTTGTTTCACAAACAAAGAACCGACGACAATGCGGAACAAAACACAAGTCGAAACAATTGATTGTTGATTGCTATTTCTTCATTGCACGTCTAGTAATTGTGTAATCCTGTTGCATGATCATACAGGTCTTAGGTTTATTGAGAATTGTCATTCAGATGATACTTCTTCAGTTTATATACTAAGAGATGGATTTTGCGTATCAACAATCATGTTGCTAAGTTAGTTCAAAGGTCATTGACGCATTGCAAATAGCCTTTACATATTGGAAATGTGTCCTTGGAAATGGATGACATTGATAAATATAGATGGCGTTCCAAATTTGAGTGTTATTGGTGATAGATCCAATATGATTATCACATAGATCATGGTGGTATTAGGTTGGAAGGAAACATGCAAATTGAAGGTACCTCTAATTGCTTCTCTTCTTTTTTTCTTCTTCCACTTCACACTACTCACTAAACTTGTGCAAAACCCAATGGCACCAGTCTAAGCTTTATGTTGGTATAAACAAATAAGGCTAATAACAGAAAAAGACAATGGTCAAACCGGTTCTGTACAGTTGGACTGGGGTGAGCCTCAGACAAAATGATGCTGTGTTAATATGTTAAGGAAGCTTTCCGAAGCCAAACAGACAGTAGAGCACATATCCAGCAACCTTTGCTGATCTAACAAAGTGCAAAAGGGCCAGATAAACGTCATGGTTCGCCGAGGCAACCAAAAGGGGAACAGTGTTGGGTAAAGGGACTTTAAGCAAAACGAGAGATGTGATGAAATCTGCAGTGGCTATTGAGTTATTAGGACACAGGAAAAAGAAGTGGTTCACTTTACTCTAATTGTTTTGAGATGTTGTGAATCTAACTGTAATTATTTGGTTTATTTGTTCAGTAAATGTTAATAGATGGTGCGTTCGAAATGTGCGGCATCAATGATGTCATTAGATATAGATAATGCTGAAGAATGTGCGTTGATCCTATAGTATTATCCTCCTTGCAAGGTTCAGGTTCAGGTTCAAAATCTTTTATTACGTATTTGAGGTGTACATTGGGTTGCATGCATAATGTATGAATGTATTGCCAATTATGAGCTTAAGCCCTTAAAGCTGTTTGAGTATGGTATTTAATGGCAGTAAAAAAAATCAGAAATCCTCCTTGCAATGATCGGTATTAGTTTAGTTCGCATGATGCAAACAGATGGCGTGTCTAATAGCGTTGACATATTGAGAAGATGTCATTGGAAATGGATGGCATTGATAAAATGAAATCTGCAGCGGCTATTGAGTTATTAGGACACTGAAAAAAGA
>JAFMTC010000228.1:644111-658200 GCA_018845635.1 Nicrophorus orbicollis
TATATATATATACATCAAGTATCCAGTAAAATAAGAACGTGTAAAAACAGAACAGAGAATATTGAGAATAGTAACATACCAGGAACAGCGAAAGAACAGAACAAGTAGAAACCAAATATAAATATCAAGTGTCCAGAAGAATAGGAACATGTAAAAACAGATCAGCGAATATTGAGAATAGTAACAAACCAGGAACAGCGAAAGAACAGAACAACTGGAAATAGAACATAAGGTTTATGGCCGATCATTTATGATTATTTTTTTATTATGTAAACAGTTTTTTTTTTCTGTTTTAAGTTTTGGTTCAGTTCTGAGTTTTGAAACTGTTCTGTTTGCTTCCTTTGCCTATTCAGGTAATTAATTATTAATTTTTGCAAAAACCATTCATTTTATCTTTGTTTTTCATGTGTATTTTAATTGAAACGTAAGTCTTTGATTCTTAGTTTTCAAGGATCAGAACCAATCATTAATTTTATTAGAAATCAAATTTATAGTTTAATTGTTAATAATCCTATTTGAAATATTAAGTTTATGTTCTAATCCTTACAAAAATCATACATTTTGTGTATGTTTTTCAAGTCTTTAATTCTTAGTTTTCAAAGATCAGAATTATCAATTTTCTAACGAAATTTATCATTGAAATCAAGAAATATCATCATCATATGCAAAATATTAAATTTACGTTCTGATTCTTGCAGAATCATTCATTTTAATTGTGTTTTTCGTTTGTGTTTTAATTGAAACGTAAGTCTTTGATTCTTAGTTTTCAAGAATGAGAACCAATCATTAATTTTGTTAGAAATCAAATTTATAGTTTAATTGTTAATAATGCTATTTGAAATATTAAATTTACGTTCTAATTCTTGTAAAAATCATACATTTTGTTAATGTTTTACCTTTTGCACAAACATGAGTCTTTAATTCTTAATTTTCAAAGATTTGAATTATCAATTTTGTAACGAAATCAATCATTGAAATGTTGAATTATTCTTTCAAAAAACTCTTAAATATTTTATAAAAATTATATCCGTATGTATTTAATACAAACACTGGTTGTATAATAACAGTAAATTTCATTGCAGGCAGCTTTAGTGTGCACTTTCCGAAAGGAAATTGTTAAATTTTACGAGGATTCGCAAAAACGAGCATTACCATTTTCCAGAATCACCTTTCCCTTCCTCTCCTCCTCTCCATTTTTCCATCCATTCTCTCCGCATTTTTCGAAAACACGATGATTTTGCACTTGTATTTCAAGACGTTTGAGAAAAAAGAGGCTTCCGAAACGCGCGTGAACTCTTCGCCGACGCTGAAACAAAGAGGACAAACTGAAATTAATTAATTAATCATGGACAATTAGTTGAGAGGATTTAATTACAAATTTACTTTTAAGTAGATGAAATGAAATTTTTCGTTAATTAAATTGAATAATTAGAGTAGAAAATCCTTTGGCATAATCAATTTGTTTAAATAGTTTCCAAAAATATCTGGATTTTAAGGAATTTCTGGAATTGTATAATGATATTTCCATAATCAGACTATTTCAATCAAGATTCGAAAACTAACTACTATTGTAGTTGTAAAAGATAATTAATTGGTTGTAATTTATAAAGAAAAAAACCAATAATGATACACTAATGATAGGTAATTAGTGCGTATCATTTATATAAAAATTAAGTGTAAAATATTAGTTTATGATGTATTTATACATTGTTATTGTAGTTTAATTTCGATTTTAATGCTTTTTTTTAATAGAGAATTGCTTTATAGTCGTAGTAAATCATTGTTTAGATAACTTTCGTATAAGGTTACATTGAATTTCTTCTGCTTAGTAACCAATTTTGCGGCCATATTTTGTATACTTTGTTTGGAAAATTATGACACTCCTTCGAGAATTAACAAATATCTTAGTTTTTCTAATAGATATTACATGAGAATAATCTTCATTTTCAAAAGCATTAACCAGACAATATTATATATAATAAGTATACATATTTCATTAAGTAATAATGTAATTAAAATGTTACGTATAAATCAATTGCTTGATATCTGCTTGTTGACTTGATAATTATTGTATTTTCGCTTACATTTTGTTCATTCAAAACGTTTTTTTTTATTGAAATATTCTGATTAATTAATGTTTTTAATGGATTTACATACCTTTAACGTTGCTGATTTGTCGACATTTTGCAAAGTGATTCACTTCTCGATTTGACGTCTTCAATACGCATTTATTTGACTGTTGAAAGCGACATCATCACCTACGTTGATGTGCAAACTAAAAAGTGTAATTCAATCTTTGAAGAATTTCAGATTTTGATTATTGCAAATTAGTTTCAAAGCTTTTTGTTGTTCTTTGTAATGATTTAGCAATAAAATTGGAATCAAATAATGATGAAAATGTATTGAATTCTTAATACTAAAAAAGTTTGGCCCATTTTTTTGCTAATAAATTTGTGTAAATCAATTGTTTTTAAAATTGATATTTATTGAAGAAAATTTATTAATTAGTTCATTCATTTTTTTTTATAAAATTAAGGTCGTTTTTCAATTTATTTGAACAATGATATTAATATTGATGAAAATCATAATTTCTAATTGCTGTAATTAGTAAATAATTGGGGTTTTAATATAAATGATGAATTTTGTGTAAATACAATGCTTTTTCATGTTATTATATTTAAACTTAATATTTTATATTAATTAAACTAATTTCTCCAAATTTTGTTTAATTATGTTCGTTTTCACATTATAATTTGATAATAATCAGTAGATGTATGCAATGTTGCCTACATAACGAACAGTTTGAAAGAAAGTAGAGAAATGTTCTTCAATTAACTATTGATTTATATTGATTATTTACACTAATTCTCTTCTTAATTGAGATGCAATTGTTTATTGTTCTTAATGAGAAAAATTTTGGAAAAAAAAACTGTATTTTTTTGTATAAAGTATGAAGATTGAATTTGATTAAGTTTTTGTAAGAAATTAACATATACAATTTTCAGTAATAAATTATTCAATATTTGTATATACTAATTATAAACCACTTTTCTGACAATTCTTGCTAAAAACTCATTAAAACGAAAAGGATTGAATCCTATTTGTACGTAAATAATATCCGATGATTTTTTTTAAACAAAATTACATAAATTGATGTTTTTTATAATTACGTCCTCTTTATTTACGTACAGATTGGATATGATGAGCTTAAAATCATGTTTGAAACTGTAATATAATGTTAAATATTGTTTTTTTTTATGAAAATTCTGAAAAACTATTAACAATCTTTTCCAAGTTTTAAAAAATATTGCATTTTTATTTAAGAATTTTGGATTTTTTATTTTCATTTTTCTGTAGATCTTTTCGAAAATCTTCAGAATCCATGGTTTTCCAGGAGTCGAAAATATATGGAAAATCTGTGGTTCTTCAATGAAATCCTTAAAATGCTACAAAATCAAAAACATTTATATACAAAAATGTAATTAGAAAATTTAACGTACGATTTCGTAAATCTGGATAAGATGAACTGAACTGAATACTTTCAGCAGAAAACTTTCATTTTGTTAAAGGTTTTCAAGTTTTAGAACGCATTATTTGCTTAAGTATTTCAGAATTTGCCTTTTTCCTGCACATTTCTTCGAAAATCTGTAGAATCCATGCTCTTCCTGGTGTTTAAATTGTATGGGAAATCTGTGTTTTTTCTTTTAAGATTCTTAAAATATTACAGAATCAAATAGACCAGGAGTTGAAAATATATGGAGAATCTGTGGTTCTTCAATGAAATCCTTAAAATGTTACAGAATCAAAAATCTTTGTATAAAAAAATGTAATTTGAAAATTTAACGTACGATTTCGTAAATTCTCTGCATGTATCTGGATAAGATGAATTGAATACTTTCATCAGAAAACGTTCATTTTGTTAAACGTTTTCAAGTTTTACAACACAGTATTTACTTAAGTATTTCAGAAATTGCGTTTTTCCTATACATTTCTTCTAAAATCTGTAGAATCCATGGTCTTCCAGGTGTATAAAATGTATGAGAAATCTGTGTTTTTTCTTATGAAATTCTGAAAATATTACAGAATCAAAAACATTTATATAAAAAAAAGTAATTTGAAAACTTAACTGAATACTTTCAGCAGAAAACTTTCATTTTGTTAAACGTTTTCAAGTTTTACAACACAGTATTTACTTAAATATTTCAGAATTTGCCTTTTTCCTGTACATTTTTTCTAAAATTTGTAAAATCCATGCTCTTCCAGGTGTTTAAAATGTATGGGAAATCTGTGTTTTTTCTTATGAAATTCTGAAAATATTACAGAATCAAAAACATTTATATAAAAAAAAGTAATTTGAAAACTTATCTGAATACTTTCAGCAGAAAACTTTCATTTTGTTAAACGTTTTCAAGTTTTACAACACAGTATTTACTTAAGTATTTCAGAATTTGCCTTTTCCTGTACATTTCTTCGAAAATCTGTAGAATCCATGGTCTTTCAGGTGTTTAAAATGTATGGGAAACCCTTAAAATGTTACAGAATCAAATAGATTTATAAAACTTATATATTATATGAAAACTTAACGTACGATTTCGTAAATTCTCTGTATGTAACTGGATAAGACGAACTGAATATTTTCAGCAGAAAACTTTCATTTTGTTAAAAGTTGTCAAGTTTTAGAACGCATTATTTGCTTAAGTATTTCAGAATTTGCCTTTTTCTTGTACATTCTTTCGAAAATCTGTAGAATCCACGCTCTTCCAGGTGTTTAAATTGTATGGGAAATCTGTGTTTTTTTCTTTGAAATCCTTAAAATGTTACAGAATCAAATAGATCAGAAGTTGAAAATATATGGAGAATTTGTGGTTCTTCAATGAAATCCTTCAAATATTACAGAATCAAAAACATTTATATACAAAAAAATGTATTTTGAAAACGTAAAGTACAAATTCGTACATCCTCTGCATGTAACTGGATAAGATGAACTGAAAGTAATGCAGAAAACTTTCATTTTGTTAAACGTTTTCATGTTTTAGAACGCAGTGTTTACTTAAGTATTTCAGAATTTGCCTTTTTTCATCGCATTTCTTCGAAAATCTGTAGAATCCTTGATTTTCCTGGTATTTAAAATGTATCAAATAGATTTATAAAACGTATATATTATATGAAAACTTAACGTTTGATTTCGTAAATCCTCTGCATGAAACTGGATAAGATGAACTGAAAGTAATGTTGAAAAAGTTAATATAGTTAAACTATTCCTTTTTTTATGAAAATTGTTAAACTTTTCCAAGTTTTAAATTGCAGTATTTACTTAAGTATTTCATAATTTGAATTTGTCTTGTAAAATCATCAGAATCCATGGTTTTTCAGGAGTTTAAACTATATGGAAAATTTGTTATTCTTCAATGAAATCCTTCAAATGTTACAGAATCAAAAATACGTAATATTTACTAATACTAATTTACTTACAACTATTTCCTATGACAATTAACTGCACATTTGCAACCATTTTCATGTATTTTCTTCAATAACTTCTCTAAATCTGAAAAATTACAAACATAAAAAGAATTACATTAAATATGTGTTTTTTTAATGAAAACTAATGTGAACAATAGACACTTACATTAAATAGTGTTTCATTGATTAAAAAGTCTTACTATTATAAAAATCGACTACAAATTATGAAATGATTTCAGTTTTTTTATATTAATTAAAACGAATGTTACTTTTTCATTGTTCCATTTTATTTCATACTTCTATAGTGTGGATCTTATAACTTTATTATGTAATGTTAACTACATTGAAAACATTGTTTTGTGATTTTGTAAGTTTCTTAAATTGCTTTCAACAAAACAAACCTTCTTAATGAGATGAGATCATCAATTCTCGTTGTGTCGTTTTTAAGGCAGATATACTTCGATCTTCTGTGTAGAAAGACCAATGTGTGTTTAACAAAGATGTTTCTATTCAATTCTATAAGAAAAATGTACTCTATTATAACAATTGTATACTAAATACTTTTTATCTGTGATTGTGGACTGATGTAACTTTTACACAACATTGTGTATAAATGAGACGTTATTTACGCTTTTGCAATATTTGCTTGTTTTTCTTGTGCATCGGATGCTCGGTCCAATTTTTATGCGTTTTTCATTATGCAGATACCAGAAACTGAAATCGCGTTTCGTGTATCATCCATTCTACTTTGTTGCCTTTCGGGTGGTTTATTAGATTCGTTACGGGTTTATTACTCAAAGCTCGGCAAAACATTATATTGAGAAAGAAAACAACTGAAAACGGCAACAAGGATGCAACGTAATCTGTGCATTAATGCAAAGAGATGAGAAGAGATGAAACTGAAAACTGAAGCTGAATAAATAAGCTGGCTACGAAATAAATGAACTGACTAAAATGAGAGGAACAGAAGTAGAAGAGAGCGGTGCGGTGCATTTTTCACGATGGCCGTGCAACAATAACGTCTTCATTGTATGTAAACATAATAACACTGCAACGGTGTGTTATTATTACAGGAGGGAGAGAGAGAGAGAGATAATGTTCGCTGTTTCCTTGCTTCCTATGCCGAAGCTTCATATTTCAACTTGATAAAATTTGTATACACGACGGCGCTCCGCGCTCCATTTCCTTCCATTATAGTAAATATTTATTATATCAAGAATGAACAAAAATATACAGCGGACTTCGTAAATCCACGTTTGTTTTTTGTTTCTACTTGTAATTTGTAATTCTGGTTGTGGTCAGCTCCTTTTTATATCATGTTTCCATTACAGACATTTACTTGCTGAATGCATACTATTGTCCATATCTAAAGTACTTGTGAGTAGCAAAGTACATGTTACTTTCAAGCATCGCCAAATCTCTATGACAAATATTGTTTTTTCTTTAATATTTACTATTTGTTACTTCTCAAGTATCATTTAGTTTATTTGGAATGTGAATGTGGAATTCCCATAGTGAATGCATACTAGTGTCCATATCATAGTACTTGTGAATAGCAAAGTACATATTACTTTCAAGTATCGCCATGTATCCTTGACAACTATTGTTTTTCTTTAATATTTACTATTTGTTACTTCTCAAGCATCATTTAGTTAATTTGGGATGTGCGTGGAGGCTTTGGGAGACTGCGGAGATTATGAAATTATTTGCTGTTACCATAGTGAATGCATACTATTGTCCATATCTAAAGTACTTGTGAGTAGCAAAGTAGATATTACTTTCAAGTATCGCCATGTCTCCATGACAACTATTGTTTTTTATTTAATATTTACTATTTGTTACTTCTCAAGTATCATTTAGTTTATTTGGAATGTGAATGTGGAATTCCCATAGTGAATGCATACTAGTGTCCATATCATAGTACTTGTGAGTAGCAAAGTACATGTTACTTTCAAGTATCGCCATGTATCCTTGACAACTATTGTTTTTCTTTAATATTTACTATTTGTTACTTCTCAGGCATCATTTAGTTTATTTGGAATGTGAATGTGGAATTCCCATAGTGAATGCATACTATTGTCCATATCATAGTAGTTGTGAGTAGCAAAGTACATGTTACTTTCAAGTATCGCCATGTCTCCATGACAACTATTGTTTTTTATTTAATATTTACTATTTGTTACTTCTCAAGTATCATTTAGTTTATTTGGGATGTGCGTGGTTACGGAGGCTACGGAGATTATGAAATTATATGCTATTTCCATAGTGAATGCATACTATTGTCCATATCTAAAGTACTTGTGAGTAGCAAAGTACATGTTACTTTCAAGCATCGCCAAGTCTCCATGACAACTATTGTTTTTTTCTTTGATATTTACTATTTGTTACTTCTCAAGCATCATTTAGTTTATTTGGGATGTGCGTGGTTACGGAGGTTACGGAGATTATGAAATTATTTGCTGTTCCCATAGTGAATGTATACTATTGTCCATATCTAAAGTACTTGTGAGTAGCAAAGTACATGTTACTTGCAAGCATCGCCATGTCTCCGTGATAACTATTGTTTTTGCTTTAATATTTACTATTTGTTACTTCTCAAGCATCATTTAGTTTATTTGGGATGTGCGTGGTTACGAAGGCTACGGAGATTATGAAATTATTTGCTGTTCCCATAGTGAATGTATACTATTGTCCATATCTAAAGTACTTGTCAGTAGCAAAGTACATGTTACTTTCAAGTATCGCCTTGTCTCCATGACAACTATAGGTTTTGTCTTTAATATTTACTATTTGTTACTTCTCAAGTATCATTTAGTTTATTTGTTTAGTGTTTCATCTCAATTATGGATTATAAATAGCTTATTATCCAAACTTGTTACTTCTTAAGTATCCTGTAACGCTTTTGTGATGTATATTTCATTCATAAATACTATAGCTCGTTATGCAATTATTTGCTATTCCCAAAGTATATGTCACTTCACAAGTTTCGTTTAATGATTTCCCGATATCTGGAATATACAGCTTATAATCGATGTTTTTAAATACTTGTTACTTCTTAAGTATCGTGCATTTGATATGTGCGCAATATGTATAACATCTATAGCTTAGTACACAAGTATTTGCTACTGTTATGTTGTATTTCACTTCTCAAGTCTCGTGTAATGTATGCGCGAACACTATATCTTATTATTACTTGAGGATTTAGTTATAAAATATAAATGTATATAACTTATTATACCTCAAGTGTCGAGTAATGTAATTGGTATTTGCGTAGCCTCCATGATTGGTATAGCTTGTTATGCAATTGTTTACAATTTTACATGATTCATGTAACTTCTCAGGTCTCCTGTAGTGAATTCCTGATATGCATCTTATTATCCTAATATTTAGTACACTTCATAAGTACATAATCTCCAAAACTTCTATTGTTAATTATGCAAGTATTTTGTATTTTCATAGTACATGTCACTTTTCAAGTTTCGCGTATCGATTACTTGACAATTATGCTATATACTTTATAATACAAGAATCAATTCTTATTACTTCCTAAGTAATGTGTAATGTATTTGAGATGTTCGTATTCTTACATAACTTGTTAAACAATTATTTGCTATTCCCATATTATTTGTTACTTCTCAACTATTGTGTAACGTACATTTGCTTTACAACTTGTTATGTTACTTTTCAAGTTATTTGTTTTTTTCCAGTTTTTTATTTAAAAATGTGTTACTTGTTAATTTTCAAGTATCGTTATTCCTAAAAATGTAATCAATACTTTAAGTTTCTTTAACTTGTTAAGTTTGATTACTAATTAGGAATTAAAAGTTAATAATTAAATTCGAAACTGTTGCAAGGATTTGGTAACAGTTTTATTTTGTAAAGTTACATAATACTTTTGTTTGTTGCAAGCGTTGATTGAAAAATAAATCAACACGATGCGAAATACGTTCACACTCGGATTAGCGCTTTAAAAGAGGTGTAGAGTGAGAGGAGAGGAGACAAGTAGCTGAATCTGCACAAAGGGTTTTTCGTGCAACAATACTCGAAGAAGTTTGATAATAGACGCGAAGAGGAGGAAAAAAGTACACAGAATTCCACTTATTTTCTTCCGTTGTATAGGAGTCTTGACAATGTGATCCTCAGCGTTGTCCGTAAGGGCTACTAGTCCCTCTCTTTCGCCGTTACATTTCTATATAAAAATTGTATTTGGCCCTTCGGCATTCACTTGTGTGTCGTCGTCTGCGATTTGAGGGCGAAGGCGTCCGTGCATCCCCCGATTAGATTTGGCCGAGAAGAATTGAACGGAATTACGTAAGGAACGCAACAAAAGGAAATATTATATAATAAATGCTTAATGTAAAGAGTGTTTTCCTACTGCTGTTATTACGTCTTTAGAATCGATCATTTATAATAGGATGGAATGGAATGGAAAGAGTCTTTTTACTCGAGAAAAAATAACATTAATTTCTGTCAAGAATTGATGTCTTCCTTTAGTGTTTGTTATTTGAGGCGGTGGAAATGTGGCAAAGATATAAATAAAAGTAGATAACTCATGCTTTCGTAACTCTCAAAAGGCATTTGGAGAAATGAGAGAAGCAATTCATAAGTAAACTTATAGAAAATTTAATTATTTTGCATATCAATTCAGTAGTGAAGGACTATACTATTTACTGATGAATTTCTCAACAAACTGATGCTTTAGTTTCATAAAACTTTTAGTTTTAAGTATGTTAAGATGGTTATGATTCCATGAGGTTTTATCATATTTGATGTTAGCGTTGGTTGATTGTTATGATTTCTGTCACATTTGATGTTAGTATAGCTTGACACTTATGATTCCTGTCAAACTTGTTCATTTTTTTATGATCGCTATCATATTTTATGTTGATGTTGTTTGATTCTTATGATTTATGTCATATTTGATGTTATTATTGATTGACACATATGATTCCTGTCATATTCGATGTTATTGTTGGTTGATTCTTATGATTACCGTCATATTTGATGTTGATTGATTCTTATGGCTTTTGTCATATTTGATATTAGTATAGCTTGACACTTATGATTCCTGTCATACTTGTTCATTTTTTATGACCGCTAGCATATTTTATGTTGATGTTGCTTGATTCTTATGATTTATGTCATATTTGAGGTTATTATTGGTTAACATATTGATTCTTGTCATGTTTATTGTTGGTTGATTCTTATGATTCATGTCATATTCGATGTTGATTGATTCTAATGACTTCTGTCATATTTGATATTAGTAAAGGTTGACACTTATAATTTCTTTCATATTGGATGATATTGTTTGTATATTTTTTTAATCGCTAACATATTTTATGCTTGTGTTGTTTGATTCTTATGATTCCTGTCATGTTCAATGTTATTGTTGGTTGATTCTTATGATTTTCGTCATATTTGATGTTGATTGATTCTTACGACTTCTGTCATATTTGATATTAGTATAGCTTGACACTTATCATTCCTGTCATACTTGTTCATTTTTTATGATCGCTAGCATATTTTATGTTGATGTTGTTTGATTCTTATGATTTATGTTATTATTGGTTGACACATATGATTCCTGTCTTGTTCAATGTTATTGTTGGTTGATTCTTATGATTGCTATCATATTTGATGTTGGTATTGTTTGATTCTTATGATTCCTGTCAAATTTGATGTTATCGTTGGTTGATTCTTATGATTCCTGTCATATTTGGTGTTAGTGTTGGTTGATTCATATAATGTTTGAAGTTGCTAATGAGTGATGCTTTTTATGGTTAATTCCTATAACGTTTAATATCAGTGACGATTGATTCTTGTCATGTTCAAAGTTAATGATTGTTTCTTGTCAAATTTGATCTTTGACATACTTGATGATATGCAACGTTTATATACATGACTCCAAAGATTATCATCCTAATTTCTCTCTCTATTTGATTTCAGGGTTGAAAGATCTTCGGATCAGGTGATCAAACCAGTCAACCTGGAGGCCCTCTCCAAGTGGGTGGGCAACATCCCAGACGACGTCGTCAAGGATATGGCCGACATCGCCCCGATGCTCTCGATCCTAGGCTACGATCCCTACGCGAATCCCCCGAACTACGGGCAACCGGACGCTCAGGTTGCCGATAACACCAGGGACATCCAGAGGAACAGCGACGTCTGGGAACGTAAAGCCAAGGAGATGTTCAACGTGAAGTTCGGAAGCGCCGCGAACGACGCCGACGCCGACACCGGATTGGACAAGGAGGCCAGCGACATGCCCAATCACACGACGTGATATGGACAAATCTCTTCAGGACATGTGACTCTGTGTTAAAGTGATGATGCGGGATCAACGTAATATGTGGACACAATATAAACTCGAACCTCTCCAAGAAAGAAAATATATAAAATTTTATTTTTATGTTTTTTCTTCGAAGAAATAAACGACATATCGCCACAGATTTACCGCTTAGTTAATTAGTTAATTTAGATTACGTTTGTTCAATTTATTTTATAATGTGTTTCATTTTAAACTCATATGAAAACAAAAGACATATACATGATTGTTGCGATAGTTAAGTAAAGTAATTTTTATTGTCTTACTTCATCCGAGATTTTTACTGATTGTTACGTTTTAGTCTACTCGTTTTTAGTTGTACGTTGTTTTTTTTTAAATTTCAGGACAAGACGTTGGATCTATTTACAAAGAAAAGCCTTTAGTTGAATGATTCCAAGGCCAGTTTATTTAATTAGTTTTTTTTCTCAATTTCTTTAGTAGCAATTTTATAACGTAGATGGCGTTGTTCTCGAAACTTGTGTAACATATTTGGCCCCCCTTTTTCACCCTTCAGACAAAACACACACAAAAAAAATGTATATTGTATATAGATTATTTTTCTGTTTTCAATTTTCCTCCAAGTTTTTCTTTTCTTTTACTATTTCAGTTGGCTGCGAGAGAATGAGCAATGATCGTTTCGGGAAGATGGTTTATTATGTAATTAAGGCGTTAACTGTTAGGCGAATGTGAATGATGTAAGCCCCTGGATTATTTGTTGAATTCACAGCAAAATAAATTATTTGTGGTTTTTATCCGATCTTATTTTTTGTACACGAATTGATTCAACCTTTAAAAATAATGTAGTTGTAAAAAATATGAACAGGTAAGTATGCAATACAATAAAATTATGATGATTTTAAGAAATATAAAAAAAAGTTGCTTAATTTGGACCACCATTTTTTTTGTAATAAATGGAAAAGTAATGAAATATTTGTAATAATATTAGTAAAAACAATGTAATTAACTCAATTTTCAATAGTTATAATAAAGATTTCAGTTAATAATTAAATACGAATATATTCCTTTATTCAAGTCAACATTGTGTTTGTGAGTTTCTAATAATAATAATAATATGAAATTGGTTGGAATGTAAAGCGCATTCAGTGCAATTATTCCGGCGTTCGTTTATGTTCCGGATAATATTGAACTTAATTACGCTAATTATTAATTAGAGTAATTTGTTGTTTGTTTGAGTTATAGCAGTTCGGAGGAACTCCGGCCGCCCCCTTCGATCGGGAGAAATTAATTTTGTGCCGGCTAATTGTGTCCCAAGCTCTGCAACACTCAAACAAAACACAAACTAAATGTATTCATGCAAACAACAAGCGCAACGTAAACTCGAATCAATTACTTCAACTTGAGAAATATTCAGAAAGAAAACGCTATAAACACCAGTTTACGTAACTGCTCTTGTTTGCAGATGAATCAAGTTAATAACAAGAGGTTATATTATACAACTGTTTCATGACATATCTGTCAATGTCATATCTGTCAATGTCAAAAATGACAGTTTCAATTGCTTTTACTTGATACGTGATACATTTGTATCTATATTTTAATGTTATTATTTTTTACAAACGTATTATATATTAAATTGTGATGACGTAAACACATTTGACGTATTTGTCAATGTCATTTAAAATGTATGTTTTGTGGTTTGGGACGGCGTTAATTTACTGTGCGTTGACGTGAAACAGTTTCTTAAATGTATGATTATTGCGGTTTGCGAGATGAAGATCTTCAGAGAATTGTAGTTGTTGGTAGTGGATGCAATTACATCTGTTATGCGGTGTGCGTCAGAGGGAAACTCGAGTTAGAGTCATTAATTACGTGGAGGAGAGACGACAAAACCAATTTTCGGAGACAACGGGCAAGGTTAAGACCATTAACTATTTAGACATGTCCCGGAAGTAAAGTTGCTCACATACACCAGCACACAGCACATTAGATCTAATTACCGGAATCGATTCAACTCAGACTTACACCGGATCTCAACAATGTTTGTAGAGATAGTGATGTTGGATTCGTTTTATTGTTTACAGATTTTCATGAAAATTAAATAGAAATATATCAAAAAACATGTCTTTACAAATAATTTCGTTTCTCGGTTATTATATATTATACAATAATCAATGAGCACTCTAATTACAGACAAATATTCAGGCTATCCAACGCACTATTTGTCATTTTTGTAGCTAGTACGGTTTTCCTGTAATTTACTGTCAAATTTGAAAAAATGTTTTTTAAGCCTCGAAAATTGAGTGTCTTTACAAATTATCGATTTTCTCGATAACTACTAAT
>JAFMTC010000228.1:662267-674464 GCA_018845635.1 Nicrophorus orbicollis
AAAACAGAAGAACGATTCAAAACACATTTATAGCAATTCGTTCATTAGAAAGAAGACAATTTCATCTTTAAATCACATATTTAAGAATCTGATAGTATTGAGTTTTGAAACAGTAATTACGAAGAAAGTGAAGGCACTGCATCGAATTTAATTACTAAACTTTGACAGCTTAAAACTGAAGAACGATTCAAAACACATTTATAGCAATTTGTTCATTAGAAAGAACACACTTTTTAATACAGTAATGATGCAAGAGAAATTGAAATTGACTCATTGAAAAGCCCATACTTTTATAAGCAAAAACAGATTGGAAAAAATAGGATGAATCCAAAGTTACATTAGATAGTTGTAAGTGTTTAAGAAGTGGACTAAACAGTTGCCATCGTACGAAAGTCGTGTCCTTGATTAGGTATGTAGGATAGTGAAAACAGTCTTTCTTCTTCGCATTCCTTTCAACATTCCATCCTTTTCTCTTTGGGGCCATTGTTGAAAGCGCGCTTTTGTTCGGCCTACAAACCCTCTCCTCCACCTCCCCGGCCCTCAGGATGTTCGTTTCAGGTCATTAAGCATAGGGCCTATTGTTCTTTAATGCCGACATCTCCGGAACAGAAAAAAAGCGAGTGAGAAAAAAACAACAAGCACGAGACGAAGAAGAGTAGAAGTGGATGTGGAGGAACAGAGGAGAAGAGAAAAAAAATAACGCCATTCGTACCTCAATTCTCGCTCCACTTCTCTCCTCATCCAGTTCTCCTCTCGCTTTATGTTCTCTTTAAAAGGAAACCGTTCGACTGACAAAGCACCTCGCCATTACATTTTCATAAGGACGGTGAGAAAGGGCCGAAGCCCTTCAAACAACACAAGATGCACCGAAGACGGGCAGAGAATGGAGAAATTATAAAGAAAATCGATGCATGATGAGCGTACGAAAAATTAGAGAGAGATGATTTGGAAATGGTTTCGATCTGCGAGTTTCCCTATGGGATGAAGTTAGTAATTAAGCGGTGGAATCTAAACTGTTTGAGATCATCTCTTGGCTTTGACGTAAAGCCGTCTTCGCCGCAGGGGACGCGCTATAAACACGAATGCAATTAATGCTGAATTAATCGTGTGATCCTCTTACAACAAGGTTGCTCTTGTTTTCAATAACATATGCACACATACTGACACATTTGACAAGCTAAACGTCACTTTACTTGACAAATAATGACAGTTTACAAATGATTATAATCCAAACCATTCTATGAACACGTGATGAATATGAATATATTTTGTTGTGTCCCGGTATGGTACACTCGTGGATGTAATGCTGAATCAGTTGTGTGATCCTTTCACAACAAGATTGCTCTTATTTTGCTCAATAACTTATGCATTTAATAACTTTTACTTGATACATTTGACAAGCTAAACGTCACTTTATTTGACAGATAATGACAGTTTCAAAAGTATTATAATCCAAAGCTCTCTATGAACACATGATGAATATGAATATATTTTGTTGTGTCCCGGTATGGGACACTTGTGGATGTAATGCTGAATCAATTGTGTGATCCTTTCACAACAAGATTGCTCTTATTTTCAATAACTTATGCATTTAATAACTTTTACTTGATACATTTGACAAGCTAAACGTCACTTTATTTGACAGATAATGACAGTTTACAAATGATTATAATCCAAACCATTCTATGAACACGTGATGAATATGAATATATTTTGTTGTGTCCCGGTATGGGACACTTGTGGTTGTAATGCTGAATCAATTGTGTTATCCTTTCACAACGAGATTGCTCTTATTTTCAATAACTAATGCATTTAGTAAATTTTACTTGATACAATTGACAAGCTAAACGTCACTTTTTTTGACATATAGTGACAGTTTAAAAAGTATTATAATCCAAAGCTCTCTATGAACAAATGATGAATATCAATATATTTTGTTGTGTCCCGGTATGGGACACTCGTGGATGTAATGCTGAATCAATTGTGTGATCCTTTCACAACAAGATTGCTCTTATTTTCAATAACTTATACATTTAGTAAATTTTACTTGATACATTTGTCAAGATAAACGTCACTTTATTTGACAGATAATGACAATTTACAAATGATTATAATCAAAAGCACTCTATAAACAATTGATTAATATGAATATTTTAAGTTGTGTCCCGGGATGGGACATTCGTGCATTTTGTGTGTATCTTAATCATATGGGGATTTTATAGTAAATTACATTGAAACATCATTTACCAAGCATTTCGCATAACGAGCGAAATACATTGTTTAACAAACGACGTTTTATATAACGAGTGATGACAAGTCCCACATTATGCGTCAGCTACATCATTTTCAAAGCTTGTGTATACCTATATTAGATAGAGTTTATAAACTAGGCTATGAACTAAGAATGATTCATAATAAGAAAATGCATATTTCAACTAATGATTTCATAGCATAGCAACAGTAGTTTGAAAGTCATCAGTATATTGTTGACATAAATTCTGTTTACATTTATACTGTTTTATGGTGAGCAATGCAGAAGTTTATCTCCGTGTGAAAGGAAACAATTGGTGGTTATCGCTTAGGGCATTTGTTTTGTTTGGGAATGAGAAACCGTAAATAAACAGGGTTTGTTTGCTTCTTCTAATCGTTTGTTTTTGCGAACGTCATCGAATTTCATTGGATTCGACGTTCCTCCTCATTCCTCAACCGTGCTAACCAAATTCATTTCGCTGATGGCATTCAACCGGTGAACAAAGAAATTATGTCGCTCAAAACGAATCCAATAACGGAAGGATTGGAGGTCGACAACGTTAAACGTGAGTATATAGTTCATTTTGAGATTGTTAATGATTCTTTTGATTGTTCTTACTACATTCTTATAAGATTCTTGCAGTATTTTTACAGTTCTCTTACTATATTCTTATAACACTCTTTCAGAATTCATACACTTTTCTTACTGTATACTTAATATATTCTTACTTTGTTTAAAGTTTGTTCTTTGTTTTCACTTTGGTTTTACTTAGTTTCTACTTTGAACAAGCATAGTTCTTATTTAGTTGTTGCTTAGTTTTCACTTTAGTACTTCTTTACTGTACTATTATGCCGCATTGTTCTTACTTAGTTTTTGCTTTGTTTTCACTTTAGTTTATCACTGCTTTATTTTGATTCATACTCAGTTCTTACTTCTTAATTGTTGCTTTGTTTTTTTTTTTACTTTTTTATGACATTTTATTGATATGTTGTAACTTTATTCACATTTTGTTTTCATTTCTCGTTTCTTTGTTTTTAGTATATTATTGTTACAATGTATGTATGTGATTTTAGGTGAAGAAAGTGAAGAAATCTTCAGCATTGGACCTAAATCTTCAACTGAATTGAATAACATCCAGAGATCTTCTGAGGTCGACAAAATCCCGATTTCTGACATTAACGAACCTGTCAACATCGATTTGACACTTCCCCACGAAAAGGTTATGTCCGACGAGAATCAAATCAAGCAAGTCATTGATGTTGACAGGTCTGCAAGAACATATGTCAATTGGACGCCAAACATATATAACGTAAATGGCACTTCAGGCGATATTAGAAATGTGCCAAGTACTTCCCGTAGTAATGATGTGATGTACATTGGACTACGTAACGCGGAGCTGCAAAATTACTATTACAATCATGTCTTCAGCGCTCCGCAAAAGTTTGTAACACTGAGATATTTGTAAGAACATTAATTTGTAAGGGATTTTCGATAGTTTCAGGATCATGGATAACGCGCGTCCTATGGATTTAACAAATTATTCAAGTGATTCCGAATACAGTCGTTATGCTGAGAGAAGTTACTTCCCGTATTTTGAATATAATCAGGGAGGTGACTACAGATACCAGCGTGGTATGAACCAGAGTTCCACTCATCATGTGGTAACCAACGTCAGGACTTTTCCAGAAGTTTATTATCAACCTGAAGAAGTTATATATATTATCGCACCTACTACGTTCTTATATGACAAACCTCATACTTACAACCGGTATTATCATAACGTTATACCAACAATCAACGAACAAGCTCAACCACAAAACAATCATACTTCTACTGGAAATGATAGCTTGAATGAGGCTTATCTGCAGTTGGGTGTGGTGCAATCAATGGAAGAGAGTGTAAAGAAGTTGAAGAGTATCATGAAGAAAGCAAATGAATCTAGTAATTCTATTTCTTCGAATTCCAGATTTGAGGAAACGAGTAACGAAAAGACGGTATATGATGAGTTGGACAAGTATATGGAGAATCTTAAGTCGTCTTCTTTGCAAATGCTCGAGACTTTAATAGATAAGAATAAACTAAAAGCGTCTAAAGCGAACGCAAGTCAAGCAATGAACGAACATGCTTATGCTAAAATGGAACATCGGGCTGAACATGAGGGTCAACCGAATAATCAAATGGATGTAAATTGTAAGGAAAGACCAGAAGAGTCCAATGCTCACAACCGTACTTCTGCTACAATCAGCAGCTCAGAGGAGTATCAGGTGACTGTTCAAGATATGTTTCACGAGAAAACCTCAGAGGAAACGTGCTGCGTGAAGCCCAAAGATACTCAATCAAGTAACAAAGACACTTTTACTACACTTCACACCTTAGAAGAGTACAGGACTTATCTGAAGGCGTCTTTTCAACAATCGCACTTGAATGTAAAGCACAAGAAAAACACAAGGAAAATGTTCAAAGTGAAGCCAAAATATAGTCAATCGAGGAACAACTATTTAACTTCTATAAGGAAGCTCTTAAGAGAGGAGAGAGCTCGTTTGAAGATGAACGTTAAAGCAACGCGAATGAACGATCAAGACAAGAAAAATCCATCGGCTACATCTGCTACAAATAACTCAGATGATCTAGATGGACCATCAAACACCAATGAAAAAAATAATGAAACCCATGTTTGTAAGTGTACACTTCACAGCTTAGATGATAATAAGGCTCTTCCGCGGACTGATTTTCAACCATCAGGTATGACTGTAACATACAAGAAAAATGGAAAAGAAGTGTTCACGTTGAAGCCAGAAGATTACGCATCAATTAACAATGATGATTATAGTGCAGTTCCTAGTTTAGATGAGTATAAAGCATTTCTACAGAGTGATTATAAACCATCACGTATTATTGTAAAATACAATAAAAATGGACAAGAATCGTCCGAGTCGAAGCCACAAGAGAATCCATCAAGCAACAATCATACTTCTTCTAAACTCCCCATCATAGATGAGCACAAAGCTTGTTTACAAGAGAATAACACAGTTAATCCCAAAGCTAGTCAATCAAAGAAAAGTCATACTTCTTCTAAGAAAACTGTCGGCTTGGATGAATTAGAAGCGCGTCTTTTTGCGAATGAAAACGACAAGGAAAAGTCTTCAGAAATGGCCAAATTGAAGTCCAAAGACGGTCCATCGAAGAAAAGACATATTTCTTCTAAGAAAAGTGATGGCTTGGATGAATTAGAAGCGCGTTTAAAACAGAATCTTTTTGCGAATGAAAGCGACAAGGAAAAGTCCGCAGAAATGTCAAAATTGAAGTCCAAAGACAGTTCATCGAGGAAAAGACGTACTTCTTCAACGAAAACTGAGAATATAGATGAGTTTTATATTGTTTTAGATCAGCCTTATCCTTATTCACGCGTGAATGAAAACGAGAAGAAGAAAAAATCGGAGATTTCCATAGACAATCCATCAAAGAAAAGACGTACTGTTTTACACAAGACTCTTCCACATTTAGGTGAGGATGAAAACGACAAGAAAAAGACTTCAGAAATGTACAAAGTGATGTCCAAAGACAGCAAATCAAAGAAAAGCCATACTTCTACGAAAACTGAAAGTGTGGATGAATTTGATACTCTTTTACACAAGACTCTTTCACATTTACGTTTGGATGAAAACGACAATAAAAAGACTTCAGAAATGTCCAAAGTGATGTCGAAAGATAACAAATCAAAGAAAAGCCATTCTTCTTCGAAAACTGAAAGTATGGATGAATTTCATGCTCTTTTCCATAAGACTCTTCCACATTTACGTGAGGATGAAAACGACAAGAAAAAGACATCAGAAATGTCCAAAGTGATGTCCAAAGACAGCAAATCAAAGAAAAGCCATACTTCTACGAAACTTGAAAGTATGGATGAATTTGATACTCTTTTCCACAAGACTCTTCCACAATTACGTTTGGATGAAAAAGACGAGAAAAAGACATCAGGAATGTCAAAATTGAAGCCCAAAGATAGTCAATCGAGGAAGAAACATTCTTCTAATAAAAACGACAAATTGGGTGAGTTTGAGGGTCTTTCACCTTCAACTTCTGATGAAAAAGAGAACAAAAAGAAACAAGAAATGAAGAACAAATATGGTCATTCAAAGAAGAGACATTCGTCCAAGAAATACGACAATTTGGATGAGGACGAAGCTCTTCTAAAACAAGGTTTATCACCTTCTCATGAGGAGGTTACAGACAAGAAAAACGCAGTTGAAACTTCCAAAGATGATCAAATATCATCAGTAGATGAATAAGGATATACAATTTTGTTGGCTCAATAATGAAAAATCTTAAATTTATATAATTTTTGTCTTTCTAAAAAATAATTTCATTCAGTTTTAACTATTACTTTTTTTTCTTATACTTTTTGTTGTTTTAAGCTTAACCAATTGCATAATCTATATATGAAATACCATGCTTAGTTTCTAGTGTTCAAAAATTTATACATTTCTTTAATAAAGTTATAATTAATCCAATTAATTTGTAATTTCTTCACGATTTCAACTCCTGAATCCGCACACGATTTCCCTGTTCGGATTACTTGAATTGCTTCCGTTTGGGCGGGAAAATTGGTCCGATTTGAAATCTGCAGCTCGGAAATCGAATGTTCAACAACAATTAGTTTCGTATAGTAATTTCACGTTTTGTTTGCTTTATTAAAACCATAAATGTTTATTCATATGAATGTTCTTTTTTACGGTCGACGCAACGCACAAATATTTATTTCAATTAATATATTTTTAAATAGATTTTATCGAATTTCGTGTGCGTTTGCATTGTTTGTTGATGAAATTATCGAAATTGAAATAACGCAATTAAAATTTGTATTAATTTCATTAAACGAATTATAAACAGAAAACGTAATTAATATGGAAATTCGATGATTTTTATATCATTGAATTATCTTCAATCCTTCAAATTCGTATCGAAACAATGCAAGTTTTATAGGATTATAAAAAGTTAACATTCAGTTAAGTTTAAGTTCAATTAATCCTGAAAGTTTTACATGCATTTTGGGTCAGGAAAATGGTGTTTAGTAAGAAAATTTTGGGTTATAACCCAAGTTTTATAAACTAGTATGTTTGATGAATTAAGATCTGTTCATTTACTATTAACTATAAGTTAACTTGGATTAAGATCCATTCAGTTGTTAGAATTGTAATAGAAGCTTGTTTGCTGCAACCAACAACACATGTCACTCAAGTCATTCTATAATGTAACAGTATAAATATAGAAGTCTTTAGCTGTACATCGAGTTAATTAAACGCATTCCACGAACAAGTTGTTCTTTCTTCAATCGACGCAAACCACCTATTATAACAACAAGTTTTATGTACTTTTTAGTATAATTTAAGTGAAAATGACAAGAAAAAGACATCAGAAATGTACAAATTGAAGTCGAAAAGTAATCAATCTTCCAATTTAGATGAGCACGAACTTCTTTTACAACAGGAACTTTCACCTTCTCATGAAAATGTACTTTTTAATCAATTATTAGGTTGGATTAAGTGAGATTTTATATATTTTTCAGACAAAATTTAGATAATATTACCTTAGAAAATGGCATGATTTGCATGAAATAAAGACAATATTTCAATTAAAATCATAATATTTGTTCTTCTAATAATAGAAACGATGATTTTAACTATACATTTTAAGAGATTTGAAATTATTTTTGGATATTAATTCATTAAGTTTCGCGTAATTCGATGTGAAAACGCTGCGTTTTTTTTTGCGTATTTTAATTAAATTTGTATGCAGCGCTTTTCCATCGTCGTTACATAAATCCCGAACTTTACAATGGGCTGTAATTAAGATAGCAGTGGAAAATACAGGAGGTACATGAAATGCTGATTATGCATTTAATACAAGGAACGTAAACATACGCGATAAGTTCGAAAATACTTGCATATTTCATACAATTCATTACACAAAAGACTCCAATTTGCATACGATATTCCACTTGCAATTTTGCTTATGTAATAAAAAGTAAGCTTTTCTTTCGTTCAATTGTAATTTTTATATTTACAGTTTTCAAAGCGTTTTCAATTCGCATTCAAATGACAAGTCAAATAATATTAGGCAACTTGTGCTACATTTATTTTAGAGATTCTTTTGAATTCTGATTGTTATTTATGAATTAAATGAGAATTATTTCTTTACAATAAATATTTTCTTTAATTTTATTCAAATTTAGTGATTACAATTTATTCCGAATATAAAGAGTTATTATGTAATTGTAATTGTTTTAAGATTACATAATAAATGGATAGGTTATGTTTTTATGGAATATTAGTTACTGTCAAACTTTGACATACTTGTCAAAATGACATTTTAATTATTTGGATAATTGAAATCGTACGTTATGTTAAGTAAGTTAAACGAGTAGATACAAATATTTCATGAAGAAGTGATGCAATTCAAGACTATCTGTACTCTATATGATATATTCTTCGTTATGAAACAATAAAAAAAGTCAAATTGGTAGAGACAAATATTTCATATAAAAGTGTCGTAATTTGATATGAAAGTTAAGGGGTCTACTTCATTTACCCGACATCCGTTAGCCCGACTGTATTGAAGTCCCGACATTGTACAACGATGTTGGTAAACAGTGACAACACTGTACGTTGCGTGTCTTAGACATGGCTAAATTCATGCCATTTGAGGAATTAAGTGAGAGAAGGAAGAAAATAATTGAGTAAAAGATGAAATGGTTGTGATTTCCTTAATGTCCGAAAGGACAGATTGTAAATGTCGTGGCAACCAAACACACACCAATTAAAAAAGTAAAATGTATCTGGAGTAATTCCTTCAAAGGTCATACTGTTCTTCGACGACGCTACTCTAAAAGCAGACCGAAGAAGTTTGAGCTATGTTTACAATCTTCAAGAAGTCTCAAAATTTGTTGGAGAAGCAAGCTATCTGCATATTGAAAATGAGGATTGATTAATTTGAAAATACCTGTCTGTTTAAGACATGCAGCGTACAGTGTTGTCACTGTTTACCAATATCCATAATCTAAGAAAATGTTCGCGGTAACGAATGTCGGGAATTTGATGTAGTCGGGATAACGGATGTCGGGAATTTGATGCAGTCGGGATTATGGATATCGGGCTAATGAGCGTCGCGCAAATAATTCAAGTCAATACGAGACTGTAAACTTCTTTATTTTCATTCGTTTTGAAGCGAGTCGGAAATGAAAGAATTGAAACATTAGTACGTCCGAAACAAAGTGAACGAAATTCCTCTTTATTTATTCACTTTTCCTGCCCCAAAAGCACTCGTATCATGGTGGATGAGAACGCTAACTAATGCGCGAATAACTAACTCAACAAAAGTTGTTACATGCATCCACTTTTTTTTGTGTGTATGTACACCTATTTGTGTCTGTTCCTTTTCACATTTTCGCCATTTTCTGTTTTCCTCTCTGTACATTAAATTGCATAACTGAAATTTATATACGGAAATTAACGTAGTGCCTGCACGCATTACCATAAAGAATTGTTGAATTCCTGAACATTCCCTGCACATTCATACGAATAGTTTCATTTCAAAAAGAAGAAAATAATTATTTAAACCGAATTTCGATGTCCCAAATGATTTAAATATTATATAATTCAAAAAATACATATACCTTTATACCGCATTTCGCTATAACGGCCTTCTTCAATTAAGTTTTCGATTTACGGCCTAAAATGTTTCGCTATAACGACAAAAAACAACTATATCTACATGTTGCCAATCTTGCGCAAGCGCAATAATTGATTCCTTATACGGCTTTTCGATTTGCGGCCAAGTTTCGAGGCCGTAAAGCGAGGTGAATTATGATTTATACAGAAATTGTGTAACGAAATTACAATGATAAATGTATGTTTACAAATTTAAAACATAAATTTAAAGCCGATTTCAATATCGCAAATAATTTCAAAGTTGCATAATTTTAAAAATATATGTATTAAGATTCATAAGCAACAATTTTTTGTTACTAATTATGTTTATTTTGAAGAAAATTGCGTAATTTTTTGAGAATTAATACACATTTCTGTAGTAATTAATGTTTAATTTATTATAAAAGAATGCAAATCAACGAAAGTTCTTATTAATCATCTGGATTAGAAGACAAATAAAATTGTGTAACAAAATTACATTAATGAATTTGAAATACATTTAAAACTTAAATTAAAAGACAATGTTAATATCTCAAATGATTTCAATATTAATTAATTTTAAAACATCAATGTATTATGATTAATAAACAACAATTGTTTGTTACTAATTATGTATATTAGAAGAAAATTATGTAAATTTGTAAAAATTAGTTCAAATTTTTGGATTATTGAATAATTATTATAGATAAACATAAATTATAAGTGCTATTATCTGCATTTAAACGTAAACTGCAATTATATTTTGCATATGGAGATATTAATTAATTGTCAATAGCAAATTATTAATAAGTTTAACAAAATTGTAATGATGAATTTACGTTTCCAAATTAGCTTTTTCGGGGCTGTATTTAATGAACAAATTAATTGATTTGCATTATCCCTGTAATTAGGAATTAATCCATGCAGTTTAAATGTATAAATATTAATAGATTATGTTTTGAATGAAAGTATTTTACAAATAATGAACTAAAAATGAAGAATTTTGTTGACTTTTTAGTACATTTTTAAAAGAAATTTTATAGGTTTTTCTTTTGTAATCAATAAACAAATTATTCTTAGATTATTAATAGATTCGAAAGTTAATGAAAAAGTGATCTTGTATTGAATTAATTAGGAAATATGATCGTTCGGCTGTAATTAATGAAGAAAATTAATTGAAAAACGTCGGATTATTTGGACTTAATTCAAGCTTACATTTATACGTATTAATAAATTACATTTGTAATCAACTTTGTAATTGAAATGTATTGATTTTTTGGTAAATTTTCAAAGAAATGTATCTATTTCTTAGTAAAATATAAACAAAATCATCTTATTGTAAAGTGCTTCTGAATGCAGTTTTTCTTCACTTTTGAACATAATTTAAGTTTTCAAAGAGAAATTAATACAAGTGATATTACTAAATTACATTTTAAATCAACTTTGTAATTGAAATGTTTCGATTTTCTGGTAAATTTTCACAGAAATTTATGTATTTCTTAGTTAAATATAAACAAAATCATCTTAATGTAAAGGTCTGTTGATTGCAGTTTTTCTTGCTTTTTTAAAATAATTTAAGTTTTCAAAGAGAACTGATATTACTAAATTACATTTTAAATCAACTTTGAAATTGAAATGTGTTGATTTTTTTTGTTAAGTTTTCAAAGAAATTTATATATTTCTTAATAAAGAATAAACAAAATGTAGTATAAAGACTGTTGGTTGCACTTTTAACGTAATATAAGTTTTCCAATATCGGATTGTTTCGTATGAATGTAATAGTTGTAACAAAGTTTGATGAAATACATGTGAACGTGTATACATTTCTCTCCTTCATAAATAGTAATCCGGAAAGTTTAATGTTGGGAATAATATGATGCATGTATGATGTAAATTTTGGGAAATACGAGAGAGGTCTATTCACGTTTCAAATGAGGAATAATATGCGCAGCGAAATCCCGTGTAATCCACGAAGGGAATAAAGGAGTATGGATTAAATAAATAAACGGATTAAAGGAATGTATCGGAAAACGTTCATTCAACGAACTTTCTTATGTTTTGTGTAACAGTTTTATCAGTATTGTATAACAGTAATATCAGAGTTATATAACAGATTCATTCAACAAACTTTCTTGTGTTTTATCTGACAGTTTTATCAGTTTTATATAACAGTAATATCAGAGTTATATAACAGATTCATTCAACAAACTTTCTTATGTTTTATCTGACAGTTTTATCAGTGTTATATAACAGTAATATCA
>JAFMTC010000229.1:11332-28974 GCA_018845635.1 Nicrophorus orbicollis
GCACTCGCATGACTCTTTATTGATCGATTTGAATCTTATTCCATTTCAAAGAAGATTTATGTGCTTGTTATTCAATACAATATAAATGTTTGATAAACATAAAATGAGTTGAAATATCAATCAATATCTATTTGCTGAATGAATTCGAATCATATTTTATAAAGTTTTTAACTAAGTTTTTAATGTACATTTTTTTTTCCAAATTAAACTGGGAAAGTAGAAAATTATAATATTCAACAACGATAATAAAATGAAAATATTTAAACTTTTAAAAATTATTTATAATTTAATGCCCATTTACAACACAGAATTTTGTGATTTCTTCGGGGCATTTTCAGTGCTCCTGGACTGAGGTCATTGATTCTTAAATTTTAAAAAAAACAATCATAAAGGGATTAATTGTCAATTGGCAACGGTTTCAAAGAAGTGTCTGCAATGACATGGTGATTTACTGAATATCCGAATGGATGGATTGAAATATCGTTGCAAAAAGACTAAAAAAATAATGCATTGTTAGTTTTTTTTTGTATATATTCCTATTTGTACGTCCAATTTCAAGTAACATAAGTAACAATCTATAGTTACTGTGGGAACAGAACTTCCTTTCGTCTGACCAATTTTTACGGTTTTGCGTTGAGAATGCGGTCCTCTATTGTAGGACCGATTCTAACCTTTTTATATTTAGACCTAGCTTTTGGTATAAGATCATGTATACCACATATTGAGGGCTTTGCGAAGCGAATACCTGTCAGATTTATGGCCATAGATTTTTTTTTTGCAGCGATACAACGATTTTCGTGTCCTCACAATAGTAAGACATGAAAATATATTGCTAATTTCATGCAGGAATTCTTATACGTTTTTATTGATTTTATTACATGTATTTTATTTGCCTTTTTATATTATTTCGTCGATCTAAAAGTTATATCATTGGCTATTATTAAAATATAAGACGAAAAATAAATTATGTTAGAAACTTTCATTAACAAGTGTATCATTGAAATGTTGATTTTTACATAATAATATAACAATGGTTTTTAACAATTTCACATAAAATATCAAATAATTACATATAGATTCGAACAGTTCGGATTTACTATAGTCCGTTTGGAAAATTTCTTCTTTTTTATTATTGAATGAAAAGCTTTGTTTTTTACAATTAATTTTTTGTTACAATAGATGTTTTTATTATTAATAATCAACAAAATTTATTGTATCCTTTATACAAAGTGATATTGACTGCATTTTTTCGTCCCAAATAAAATAATTATTATATTTATTGTTAAAATTATTGCAACAACAACTACAGGGAAAAATACAAACTTAAATAATGCATATACACAAAAAAAACACAATTATTGCCATCTCTATAGGGCTATAGACCATAGGTCTTTCTGTCCTAATAATTACATTAATATAGTGAATATAATAAAAAATAATTAATTAAAAAATTGTCGATATATTGAATTTTGGAATGGGATTTTATTATTTGTTTTTGTTAAGATAGGTGGTTTGCGTCGATTAAAAAAAGAAGAAGTTGTGTGTGGAATGGCTTATAATTAACTCGATATACATCTAAAGACTTCTATCTCTATACTGTTGCATTACAGAATGATTTAAGTGACATGTGTTGTTGGTTGCAGCAAGCATGCTTCTAACAATTTGTGATTAAAATCAATATGAATTTAGTTAGGAAGACAAAAATAGTTTTAAATATAAGTTTTTTTAATAAAAATTGACTTTATAATATTCTCAAGGAATTTAATAGATTTGGATATATTAATAAAAGTAAGACAACATTTGTAAAATGTGGTACAAATGAATATATAAAGTAATGCAATTTACAATTCACACAGTGTTTCGTTGAATCAATAAACAATAATGAGTTTTATATCGGTGAATTCGTTCAATATACGACGTATTGATTTTGTGTGTTTATTACGAATTTTGCTTAGTGATTATTTGTGAGTGATTAAATTGCATAAAACTTTTTTTTGTTAAAATATATTATTATTGTACTGTTATAATACAATTCATAATAATAATATTTACAAAACTACAAAATATAAGGATATAAACGTAATTCAATAGTAATAAAGAAATACAAAGAAAATATAATACTACTGTTGCAAAGGGTTATAGACCATATTTAAATCAATAATATTCTTCGTAACAATTCGAATAAGGATATGTAGTTAAGAGTCCCTGCATTAGACAAATCTGGTGGGATATGGTGCTGGTTCGAATCCCACAGCTGACCGATTTTTCCGGCATTTACCGGTCAGCAGAATAAGGTAGTAAGGCTGATAATGAGCGGAAAAGTTCAGAAATAGGGCCGTAACTATTATAAAAAGAGATATGTACATTTCCATTTTTGAGGAAAAAAAAATGTGTTACCTATAGAATATTGTTAATTTTGTCGCAATCATAAATGTGAAATAAATTAACATGGTAACCTTGACGAAAGGACAAGAAATTTATCTTTGAAATCTCATAAAACTGCAAATTTCGTTAAAGCATACGGTTTCGTGAGAATTTACATTCAGCTGAGCGTGAGATGTTTCCTTCATTCGTTCCTCCTTTTCTATTACTCGTACATCTCCACTTCCTCGTTCTGTCTCCAGCTCGTCCGTGTTCCCCGCGGCTCTCCGGGAGTTTTGCTCTAGTAATTTGAATCTTTCGGTGGAAGATAATAAAATCCCGATGTTGCGTTCTTCTTGGTTTACTGCGCGACTTTCTCACAAGCGTATCCGCGAATTTAGATCTTTCTTCTTGTTACCACTTTTTTTTTGGTGTCCTCTTTTTATTACGTGCCGTATTTTATTTGCAGGAATTTTAATTAATCCGGTCCCCAATATAGCTTGTTTATGAATCCATTTAGGTTTTTCACGCAGTTGTAAAAAAGTCGAGTGTGTAAAATCGAGTTGCGCATCATTAATACGCCGACTGGTATTTCAATTTAAATACAATAATTAGTCAGAGCCATAAATTATCGTGAGCTTGTTTCACGAAAGCGACGACATTTTCTTGCAATTTATTAGTGGAGGATCGCATGTGGTGACATGTTTCTGTTCCAATAATACGGTGGTTTTAAAACTTTTTTTTTACTCGTTGAAGAAATAATAGTAAAAAAATCTACATTACATTCAATATTTTATTAATATATGTGGAATTATTTAAGAAAAATGTTAAATAAGATCTCGCCAATAGCCATGTAACCAATAAATATGTTTAAATAAAACAAGAAAATTGTGGATACACATATAAGTTTATTACTTAGGACTGGGCTGATACAAAAACTACTTAAAAGATTGTAATATCCTAGAAGAATTTCGTAAAGAAGTATTATTATAAATTCAGTGGACAAAGGTTAACGAACAGTTTGAACGTATCTGAAACGAGGAGTCCGATTCAAAAATTACGATTTCAACAAAATTTTGAAGATCCGGTTGCCAAAATTACGCCTAACCGTATAGAAAATTAGATAGAGTCAAGAATGTTAATTATTTATTGTAAATAAATTATTATATAATTTCAGAAAAAAGTGCAAATAAACAAATCTCTTTGTGTTCTATTTCTTGTCATTGATCACTTTCGTAGATATTTCCAAAATTTGTGTGACAAGATGACAAGATGAGAAAATAAAGGCAGTCAGATTTCCTGGAATTGGATTTCCAGTTATAGACTGTACCTCTTTGGTTATTAAGTAAAAATTAACACTATGTACTGTGTCTTTTAAGATTTTACAATAGTTTTAAATATTTATTTTTGTTTGTTATTCGATATAATTTATTAGACTATAGAATATTATAAACTAAACAAACAAAAAAATAGATTAAAAAAAACTACTACATTTTCATAAAACATTAAAACCAGGTTCGGACTGTTTATATTATGTTCACAATACGAATATGGTATTATGAACATCTTTCTGTCCATTAATAAATTTGTATTTTCTGTCCTTAATATACATTTTACCGGTCCAGCTCAAATTCCCGACATTCGAGTTCCCGACATGCGTTATTCTGACTGTACCGAATTCCCGACATCTGTTATCCCGATTGTATCGAGTTCACGACTGCATTCTTCAAGAAGTTTATAAATATATTGGAGAAGGGGTTTGAAGCAAGGAATTCGATACAGTCGGGATAATGGATGCCGGGATAACGGACTTAGGGATAAGGGATTTCGGTAATTCAATACAGTTGGGTTAACTAATGTCGGGAATTCAATACAGTTGGCTTAACTAATGTCGGGAATTCGATAATGTCGGGATAACGTATGTCAGGAATTCGTTATAGTCGGAAATGTGAGTTTCGGGAAATTGATATTGACCCACATTTTACATACATGATTAGTAAATCTAATGTAAAACCATGAACGATTTATATACCGAAAATGGACTTTGAAAAGAGTATGTTCGTTAATTTATATTTATAAAATCTATGATTTGACGATGAAACAAATAATAGTATAAAGACCTGAAAGATCTATGGTCAATAGCCGTTTGCAGTAGTTAAATTTTATATTATTTCTGTTGTTGTATTACTTTATTTAATTTATTACTGTTGCAATAAATATTATTGTTATTTAAGAGTATAGAAATATACATAATAGTGATCAATATTTTAGCTTCGAATGACATAATTAATAAAAGAGTTATTTGCGAAATGACGGTGATCTGCGTAACGCAGTTTGAAGACCGCAGATATACGAAACAGTTTCCTTTATCAAACCAGTTTTCCTATGCAGTTTTACGGTAGTTAAAGATCGCATCGCGCTACGTTCAACATGCATAATTCTATGATATAAGCTAATAGGAGCATGCTTGTAGCCTGCATATGTTGCTGGAGCATTAATTTTATATATCGTCTGCTTGAGTGTAAAGTTAGCTGCCATAATCAAATATTACACACATTGTACGGAGCTCGAGCTCCGAGGCGATTACTCTCCAATTACGGAATATATTTATTCGCAATTAAAGTCTCCGTCTGCGCAGAAGACAAATCTCCGCTTTTCTATATAATGCTGTAAGCAAGAACAAGATTCTGCTGCTGCTGATCTCCTCGCGGGTATCTTAATAAGGAAAATCCAAGTCAAGTGACCGGAAATACTTGGAAAAAAAAACTAAGAAAAACTAAATAAGGACGGAGAAGTTCTATCGTGATGGAGTACCAATTTATTTCATTTGAATTACTATACCGTAAAATCATTTTTACATTCAGGAAATAATTGCAATTTTCTTTTAACATGACCATTTTCATGTTTTAATTGGTCGTACATAATACAAGGTTAAGCTGCTTATTAAAGAGTATTTATTAAACTGGTGGTGTTTAAAAAATAGTCAAAATAAACAGTTCTAGTAATAGATAATTATTATATTTTGGCAGAAATACTTTGTAATTTTGTCATATTTTTGACACATTTTGCTTTTATAACTTATACATTTTTATTTTATTTTTTTATATAAACATTAAAATAATAATAATTGATTCGAAACATGTTATATTATACGTAAAATTTAAACCTTAATACAGTTTATGATATTTTTGACAACAATACCCACAATACCAAAAGTGCGGTTGCGGTCAGTGTGAATGAATTATGGTCCGTTTTGGAAAATTCAAAATGAACTAAATTTTGAAGAAATTTTGAACACAAAATTGAATAATTTTTTGTTCGGTTTATTTTAATTTTATATATTAGGTTGTACAGTAAATTCCCGTATTGTTTGCTCATAAGTTTAATTGAAGAAAACAATAATTATAACAACAAATTAATTAATAATATATTATCCATTATTATCCATTTATCTCGTCAAAAATCTTCTGATTGTATGTTGAAGAAGTGGGTGAGGCTGTTTTTGATATCTTATTAGGGCCCTTGTTGGTTCGAAATCGGAAATGTTTATAATCTGTTGGCATTAGAACCGGAGATCTGGTAGAACCTCCTGTTGGAAATAATTGAATCTTTTTGAGGTTCCTGTAATGTATGGGCGCGAAGAAAGGTTACTTGTCTACGTGGATCGGCCTTTTTAGGCCGATTTTTGTAAGTTTGGCAGATAGCCTTCATTATCATCATATTTGTTCTTCTCCATAATTTCCTAGTAGATTACACCTTCACAGTCCTACAAATTGCAAATCATTATCTTCTTCAGATGGAGATCTTGCTTGACTCGACTTTTAGTACAATCCACACATTTCATTGCTTCATATTAAGGTATTACTCTTCATCCCCGGTGACATTTGGTATAAAAATCATGATTTTTTTATAACAATGAAAACTGAAATAGTGCAGTTGTCGAAAATGCTTTTGTTTGCCTCCTAAAACGTTCATTTTAAAAGTTCGAAAATTGATTAAATCTAAAATGTATAAATAACAAAACACTGTACATAAATATAACAAGAAGCTTGAACTTGTTACACAACCTAACACTTGATAATAGTTGATCAAAAGCCGTTTTTATCTTTACTTTATAACTGTTAAACCATTAATATTTACATTTATTATTCATTTCAAGTTTCTTCATCTATAAAACTCGTCAAAATATAAGTATTTATATGAAGGTCTTTGAATTTTACACCATTAATGATGAAATTTTATTTATAGAATTAACGTTGTATACCATTGAAAAAAAGTAAATATTTTATAATAGTAAAATTTAAAAAAATGTTTATTCTAAGTCTTATTTTCGATATTTTGAAAGAACCATTTCTATTACTGTTTAAATCTGATCAATTCTAATTCAACTTATTTTTGTTCACATTTCTAGAACAATGTATCATTTCAAATAATTATATATTATATAAAGTATCTGGTGATGGCGTGTTTAATATTTCACAAAATACTTTTACCTAATGAGAGGTGTGATTCTATTGTACTAATGTAAAGAATACACAGATTCTGTATACCTTTATTTGCTTAATTAAACATTTAGCAATTCTGTGACTGTTGTTGAATAATGAACTAAAATTACGTTCTAATTCATGCTTAATATCCACATATTCATATACTATTGTTCTTGACTTTTATGGTAACTTAATTCTCATACAGTTATGTAAGATCATATCTACATAGATATTTAAAATTTTAGTAAAGTTTACTATAATGTTATGCATTGGATAATTTGAGGAAGTCTTCAGTCAAGTGTAATAACATTTTATATAGAAGAATTGTTATTTAACATGGACGTGGACACAGAAGATGGGCTAAATCTTCCACGCGGAAGTGAAGACACATCGTAATGAATATCTAATGCATAATGGAAGAAATGAGGAAATGCTAATAATGACCTATTCTCATGGGTTTAAATCAATATTTACACGGAAATATCTTGAATAATACAAGTTGGAATTGAAAATAATTGATTTTCTGTAAATGTGAACATAAATCAAGTCTCATAACTAATAGAGATAGTTTCTATTAATATTAATTTATATCACAATCTTTTAAATATTGCAAAAAGCATGATAAATAACAAATTATAAAAATAGCTATTTTCAATAATCTAATTTACTTCAACATGAAACCAATAATTCCACATAGTACGGCTTCGATTGGTTTGAATTCTTTATAGTCCTGCAATATAATTTAATAAAATTATTAAGTTTTCTATTTGTTAGAAAATGAATATTTTATAAATAAAGAAGTTTACTCAGTTGCACGTCGTATGGTTATAGCGACATAAGTTCTTAGTCCTTTAAATAACGTTATAACCGACTTGAATAGTATTAGAAATAGAAAGGAATACGTTTCAAAACGCATTCTAAAATTACTGTTTAATAGAAAGCTAAAATATTTTGGCACAAATACAGAACGAATTATCTGCGCAGTGTCCAATTGGCGACATATGAAAGATTTTTCTGTTGGCCATAAATAAAATGCAATTTTATTATTACTTTTTGTCTCGTCTAGAACTAAGTTAATTGTTAATTAGTCTAATTGTCTAACCGACTTAATTAATGAATTTTCTAAATTTGTTCGGCCAAATGATTTATAAATACATCTATTCATGGCATTGCAATCCAAATCATTTGCATATTGTTTTATAAATAGATTTTTTTTATCAGTTATTTGTATAAAATTGTAACCATTTTTTTTTCTCCGAATCTTCATAAATTTCAACTAAATCAGGTAATTTTGTATTGATTTTTTTAATCGTGAATTTACTTACTGTATTGTAGATTTCTTTTAGTTTTCTACATTCATTTTATTACATAAATTTATTGATTTTTTTTAACTGTAATCATTAAGAGAAATATGTTGAAAATCTGGTTGAGTTTTATTTTGAAGTGATTCCTGGTTTTATTTCAAAATTCTGTACGAAAATAAAACAGTTTAGTCTAGGAAATATTTACAAACTACGGATTATTTTACCTTGCGCCTCCTGTTTGCTTCTTCTATTTTTAATTTGTTATACAGGAAACCTTTCCCGTAGATGCGTTTTAATTTCCGATATGGAAACAGGACCCTTCGTCCGTCTTTTATCTGAAAATACATTTGCGTTCCGTAATGAAGTGTATTTAACTCAAAAGTTTATTTATTTAACTGCATAGTCATTATAATGTAAAGGACATATTCGATTTATTTATTTTTAATTACAAAGTGTAAATCAGGAGCTTTCATGTGCGTTAATTCATCGATGCAAGGCTTCTTTGATCGGTATTCCCGCCTTTATTATATCCTCACATAACTATTCCTAGACTTCTGGGACATCGCTTCCGGCGCGAATCCCCCTTTGAAAGCATCAGCCTCCTGAAATATCACTCGTTAATTCATTGATCTGCCTCAGTCTCATTATACGTCTGGTATTACAACTTTACAAAGTAAATTTATCTTTTATCAAAGATTATTTTTATTATGCCACAGATTCTCTATGTAGTGTAGATGCAAAATAGAATCAAAAATATATATGGAAAGTTGAATCTTTTAAACATTCTTAATGCTACTATTTAAATTACCATTTTTTTAAGTAGTATTTATTTCCCTCATTTATTATCTACTTAACATAAATGTATGAAATATTTTATTATAATTAAGTAACTAATATTAATTAAATTTATAAGAATATAAACGTATCAATGATAAGTTTAACTAAATTAAAAAAAAAATGTAACTTGCTTTTACGTAATAATAATTTGTTGTATGCATGAGAATATAAGAACAATGAGTTTATTGACCGCGGTATTTCCGCTTACGTAATTATGAAAATGTGTGTAAATGTTAAAATAATTACTTTTAATGTATTACAATGTTTGATCTAAATTTCCTTGAAAATGAATTAGTTCAATATTTTACTTAAATTATGGTTTAACTAGTTGAAACCCTTTCGGCCCTAGATTTTTTCGGACATCCAGATTTTTTTGTCTGGATATTATTTTGTATTATATCAGAAATGTCTATAGGAAATTTTGTTCAATTTGATTCTCAGGCGACTCATAGCCGATTGGCTTGATTCGTCGTCCGCAAAATTTGGGGTCCTGGGTTCAAACCCTGATACTTCCAAATATTTTCAGCCATAAAAATGAATTAGTTGTCAATGGGCAACGGTTCCGAACAAGTGTCTGCAACGACGTGGTGATTTTCTGAATGTCCGATTTAGATAGATTGCAAATTCGTTGCAAAAGACCAAAAAAAAAAAATGATACTCATGTGACGAAACTAGAGAGTAGTGGTAATTGCCATCATAGGGTATAGATGACATAAGTTTAGAGTACACTAATATTTCGCAAGTCATCTTTATTTATTACACAGATATTGTGAATTCATATAAACACGTTGGAAGCAGTTTCTGCTTTTGTTAAAGCAGAGTGATACTTGACATTTTTCGCACTTGTTACCTTTACAAGTCTCTAATTTGTAGCATTGTTCATGTCCATCTATACTAAACTCATATCAATCACATGAAGTGATGGGGGATTCGGCTAGAAGTCGAAGGTCGGCATTTTGAAAAAGGAACTTCATATTCTGGGTTTTAGTCGTCATCATCTGAGGTGTCATCTGGTGGGTCTTGAATGTCCTCATCGACATCCGAATCAGGGATTGAACTAATTCTGGCATGTGCTTCTTTCAGGGTAACTATCTACAGGGAAAAGATTATCTGAACAGAACTTTAGCGGAAAGTAGTTGAAATATGCTCTAATATCTGTAAAATAGATGTCTGTATTATGGTGGCAACGTTTTGTTAAGAATGACACTATTTCTAATTCTAAAGTTATACCACAATTAACGTTACCCCTTATAACGACTTGCGGAACACTTTAGAATATGTCAATGAAGAGGATGTTAGAAATTAATTGAATACAGAATATATTGTTTTTTTCACTGGAAAGTTAAGAAATTCTTGTTAGCTATTAACTCCAAGAAAATGAATATGCAATTACATAAGTTAGAAGTCGATTTTTTTAAAATTTATTTAGTGAAAATGATCCTGATTTAGGAAGTCTATACATTTCAATTATTATTTTTTCAATTAATTCAATTAAATGAGAAACATATTTCATACTGTTTATAAGTTTAATGTTTTTATTGTATTTATGAAGAATCGGATATCGATTGTAGGAATAACATGTTTTAACTCTAATAATAAAGTTTCACTTAACTTGACATAAAATCAATGAAGTAATTATGCTTTTTACTAATATTATGATTATTGAGTTTATGCTTGGTTACTGAAATGTTTTATGTATATTCAAAGCCTACGTTAGCAATTTCTTTCAGTTCTTAAGAAAATTGGTTTTGAAAAAAAATATAAAATTTATTATAAGTTAAACATATTGATATGTATTTTTATAGAAATAAGATGAATGGTAATTTTAGGATATTAAAAGTAGGGTGAATTGGTTTTAAATTACTTTTGCAAAAAGATTTTTTCTTTCATTTTGCTTTGATGAAAACGTTTTAAATTATTAAATATTAAAATTTCTTATCATTTATATTTAAACACGATTTTAGACAAATTTCTTAAATCAATTTATATCATTATTGATAGTTTTTTTTAATATAATTATTGATTGAGCGTGGTTCACGAATAAAATATTATTTCAAGGTAATTGTAGTCTTTGTCTAATTAAATTTTGCAATTCGTGTTCGAGCAAAGGAAGTTTATAAGAAAGACGGAAGAGACACAAAACGTATAATGGAATGTAGATTGAAGAGATAATATATGAAGAGGAGACTGAATGAAAGGAGGAATGAACTTTATTAAATGAAGAGACACTGTAGAGATGTAAGGACCACAGAAAAGATATACGAGAAATGCATTCACATTATTTAATATCATTTCTCATAATTTGACTGTTATAAATTGAACGAACAATCTACAAAAGCAAAGCTTCGCAAAATAAATTGCACGGAGATATTAATAATAGAATTCTTTGTTGAAATCGTAATGGAAAATGTATAGTTCACTTTATTTACTTACATACATGTCGACATATTGATTGTCGTAATTCAATTTTATATACTTGTTATTGCAGATGTTGCATTTTAAATTTAATTTGATTTGCAAAATCCTCATTAATTATTCTTAAATATGAAAAATAAACACGAAAAATGTATATTTGCATCCAGTAAACCAGTTCTGTATATATTTCTTGAAATGTATGCAGGAATAACAAGGATATTTGCAAATATTATTAATCAATCATATTAAATCCCATCATCATAAATTAAAATATTTAATAACTTTAATCCAGATTTACTACATTTTGTAAAGAAATAATATATAGATGGAAAACATGTTGCGGTGTTTAAATGCGAAAACACTTTTATTAAACGCTTCTGTTACTGAACAAAATTTTGAATTTCGTTATTACTATTAATTAATTAATTAAATATGGAAAAAAAATAGTTTTTGAAAGCGTTTTGTAACAAACTATAACTAACACGTATATAAAACTTATTGCTTACTTATATTTTTCTAACTAAATTTCGTTTCCCAAATTAATACTATATCTATGTATGTCTATATGGACTATATAAAGTAAAGAATTATTTGCATTTAGAATTCCAAATAAACAATATATTATTAATTAATTGTGGATAAAATTGTTTCTTCATTTAGGAAATTACGTTTCTAAACTGGTTTTAGTAACGAATTTTGAGTGTAAACCTCCTAGATAAAATAAAGTTAAATTTGTCATGTATTGAACATATTGTCAATACTGTCATTTACATGTCATTTCAACTGCTTCTTGCTGCATCGAGCTTTAACATTCTTCTAGTACTTTCGCATTAGTTCTGATGCTGTTGTTGCCTTTCTTCACTCCACTTTTTGTCTATTGTCACTTAGGCTTTTCTTGGAAACATCCGTGTACTGTCAATTTTTGCTTATCCTTGAAGACCTTACTGAAACATGTGCAATGTTGGTTTTGGAGAAAGTATGTGAAAATTCTATTTATAAATCGCATTGAGTTAATTCTTGTTATATGACATTAAAAGGTAATTCTCCGTTTCCTCAGTTATTGCTTTGACATGGGTGAAAAGTTCATGGTTATGCCATCTCCTATATTCCTCATTTTCCTTGTTTCACTTTCAGTTTCTCTATTAGTCCCTCCCATTGCATTGGAAGGCAATCTGCAGCATACAATGCTTCTGTATGGTCAACTGTGAGGTAGTGTCTAAACTTGGCATTTGTAGATAGGGATTTCTTGTTGGAAGTGGCTTTTGTTAGATTATATGCTATTTCAATTTTCCTGATTTTTTACTTAAATGCTGCCTTCTCGGAGAGATTGGCACTCACCTATGTTTTTGAACGCTTTTGGTTACTTGATTTTCTACTGACCCACATCTAGCTCATTTGGCACCTGCTTAATATTAGTGATGAATCTTGTATTTTCAAAGGTCATAGTCTATCTTCCTGCCTTATGCCCTGATTTCGAAGGGCTCTGAAATTTCTCCCTGAATTTCATTTTGGAATTATTATTGGTTAAGCTTTTCTGAATTATTGTTCTTATTAATCATAGGTCGATTAATAGAATCATAAACCTTTTTGAAGTCAATGAAGGTCAATACAAACTGCCTATTTATAAAATTCATATATGAAAGAATATATTTAAGGTTCATAATCTGTTCTAGCTCCCTTGGCACCTGCTTAAGATCAGTGATGAATTATGTATTTTCAAAGGTGATATTCCATCTTCCTGTCTTGTACCATTCCTGATTTCGAAGGGCTCTGAAATTTCTCCCCTGAATTTCATTTAGGAATTAGTATTGCTTAAGCTTTTTTGAATAATTGCTCTTATGTAGTACAATATCATTTTTTCAGTATTTCAAACAGGGTCGATCAATAAGATCATAAGTATTTTTGAAGTGAATGAAGGTCATTACAAACTACTTGTTTCTAACCTTCAAGTATGAAAGTGCACATTTAAGGTTCTTAGTCTGTTCGGCACATAATCGTCCCTTCCAAAATCCCCCTTGTTACTCGACTAATTGTGGATTCAACTGTTCTGCTCTAGTTTAAAGGGATTTTGTGAGGATTTTGTAACTTATTGCGAGGATTTTTGTATGTTATTATCGTTCTGTCACCTTTTTATGTGAAGAGGGTGAAGCAGAGTTGATTTCCAATCAATAGGGACAATTGACGAACATTTTTTAATAACAAAAAGAGTTCGAAAACCAAGGTTAATTTATTTATTAATTAAGGAATAAATTACTACTAGTTTTGGGATATTGGGTTTAGGACAATTGTTTTCGATAATAACTTATGTTTCTAAACTGAATTTCTACTATATTTATACATCAGAAAGTAATAAAAAGAAACTAGAAATAACATTATTTTTAACTAAATTTTGGTTTCCAAACTAATACTTTTATATTATTCCTTGGTTAAGGAAAAAATGGTTTATGTATTTTCGGATAGTAACAAATAGTCTTGCAAAATAAAGATTCTACTGTATATTGTAAATATTAAACATTTATAAATATAAATTTAGATAATAATTGCACAGATTAGATGAAGCCAAAATGACTGTAACTAATCTTTGGAATATTATCCAAGTTCAATTGCTTCGCCAAGCGACGTGTTTTTCTCTCACGGTCTGACTTATTTGCGATGTTAAAATACAACTACAAGTGATTATACGCGCCATTGGCCACGTACCAAACGAATCGAATAACAAATTAATATTGTCAGCGAACCAAAAAAAAATCGTAAAAAACATAAACAAAGTAATTGAAAAATAAATTTGATTTAAACCAGTCTTTTAAAATAGAACATAACGATAGTAATTAAGTATTTTTATAATTACGAAGTAAATACAATTATATTAATTATTTTTCTCGGGAAAGAAATAAACGTTAGGTAATGGAAATGGAAGTAATTCATTTAATTCATTATTTAAGTGGAAAAAGTGTCTTGGAAATAGAAATACTTAAAATAAATTAATTAAATTTTGGTGATCTTTGATAAGCAACAATTTATTTCCTTAAGTTAAATGTAAAGGTCGCATATCATTGAACGGATGCCAACAAACGTACAATGGTGATCTTTAAATAGCATGACTTGGAATGTTTACAAAGTTATGTAATATTGATAATATTTACGTCAGTATTTATACAAAGAAAAATGTACTTCGAATACAAAAATTGGTTTAAAATAACTTCGTTATTATGTAACAGTAATTGGAATTGCGTGTTTTTAATTATTCATAATTAGTTTTGAGATTAATTAGTAATGGAAGTAAGTGGTTCGGAAAGTTTATTCTGTTATACATTATAATAGTAATATTTAGGTTTATCAAATGAATAATGTCTATTAAATTTCTTTAATTAATGTTACGGCCTTATTTCTGGTACCTTTTCGGTTCTTTATCAGCGCCTCACTACTTTATTGCTGACCGGTAAATATCGGAAAAATCGGTCAACGGCGGGATTCGAACCAGCACCTTTTGCACCAGATTTGATGATGCAGGGACTTTTAACTACATATCTTTATTCCAATTGTTACAAAGAATTTTATTGAATGACATTTGGTCTATAGACCTCATTCCAATCATAAATAATAATATTACATTCCTAAAAATAAATCCTTCCAAAACACTTTTAGTTCCTTTCAACAGTATTACTTCATCCTCTCCCCATATTACCTTTGGTAATCCTGTCGTCCTCCGTAAAATACCTAGGAATCCTGCTAGATCCAAAACTCAGCCTTAACTCCTATTCAAAAGAACTCAAATCCAAAATTAAGACAAGATCCTATCATTTCCGATCCATAACATTCCGTAGTTTTGCAACATCCATCAAATGTAAAACATCCTCGAATATGGTCAGTAATCACTATAAACAAACATTATTTTTATGATTACAGAAGTCAACTTACAAAAAAAAATAAATATAACAAAACTCTTATGTCAAAAGACAAAAAGAAAGTACTATTCATTGTTATTATCTGGTCATCGAACTCCCTTGATGAATGGATAAATAGCATGACTATTAATACACAAACAAAATTGTTCAATCTAACCTGAATTCCCTTGTCGGCATTCATTATTTTTAATTGCGAACCTAATGAATATGCGCAATATTTATATTTGTGTAAAGCGTTTATGAAAGTTTTGTTACCTCTGCACGAAACGTACGTTCTTTTTTGTGTACACTTAGTGTATTTTATTTATTTATTTCTAAATACAATTATACTTCTTAGATTTTTATTTCACTCTGGGATATTAAAGCAAATTATTTTTAACGTACTCGACCGAAATGAAAGTAAGCACTGTATCCTTCATAGCGACTGGATGATATTTGTGCGAACGTGTCCCTAATTGACGTAATTAAGTTCAGTTAGAAAGTGAAGAGTTTTACTCGACTTTATGTTTGTTGCAGCTATTACATTAAAAAAAATATTTCGATTGCGCTTATTGAGATTATTATATCTTAGAGAACGTATATTCATGCAATAACTGATATTTTAATTAATATAATTAAAAACGAATATTGAAGTCGTACTAGATAGATCAGAGGAATTTAACATTTCAGATTAAATCGGTTTGCATGAAATTAATAACTTATATATTAAAAACTCATATTTTTTTATTATAATATTTCAAATTACGTGCTGAGTCAAATAATGGACACCACTTTTTGTGCTAGGCAGTTAGCCCTTTAGGGCCTAAAGTTTAAGGGCAGTAGAAGGGCGGTATATATGACTTAGCCCCTTAACAGCAACATCTTCTTGACGGTCGGAATTCAACTCTTGATCTATATTTTTCTTCTACATTTTCTCTACATATAAAAATATTTCAAATTTTATAACGTTAAAATACTTTATAAGAATAACATGTAGGTGCACTTAAATAAATAATGCATTTGTTCGAAATTTAGAATAAAGTTGACATTCATAAAAGGTTATACGAAATTTTGATTAAACCCTGAAAAAGTGTTATAAGGATTAAAAGAACTTTTTATTTAATATTTAAGTGTTATTATTTAACACTAATTAACTCGTTCTGCCATTCTTATGTTCATAAATCATCATAGATAAGACATGAACGTATTTCTACAATTATTCTTTTTTTGTTTTACGTTTCAGCAAACACATTTAGGATACTTCCTATAGGGATACAGAGTTACAAACAGTTGATTTTATAATTTGTAGTCTAAATATTGTCTACAAGATGGCGCAAGTATATAATTTCGTTAGTTACCATCATTTAGTCCTGGATTCTTTTACATAATTCATGGATTCCACAAAAGTATTCAAGGATTATTTTCCGTTTACGTGTTTTATAAAAGTACCTTGGAGAATATTATGAACTAAAAGCATTCCAAAAGCTTTGGAAGTTTGTAGACCCCTGTTTTTGTCCATAATACTTGATAGAAGCTAAATTAATTAATTAAGCTTAGTGTTCTTGTTGATCGGTGCGGAATAATTAAGTATGAGTTATAGTTATCAAGATAATTCAAAATAAATTAAGTATGAATATTACAAAAAAAATATTTATGATTTATTAAATTTATTGAAACAACTACATGAAAAAATACAAATTAAAATAATGCAAATACATAGAAAATAAAACACAATTGTTGCCATTGCTGCAAATAAATATAGTCTAAATTATTTTAAATATATATAAATGATCATTTTTGATACTTTGTTTAGACGAAGTCGCTTTTTGTGCTACTATTTTTTTAGAATTCCAAATAGTGATTACCTATGTGAGATTTAACAGTACTGTTAGATTTTATTTTATATGAAAGGAGGAATGAAATATTAAACTAAATTATAATGTAAAAATAATATTTATTGCAACATTCAATTATAAAATTGAAAAAAAAAACTTATAAATATAACAAAACTTAAATTAAGGCAGAAAGAAAAAGGACCACAGCCCTTTGTAAAAGCATTATATTTTATTTATTTTTTCTTTGTATTTCTTTATTACTATTGAGTTTATGTTTTTTTTTGATAGATGTTGTTGCAATAAATGTTCTCTCCTAAATTATAAGTTATGATGCAGCACTTTTCTTTTGAGTGTTCTTGCAAATAGAATTGTTATTCTAATATTTTGATTGTTACTAAATGTTAGCGTTTAACATTACAGTAAGAAAAGGAAACTAAAAAGAAAATATCCAATGTACAGCTTTCTCTGCTCGTGGTAGGTCGTTGACCAACATTTTTTCTCAATTTGATGCGAATAAAA
>JAFMTC010000229.1:118957-131398 GCA_018845635.1 Nicrophorus orbicollis
TTAAAAGCAGTTTTATCTAATTTAATGTATTTTTTGCACTATCTAATAATTAAATTAACTGTTACCACATTTTATAATTAGTAAATACACTAATGCAGTGTTTTTCAACCTTATTTATACATTTTGTATTATAGTTCTACTGTATACTTAACCCTTTCGGCACTAGATTTTTTAATCTCTAGATTCTTCATGTACAGTATATTATTTATTAGGTAATCAGATATTTCCATACAAAATTTTATTCAATTTGATACTCATGTGACGGAGCTAGGGAGTGCTGGCAGTTGCCACCAATAGGCATATATTTAGAGACACTAATAATTCGCAATTAATCTTCATTTATTACATAGCTGTTGTGAATTCGTATGAAAACGTTAGAAGCAGTTTCTATTATTATTGATTCTTAAGTTGAGTTTTGCACATTTTGCACACTTGATGCGTGTACTACATATACAAGTTCCTAACTTGCAGCATTTTTCATGTCCATCTATACTATCTAATCTCATATCAATAACAGGAAGTTATTGGAGATTCAGACTCTTCTTCTTGGTATTATTGTGGGAAGGGGGAGATAGAAATCTAAGAGGAATAGCTTCTTCTGGATCATAGTTGTCTTCATCGGAGGTGTCATCTAGTGGATTATCAATGTCCTCTTCGATATACGAATCAGGGATTGAACTAACATGGTCCAATATTCTTCTCTCATTGTAACTACTTTCACTATATTCTTTATGTTTTTATAAAATTGCATAGGAAGAATACCATCCTCGGCAAATAAAAAAAACAATATCCAGAAATACCTAATGGTGGCAATTACGTCCAGCAATTTGAAAGAGTCATGGTGGAGAATCCAAACATGTAGAGTCGCAAAGGAACATCAATTATTACTTGCGAGACTTTGTACTTTACGTTTCACTTTGAGTTTATTGAATATTTTGGATATAATTTGTAATAATCTAGCACGTTGCTTCTTGGACCGGTTAGATGAATCCGTTCACAAATACGTCGAAAACCAATCAAAAATGGTTATCCGGCTAATGAGTAAAAACAGGAGGGAAAACATTGGCAAAACCAAACTTTAGGGAAGAGTAGTTGAAATACGCTCTAATGTCTGTAAAATAGATCTTTGAATATGATGGTGGCAATTTCTACCGCAAGGGCCGATAGAGTTAAGCACACAATGCTATTTAGACTTAATTGAACAATAACGCTAGATCGTTGATTTACTTTATTTAGCAATACATACAATATAAAATTTATTATGTATGTTTCAAAAAATGTAAAAAAAAACTAGATCTTCTCGCCCTTTTCAAGCGGGTAATAGAAAAAAAGTACGCTGTTAATAAATGAAAACCTAAACATTTAATTAATTATAAATCAGGCAAATCCGTTTAATACACCTCTTAATTCATTTTAATGAGGACATGTTAAGTATTGGAAGAAAGTTGATATAAAAGCGCACACGATTTGTAACTTAAACAAATTTCTCTTGAATATTATTCTAAGAACTTACTTAAAATTAAGATATACATCACGTATTCAATAATTTACATAACATTATTCGTAAATAATGATTTATTTGAACTTGAAGATCTGAGATTGTGTAAATCAAATTAAGAAAATTAATCGTGTAACAACATTGTACACTAAATTAATTAAGGAATTTTGAAGTTAATGAAAATAGGATCAAAAACTAGATTAGTTGTCACTTTTATTAACTAATTAACAATTATTATATATTCAGAACTCTTTCATTATCGTTTTTTTGTATTTCCTTTACATGGTTGAAGAAATGTGTGTCATTTTCGGAATATATTAAATGCAATAAATATTAAACAACGGAAATGTAATTGATGCAATTCCGGAATGCATATACTTAATAACGAATTGTAAGAAAACAGGTAAAAGCGTATGTAATTAATTAGGTACATCTTTCACGAATGTTGATTTATTACCTGTTTACTACCTTGCATTAATAATATATTAAACATATCGATAATAATAATGCCAAATTAAAAATACAAAAATAAATCATTCTTTGAAACGACTATCAATAATATTTATTGCAACAATATATTATAAAATAAAAATGCAATAACAGAAATAAAATAATACTTAACTACTGCAAAGAGTTATTGACCATAGGTTTTTTCTGCCCTAGAAAGGATTATTTTTACATAATTTGGAAAATATTATCAAACAATGAGCAAACAATGATAAGACAACGATTTCCCTTTTAATTGCGCGGACTTTTGTTGCAATGCAATGTTAATTTTGCGAATATTTTATAACATTTTAACTTAGACTAATATTCATTCCTCATAATTTCATTTAAAACAGAATAGTAAGAAAAATTGTATAAATTTATTTAATTTTCTATAATGCATTGTAGATATGTGTATAGTTATTAGAATTCATTAAATACAATATATATTAATCTTGTGTTTCCTTTATTACATATTGTAGAATAAACGTGAACCGTTTTTATAATAAATTAAACTTAATAAGTATTAAGCAAACGAAAATTGATACAATTTCTAGAAACAAAAGAGAATTTTTCTAAAACATGCAAAAGCTAGTATCAATCCATTTGATACATTTCTGATTTTAACTTTATTTGAAAATTTGATTCTAGAAGAGATTTATATTATGTTTATGTATCATATGCCAATATAAGACACGTCTAATATTTTATTATTTTATGCTATATTACATTGAAGAAATATGTGCCATTTTCTAAAATTAAAGGTTATTAGGTAAAAACGCATATGCAATCAATTGATGCATTTCTTGTTTTGAAAGGTTGCATTTTTCACAAAGATTATTTCTTTGTACATTAATTTCCTGCGAATACAAATAAGCAAGAGTTATTAAGAAAATTTAAAATGAAATTTGTGGATAGATTCAACGTATATGTGACTGAGGCTTTCTCAGGCAATAGGTTATGTCTACATATGAAGGATTTGGCTATTGCAGAGAACAGAGGACATGAAATAGCGGATATAGGAAGGAATGCATAACAAAGAAATCATGATACAAAAATTAAATGAGCGCAAGAGAAATGAAAACTAAATCAACAGAGTTCGCTCCCAATACCAGTCCCTAGGATTACCCAAAAGGAGCGAAAAGGAGTAAAATCAAGTAAATTGTAATAAAATTAAAATGTACATAAGTTTTTGGAAATAATAAATAAATTAATATATATATTGTTTTGTATAAAAAATAATGCTTTATTACACATTTTAAGTAAAATAAATTTTCCCGAAAAGAGGTATAAACGCGTTAATTTCATACATTGTATATTTTGTTTTGTTTTAATTGGTTGCAAACATTTTAAGCATGATTATTTTTTTCAACATGAATTGGAACTTTATTTGAACCTGTATTAAATATTTTGCTTTATAAAAGAAAGAAAGCTATATTACATATTTTATACAATTATTTCTGACCTTAAATTAAGGATTTTTTTTCATATTTGCCTCTATTACTATGAAAAATATATGTCGTTTCGGGAATGCTTTAAATACAGTAAATAGTGTACAATGACAATATAATAGAGCTGCAATTCCGGAATCCAAATGCAAAATGGTTCTTATAAATGGTTGTATTTTTCACTAACATTATTATTTTTATATTGGTTTCAACTTTATTTCACCAATTTGTAGATCTTATATAAAGAAAGAAAGCTTAATTAAACATTATATACAATTATTGCTGATCGTGTAATGAACTATATTGTTCGTATTTTCAATCCTTTAATTTCGAAATATATTAATATAACATAATTATTGAAGAATGTAAAAATATTGTATGTTCAGTATACAAATGCATAATAATATATGGCAAATGCACGAAAACACATAAAAACGCATATAAAATTAATTGGATACATTTTTGCTTTTAAAAACGTTGCATTTTTACGTATATAATTTTCTATTTCTTATTATTAAATATGTTTATTGATAAAATATGAATTGGTAATTCTGCCCTTTATTTATAATAATAATAGCATTTATTGCAATAACAACAAAATAATATAAACTCAATACCATAGAAATAAAGAAATAAAATATAATTTATATATTAATATAAAAAATATATTTCAGAAAAGATTATACAATGATAATATATGCTAAGTTAATTAAAGATATTTCTTGTATATTCTTTCTTTTATTATGTTAAATAAATGTATGTCGTTTTCGGAATACATTAAATACAATAAATATGAAACAACGGAATTGCATGCAAATGCTTAATAGCTATAAGCAAAGGAGAATTTCGTAAAAACAGGTAAAAGCGCATTTGCAATTAATTGGCTATATTTCCGGTGCGTGAAAAAGTACGCACGTACGGAAGGAGAAGGAGATGTTGATGAGGGCAGTTATCGGCCCAAATGTCACGGTTCGTGTGTTCCCCTACTTCCCCTGCCTGCCTGATTCCCCCCAGTGAATCGTGGGCATGGTTGGCATGGTACGGTCTAGTTTTAACTCTACCAGACTTTATTGCTTCCACCTCTGGTGGAAATGGAAGTAGTGGATTAGTGCTTAGTCCATTAGTGTATCAATGTTTCAAATGCTCGTTATCAATCATCCGTACACAAACACGCAGCACTTTCGGCAAATCCAATTTCAATTTCGATCAAACATCAACAACACACGGTGCAGAAGTTAAGTTCAAAAAACAAAACAGTTAGTGCATTCAGTGATCAATTATAATTAACACTACAGAACTCTAATTGCGATTTTTTTTTCATGTAAGTTTTTCCTTTTCATATTATTGTTATTGTAGTTAATAAGTTAACGGTATATTGGAATTGATGACGCGCGTGTCAAAGCCGTAATTAATTTAATAGGAAGCAGATCTAATAAAAAATAATAATAATTGAGAGAGTAAAAAAAAGCAGCATGTTTAGGATTCGTCTCGCGTGTTCTCTTTCACACAAAAAAAATGTTGTCCGGACGCACATTTCCTGCCTACCTGATCAAATATTAAGTAACGTATATTTCGAAGCTCAATAAATGAAAATATTAACAAGACTCTCTTCTTGCATTATTTCATTCCACAATTATCGTAGGCGCCTACAACAAAACCAAAACAAAAGCGTAACTTTCAGAACCTACTTTACAATAAAGTTCTCATAGTGCACGTTCTCCGACGTGATCCCAGTTCCCAAACGTCTAAGTTATTAATATTTTAATTAATCGGGGAAAAGCGACTTACATAAGTCCGGTTTCTCTGAATGAAAGTGTGTGGACGCTCGTATTCACGGAGCACGCGTTTTTCATTGATTAATTATCTCACCGGTTTCGGTGGTATTGGGACAGGAAATCCTCTCCGAAGAATTGTAACACTTGAGAAAGACATCTCTTTCATCTTCTTTGTATATATGAGATCGATTTCAGTGCGGAAATTTTCGCTGACGAATTAAAATTTCATTACATTATTTTGACGAGGTCGTGAGGGTAAAATGCAGACCGGATGACCGGATAAGGTGGAAATGACGTCATGCAACCGTGAAACCGAAAACTCGACGGTACAAAATTTATGTATACTGTGGCTGATCCATTAACGAACATAAACCATTCAATGACGATGTTCGTTAACCGAATTGTTCGTTTACCTCCTAACACCAGAGGCTTAAACTATTAAAAGCAACGTCAATTAGGTGTACGTTATTCGAACATACAAATATTTCACGAAATTGTTCGTTAACCGAATACCCACTGTATATGCGTTTGCACATGGTCGATGCGCTTTTATTTCGAGGAGAAACGTTCCTTAATTGAATCCGCTCCAATTAAAATGATAATTCGCGAACGGTTTTCCGCACGGTTTCGCATATTATTTGTATTTGTTTTGCTTATCGGATTCCGATTCGAATTCCAAATGGGAACCGATCGAACAGCTGTTCGACCAAATGCGAGTTTAATTCAGTTACGTATTCGATTCTATTCACTCACTAATTAGATGTTGCTTTTCGAAGTCGAAGTGCTTAAAAGGTAATGCAAAACAATCGACTGGTATATGTGGTTATCATATGCACGCACTTGTTTCATTAAAAACTCGTTAAAATCAAAAGCAGTCAGGATTTTTGTCCTAAAGATGTATAGGTATATTATTTGAAATATGTTGTTCATTTTCAACTATTAATGAACGATCGCTATAACACGTTCTACGAAACTTGGCCGTAAAGCGAAAAGCCGTATAAGGAATCACTTATCGCGCTTGCGCGATTGGAAACATATAGATATATTGACATGGAAAAAAAATGTTTACCCTTATAGCAAAATATTTTAGACCGTAAATCGAAAACGTGCCTTAATTAAAGAGGGCCGTTATTAAGGGCGGCCGTGTAGCGAGATATGGGTGTAATAGTAGTTTCAAAATTACTATTTCAATACTTTGAAACAAAATACATTAGAAGTTCTCCCCTTACGATAAGCTGACTGACGTCATTATTCATTGCTTTCAATAAAATAATAGTTCACAAATTCCTACTTCATATTACATATGAATTCAATCTTCAATGAAAATAAAATTTTGGAGATTTACTTTACTTATGACAGATCCTATTATTCATTGGCATTTTAACATAAAATATAATAATTGTTTATAGCTTACTATTTCCTTGTAATAAATCAAAATTTCATTTAAATCAAACCTGCCCACATCTTCGAATTTTATGATAAATTATTTCACATATGTGTTGATTCGCTGATGTACCGCATTTTAGCTTTAAATATAATAATGGTTTAAAAACCGCAGTTTCTATACTAAGAAATACCATTTCTTTGAAATCAAAAGTTATTAGACTTTCTTCTCTTATAGTAGATTATTATTTAAAAGATCTCAATATTTCTGCATATATTTAAATACAACATCAAATACACTCATACCTCGCTTTACGGCCTAGATACGTTCCAAGAAACTTGGCCGCAAAGCGAAAAGTCGTATAAGGAATCAATTATTGGCAGCAATATATCAATATCGGAAAAAAAATGCCGTTTTTGCGAATATTTTAGGCCGTAAATCGAAAATGTGCCCTAATTGAAGAGGGCCGTTATAGGTATGGATTTACAATAATAGTACAAAACTTACTCATTCATAAATATTAGATCATTTCATAATGTTTGCATAATTTATTGTACATAATGATTTATCAACTACATTCAAGTTGATAAATATCCTTATAATCTTTCTTTTACTACCAATTTTTTCAAGCAACTCGTATTTATGAATCATTCACTTGAAAATGATATTATATTAGTGCATTAAATATTAAATAAGTAGATCATATAAAAAATAAACTAAATTTTACTAAAGTGAATGAAATAAATAATAACTAAAAAAGAGAGAATTTTGTTATCAATACATTATTAATATGATTAATTGTGTTAATGATCATTAAAACGATGCAAGAAAGTTGCTACTTAGAGATGAAATGAGAGAACAAATAATCGAAAAATAAAGTACAAATAAAAATGATTTAAGTATGTTTACAATTTTCCAATCATTTCTCTTTATATTTCCAACAAGTGGAGAAATCACAAATGATTTGCATTATCTGATCAAAGATACCAATAAATACGAATATAAAGTTTATGTCTAATGTAAATGTAACAATTAATTATAACAACAATTAGAATAATTGTTTATTATACATATGCTCCTACATGTATGCAAATATATTTATATTTTCAACAACTGGAGAAATCGCATATGATTTATATTATCTCAGGTCATTGATTTAAAGAAATATTAATGTTATACAAACAAATGTAACAATTAATTATACAGAAAAAATCCAATAATTGGACAGAACTCATTAGTCCTTTGGCCTAATTTATACTAATAACGATATTGAAATAAATAAAATCCATTAATAAATTGTTTAATTTATTGCATACATGCTCTATTACTATTTTGTTATATTAACATATCTTATATTGAATATAATTAATATATATCTAGCTACACATTTTAATTAGTCTTTCTAAATATAAAGACACATCCGTCTTTTGACTCTAATTCTTATTTGGTCACACAGAATATAAATTTAGCGTAAATTGGTGATATGGATGGATTTGTACTACGGTTGAAATATTTTTGGACATAGTTTGAAATATTTAATATTCATTTCTTGGAACAAAAAACCTATAATACTTTGAGTTTTTAATTTCTAACAAACAATTACATAGGCGAAAAGTCTTAGGTTGTAAATCCTTCGTTATTTGGTGTCTAATAAAGATTGTTATTATTTAATTGCCAAATAAGTAAATACTAAAATTAATAGTTCGGGGGGCTAGTTCTCCAAAAATGTTTGGATTAAATGCAATAAACAATATATACTAGTTTTTAAATATAGAAAAAAAGTTACTAATGTTCTGTTAGATAGAACAATAAATATTGATTTCATTCTTGTTGTAATTATCTATGTGAATATAATTGTTGCTTTGAATTGTATAATTATTAATAATAGAAAATATCTTAAATTTGAATCTTTTTATAATATTCATAATACCGGCATGTATTATCATATGTAACTTTTAATTACCGTTAAAAATGGGTCATGTTCCAAAGATATTATTCACAAACTAAAAAAATACTGTGATTGTAGTCTAACTAATTAATTATATGGAGTTTACATTCCTGTTTACAAAACAATACGCTTTTTGTAATTCAAGAAGACATTTTATTGATCATTTCTATCATTTCACAAATATTAAATTTTGACGGAAAACTAAGACTTTTGAGACAAATAGATGAAAGTAGATGTTTGTGTAATAAATAATCATCCATTTCATTCATGCAATGTAGGAATAAAAATAAATTAGTTTATATGAATTATTGTGATTACATTGTATCACACTCCCTTTATTCACTTTGGTAGTCATCGTATTTTTAATATTTGATCTATTCACACTATGAAAACGCTTTGTTCTCAGTTTAAGAGGGTCGTACCATGTGATGGCTATATTTTTTCGTATTTTTTTTCGTATTTTTTTCTAATGACCCATGAAAATATATCATCTTAAAATAATAGAAAAATATATTTTTTCAAAGTTTAGAAAAGTTAGTTTTTCGGCCACTAAGCTTGCTAAAAGAAGCTATGACAGATATTACAATTATCCTAGTTGGGGGCGAGAGCTGTAAGTGCTCTGAACATACCATATACATTAGAGTAAAATTGATTCAGTAATTTTTCAAAAATCGTGAGTAAATTAACAAAAAATAGTTATGAGAAGAAAGTTTTTAAAGTTTATACAGTATTCTACGTAATTTAGACAACTTATAGAAGCAATTTACTAAAAAAAAGTCTTACCACCTTAAATTTCTTATTAGTAATAAAACGTATTTTTTACAATTAATTTATAATTACAATGTACAATACACCCATACCTCGCTTTACGAAAGCCGTATAACGAATCAATTATTGCGCTTACGCAAAATTGGCAATATGTAGATATATCGACATCGAAAAAATATTTTTTTGAAGCGAAACATTTGAGGCCGTAAATCGAAAAGGTGTTTTAATTGAAGAGGGCCGTTATAGCGAAATTCCGTATAAAGAGCGGCCGTATAGCGCGGTATGGGTGTATTACAAATATTCGATTTTAATTTCTGAACTATTTTCATAAGTAGTATTATTAAATTAAATTATTTATATAAAAAATACATATATTTATTAGATTGAAGTTATAAGATATTCATTTTTGAAATATCGTATTTCCGAAATAACGTATTTTTTAAATTAAATTTATAAATAAAATTCTATATTTTTTCCAATATTAATTTGTTGTATTTTTTGTATTTAAACAATATCTAATGATTATTTTAATATATTTTGTATATTTTCTTATATAATTATTACAGGACAGTACAATATGCCAATAAGAATGTATATTTAAACGTTAAATACATATTCTATTAATCAACAGAAATAAAACTGTAAGCATATTAAAAAAAGTAGAAATCAGATATGAAATTGTGAAATCTATAATGATCCGAATTCAGATCGAAGATGGCAATTTCGCAAATATCTAACAGTAATTCGATACGATCTCAAGAGAAGTATCGATTCTCGTCGGTGCATTTCAGTGGATTGATGTGATTCGCATTAAGTAATTGGCGTATTATATCCGAGAAGTGGATGATGATGGTCTGACCATGGGAAGGAAGCCATGGTTCTTCACTCTGGCATTATTATTGTTGGGTTTGTGATATGGTCAGTGTCCCATATCTGGTCAACGTCCGAGCCCAGCAGCTCCGAGTCGACTCGCTGCGCTCCAGAGAACCGAAACACCCCAACGAACAGACCTACCAGACGGACTTCCTCGAAGCCAAATGCAAATTAGCAGGCACGATGCACTCACCAATTTTATCCCCCGTTTCGACATTACAAATTCAAATGAAGTCCAACAATAGCCAGTTACAATTAAGAGCCGGTGTGTATGTGTTTTTTTGTAACCATCTATTAAATAGGCTTTTACTCAAAAACACGGTTGTGGTCGTGATAAAACAAAGCGAAAACTAAAAAAACAAGAACAAAAAGAAGAGTGTTGTTAACGGAAGGCCAATAAACTTTGCGCATAGCATAAAACGCATGGGTTACGCATACTTTAACTTTAAACGATTCTTTTTTGCTAAAGAAAATAATTATATTGGTAATGCATTCCAACTAACTAGTTTTACATAATAGTTGTAAATAAATTTAAAAAGATTTCCGTAATCATAATTCATATTAATCAATTATACATAATTGGGCACTATCATATCTGACAGCGATCAATTCTCTAAATTAATTAAATGTTATAGTTCTATTTCTAGATAGACGAAGTAACTACTTACAAAATTAATAATTATAGTCAGGGAAATATTTAGGTTGTCGTAGGTGAGTAAGTGAATCGTATCAATTTAACAGACAAATATAGTGTTAATTTTGCCCTAGACACTGTACATATTATGCCTATTAGATACTTACTTAAATAATTTATATGACAATAGTTAATTACTTTGACTTCTATTTTAAGAGAAGTATTTCATACATTTAAAGCGACACAACTAATTGAGTACCCAGATTTAATACCGAGAATCACATTAAGGACCTAGGAATGAAGTTTGAATCTTGGCTAACGAAATATATTCTTCATATTTAAAACAATTCTTCTCTGGGTCTCAAAAAAGTTTCGTAGACCATCGGTGCTTTTTGTAACTTGTATAAGATACCATAATATTTGTCAATGGTAAGAATTATCTTTGATGTACTACATCCACTTAGAAATAGGACATGTGTACTAATATGGTAACTACATAATACGCTACACATTTATATATATTGCTATAAATAACATAATTGTCATTACAAAATATCTGATCCCAATGTCTAGTTGTTACGTACTAACAATTGAATTATATTAACTAAATTAGATCAGATTAACCAATTGCAAATTGAAGTTTGACTTTAAAAGTATGTTGCTAAATGAAGTAGAATACTTTTAGAATATTAATCAAATCCTCTAATCAGAAAATACTGTATCCTGTAAGCAAGAAGCAACAAATTACCCAATATCACCGAGCTAAGAAAAAGTAAGCAAATATCCTCAATTACTTTCAAAGTCATTGTATATTATTTATAAGTAGGTGTAATAATGATTATACGATTGGTCTATGCGGACAATACTCAATGTATTGCTTAATATCACCGAATTTCTATGGCCTCCCTTCACAAAATCTTCTTCTGGGTGTTAAAATTTGGATACTTTACCGGATATCGTCACGGTGATGCTTCCTTTGTCCTTGGTATCATTGGCTACATTCTAGCTTACGTCAACTATAGTGTTACCAATTCAAACATACAAAAATGAAAAAAATACAAATAATGTATGTTTTTATCAAATTATATATTTATTACCATTATTAATTAAGAAATTCTATTTTATTATTTTATGTTGTAAATAAGGTATTTTGTTTATAATTCAGTTAGAACAATACCTCGCTCAGTGCGGTAATCTATGGCGCTAATATTCCCTACTGCTTGAAACCAAACTAATCGAGAACTCTTAAATCGCATGATCATAAATAACACATATAAAAATGATTTTTTAATTATAACATATATTTAATAAAATATATTAATATTTTTTTCGTATTTTTATCATGTTTCTCGATAAATAATACTTTTTTTAAAATATTACATACTAAAACTGTATTAATAGAAGTCGTAATATGGGATATATTGCTGTAGTTTTGATGTTTATTTATTTAATATTTACTTTTCATTTAAACAACAGATGGCGCTATCGACTTTAACAGTTGACAGTTAAAAAGAGATAAGAAGCACATGTTTTTTAATGTATATGTTATACGAAGAAGGGTGTTATAGAATAATAAAGATATTTTCTCTAGATTAAAAACATTAACAACACAAAATACATTTACATA
>JAFMTC010000229.1:141533-154869 GCA_018845635.1 Nicrophorus orbicollis
CGATGTTGCTAAACAGTGAAAACACTGTGCGCTGAATTAGTCTAAGTAACAATATTAAATGATGAGCAAAATGATATCAGAAGATAACTAAACAAAGAATATTAAAATTAAGAGAACATCAATTAACAAAAAAGTCTAGTAAAACCAGTTCTCAACAACATAAATCATTCCACTGTGTGGCCCCATCACTGGGATACAGGATTAAATTAATCATTTTAGCTCTTTCAATATTCTTCTCAATATCCATATAACTTGCTTTAAACCCCTTCTCCAACATATTTGGAAACTTCTTGAAGAATGTAAACTAGGCTCGAAGACTCGCAGCGTACAGTATTGTCACTGTTTACTAATATCGTTGCACTTCAATATTCAAAATCCAATAAAATGATTATCGGGAATTCAATACAGTCGTGATAACAGATGTCGGGAATTCGAGCATCGGGAATGTGAGTTTCGGGCAATATCTAGACTCTTGTTATATATAGTATTTAAATGTTGTTATTTTTTTCATTTTTATTTTATTTAATTTTATCCTTAGTTCTGGATTTAAATTACAAAAAAAGTCACATTTTGTTCATTATATCGGTGTCACAGCCAAAATGTTAAAATTAGGATGGAAGTTATTAATAAAATGTAATTTTTTAAAAAATCCATTATTTTTTCTTAAGTGCTAAATGTTATTCTACATCAATCTTGGTTTTATTGGATTGTTAAAAGGAACCCGTCTTTTTGTGTCATATTGTACAAACTGCATCAACATTTTTAAATATAAATGTAGGTTTTTTTTGTATTTTTTGTCATTCATTTAACTATTACCTATACGGAGTTATTGCATTAACCACTAATCACTTAGCAGTGACATATTTTACAAGATCAGCAAAAATTTCACTGAAAAAATATTTTTTTTCTAATATAATTTAAACACCTTTGATAGTAAACATGTTATCAGCAAGAATCTTTCGTCAATTACACAATAGTTTCCAATATTAAACTAGTTTTCTTCAGAAATTTATATTTAAAATATAATTTAATATATAACCGATAAGAAAATAAATATACCTTCAAAACTCTCTTAACTAATTGAATAACACGTTCAATTTATAATGTCATTTATGACTGATTTAAAAATCACACTTTCTTGAATATATTGAGTAATAGGAAGACATAGACAAGTAACTAGATAGCAAATGTTTCGAAATCTTAGGAGTGTAGGAAAATTAACTGAATGGTGTATTTATTTTCCGCAGGACGCAGCCATCTGCGTGAAATTTCACTTGGAGCGAGAAAGGAATCCGGATAAATTCAACAGCAGGATGAAGAACAAACTGTGGTACTTTGAATACGCCACTTCCGAGCAGTTTGCGGCAAGCTGCAAAAACCTCCACGAAGACTTGGAAATCATCGTAAGTAATGCTGAAATTCGTATGTGAATATTGAAATATATTGCAAAAATCAATGACAGTGCGACGATGTTTCATTGGACTTGGCTAACGGACCTCCACTGCAAGGAATAGCCCTTCTGAACATACCATATACACATGGAGGTTCCAACCTTTGGGGTGAACATCTCTCTGGATCAAGGAGGAAAAAGAGCACAAAGAAGAAGCGCCAGAAGGAGATGAGCACGAACAGCTTTAATTCTGTGGATCTGAGCGTTGCTTTACAAGGTAAATAATCGAAATATTGTGATATCTCTTGTATAATGATGGTCGAGGTATCCTCAATCTATCTCTAATTTATGGTCTATTAACATTATAAACATGGATATTTTTTACAAAAGAGTTTCTGTACTAATTAATTTTCTGGGTTTGATGATTCAAATATTAATAAGCACTCTAATTAAAGGTTTAGTCATTCCATCGTTGCACTAGCCATCTTTGTAACTATTTTGGGATTAGTTGTAACTTAACTTTCTGTCAAATATAAAAAAAACATTCTTATACTTCGAAAATCAAGTTTCTTTACGAATTTTCTCGGACTCAAATATAAATGGGCACTCAAATTAAAGCTATATTTATTCATACATTTAGATATTGGCGATGGATTAATCGAAGTTATTGGATTGGAAAACTGCTTGCACATGGGTCGTGTGCGAACTGGTTTAACGGCGAGCGGTCGACGTCTTGCCCAATGTTCTTCAATTACCATCAAGACCAAAAAGACCTTCCCTATGCAGATTGACGGAGAACCGTGGATGCAGCCACCGACAACAGTAAGATATACTAAAGTGCTTCTCATACAAATTTACCTACAACGCTTTGATCTTTCCAGATACGTATAACGCATAAAAATCAAGTGCCAATGTTGATGGCGCCACCTCCGGAAAAAGGTAAAGGTCTTTTCCGGTTCTTTAGAAAATAGGCGCCCTTCAATTATGAAACCTGCCAAAAACGTGTGTTGTGAAGTCTTCGAGAGAATTTAAAATATATATATCAGAGGTTTAGTGTACATGATCATACACACATCTAGTCATTATTGTTTCGTTGTGTATTTGTGACAATAAGTATTTAAAGTCATTGTCGTTGTTTTCTTGATTTTAATTTTTACATGTTCATTCAGTATTAAAATAATTGAACGACGTTATCCAACGCGAAATGTGCGACCTTTGTAGTAGCTTCTACAATTTTGGGGAGGGAAAAAATCGTATTTAATATATACATGTATATCTTATAAACTAGGGACCATGCTTCAAAGATTACAACATAAATATATCGAAAATCCCGCCATCAAGTGTTATTCTCTATTCGTAGTCGTCGTCTGCCCAATTTCATATCAAAGCTTAATTGATGTTTCTCATTACGGTTGAATTGAGCGAATTTAATCATTTATTTATTTTTAATTCCTCATTGAAAGTAAAGAAAAAAGAAGTACGCTTTAAGCGATATCAATGTATAAACTATGTTTATGGACTAAATAATGTGTAATATGTATAAGCGCTTTCCCATGTGAATTACTGCAAACAATTAGAAATATTACGTTTCTCGTCGCATTCTATACTTTTGATGTGTGATTTACTGCAATTGCGCAACACTAAAGTTGAGGAAAGCGCTGAGTGCCGCGCGTAATATAGTTTTATTTATCAGTGTTTGCGGATCTTAAATTAATATTAATATATTATTGTTGTTACGTATTGAATGAAAAAAAAACTCTTTGTTTTCATGTTGTACTACACAGGATGGTCATTGAACCTAAGACAAGGATTTCGAACAATAACTCGATTAATCCCAATTCTCTTACACTATCAAATTACAATTGCATTTTGTAAGATGAAACTCTATCTTAAATCCATTGACCTCAATCCGGTGTTGAATTGCTGCATAGCTTTAAATAATGAAAAAAAAAAGTGAATGAAAACACAAGTACAGAGAAAAAAAATGATAAGAAAACTTTAGGGTCATAAGTCTATAGAAGTGATAAGTCTTCAAAAATATTTACGTGTATATAAATGACGAACATTTTTCTTTTGCGAAATTGCGAGTGTCTGCTGATTTGTTACTTTCAGTAAAAAGTATAAATTTAACGTCCAAATTTGAGCGTTGAATGACGATTTTTGTATATGTCGATGTACATATTATATTATATACGATAATTACAGATGAAAATGACATTAATTGCAAATTTCTTGATTGATATTGCATTATACATTTCAAATATACTCTAAAACACAGGTGAGAATGATCGATTATGCATAATAATAATCAATACAATTTAGCAACACCCAGTTTTATGTTTTTTTTTTGACTGATATTGTTAAATATTGTATATTGTAGTGTATGTAAATTATATATTATATGGTACAAATTATATTTGTAAAACAAGAAATGAATGATGATGCATTGTTTCATGTTCCTACATATTTTCCAAATCGATTCGATATGTGTATTTCTTTCTTTTGTTTTCACATATTACTTGTGTATATATTATTTAAATTATCGTTGTTATAATTAATAATATTATGTTATGAATATATCAACAATAAACGTAATACAATTGATGTGAATGTATTTTTAGTTGCAAAGCAAATTATTTGTTAATCATGCAAATTTCATTTGTATATGTATTATAATCGAATAAAATATATCGAAAAATCTTTTCTGCCATTTTTCTTTCAAATATTTGTTAATAATTAAAAGTGATTTACTCATTATTAACTTAAAATTAATAAATTTAATTTTCTAATAGTAATGCTATTAATTCAATTCTGTATAGTTTTTGCATATTCAATATATTTTATGAAGGGTATATATCGATTTCCTGAAACTCACATTCCCAACGTTTGAATTCCCGACATCCGTTATCCCGATTCTAGCAAATTCCCGACATCAGTTATCCCGATTTTACTTTTTTATTTGGTGTGTGTCTGGTTGCCACAACATTTATAATCTGTCCTTTCAGGCATTAAGGATCTCACAACTATTTCATCTTTTACTCAATTAATTTCTTCCTTCTCTTGCTTAATTCCTCAATTGGCATGAATTTAGCATGTCTGTTTAAGACACGCAGCGTCAAACTTAAGAAATAGTGATTGGAATTCCAGCCAATCCGCTGTTCTCTTTACGGACCTTTCTATTGAAGTATGCAATTGCAGTGTTAGGGTTAGCAGCAGGTAGAAATAGAAGGGAACTAGTGGAACCGCAACACTTGACTATTTGCAATGACTATGAAACAACAGCCAAAAATAATTTGTAAGCATTAATATGTCAACTTGAATTAAGACAAAATGACCAAACGATTGGGATCATACCTTGAAATCGGGACAATCTTTGTCAAACCATGAGGTAAGATAAGCTTGTTTACTTTTTTTTGAGCCCAGTTTTGGCACACCCAACCCAGTTTATGAAAATCTACAATCTAAATGAAGTTAGAGGAGGAAATTGAAGTTTTCTTGTATTTATTTTCAATAAATGTGAATTAATTAAATTGTTTAATAATTTTGGATGATGGAAAATGTGTGTATACACTGAATTATGCAGTAAAATAAAATTTTGACTTCAGCAATAGGCGGTGTAAACTTTATTATGCAGTACGCTTAAGTAAAATAATGTGGATTCATGGAATGAACCGATAAAAAGTATAAATAAATGCGTTACATCAATGAATAAACTAGTTCAAAACTAAATTTATTCTCCGCCAGCACCGGCCTTCTTCATACCCTCTTTTTGTTTCTTACTCTTCTTTGAATTTGCTTCTACATCAATAGGAGCAGGCTTAACAAAAGGAATAACATCTTGGTACTCCTCTGGCAGGAATTCCCTCAGAGCAGCAGGAACCTTGACGCCATCTTCCGTTTGGTGGACTTCAAGAATAGCGCAAATGACGCGTGTCGCGGCGCACATCGTTGCATTCAACATGTGAACGTAATTTGTGGCCTCGTTCATCTTCTTCGTCTGGCCGTATCTAACCATAAGTCGTCTCGCTTGATATTCCAAGCAGTTGCTGCAGGACACCAGTTCCCTGAACGCTCCGGATCCCGGAAACCAAGCCTCAAGATCCAGTTTCTTGGAAGCGGCATGGTTCAAAGCTCCAGACACGATATTGACGATTCTGTATGGAATTTCGAGGGCCTTGTAAAAGTTCTCGGCGTTACCGATCATCTCATCCATCATTTCCCAGGACTTATTGTCGAACGGAGATGTTAAACAGAATTGTTCAACTTTCTCGAATTGATGTACCCTGAAGATACCGCGAGTATCCCGTCCATGCGATCCGACTTCTTGTCTGAAACAGGTTGAAATACCCGCATAACGAATCGGCAACATGTTTTCCGGAATCCATTCATCGCGATGGAAAGCGGCAATCGGTTGTTCGGATGTTGCGATCAAATATTTCTCTTCGACATCCTTATCCTCAGCCTTTTCACTGCCCTTTCCCACCACTTTGTATAATTCCTCGTCGAATTGGGATAATTGCGCTACCTCTTGCATAATCTATAAACGTTATACTATAAATGTAACATTCTTTAATTTTAAAAAATTAACATCACCTCTTTCCTCATGAAGAAAGGAGTGTATAATGGCTTGTAACTCTTTTTGTGCAAAGTCCTAAGAGCCAATTGGATAATTGCATATTCTAAGAACACTGCAGGGCCAGTTAAATAGTAGCCTCTTCCACCAGATACAACAGCACCTCTTTCACCATCCATACCTATAAATTTAATATTAAAAATAGAAATAAAATTATCCTGACATTCAATTACCATCAATCATGTGGATAAGATCCACATGAGAATATTTCTTTCTCATTTCACAATCACCAAAAGTTCTTTCAACTTTGTTCTCATCCTCATCATTGCTTTGTGGGACAGACTCATGCAGATGATTGCTGACCTCACGGAGTGCTCCATTCCTCTCCTTTTCAGTTTGCAGCAACTCATTATCATTAAGAATAACTGCTTCATCAATTAAAATTCGAACCTAGTAAGCATATGTAATGTATTGATTATGGTAGAGTTTATTTTATCTCTTCTTACTTTCTTTATTTGATTAACAGTTAGAGGTTTCAAAAGATCACCAGTTAAGTTTTCCAATTCGGAAACCACTGATTGAGGTACATCCTCATTTGCATCACCCTGAGGTTCCTTCTTCTTCATCTTATCGCCGATTTCTTTGCTGCACACATTCTTCAGCTTATTCCACTGATCTGCCTTGTGTCTCAGCTGCCTCCAGAGAGCATCCTTCTCTATCACGGTATTGACCAGACCAACATCTTTGAATCGCTTCGTCTGATTTTCACGGATTTTATCCGGATTTCCACCTTTATCGGTACGGAACAAATCCAAATCCAAGACCATCTTTACTTACAATATGCTGATGCAAGAATAAAACGCTAAACGTCAGAACCCGTCACAACCATAAGACAATTTTGAGGTTAGAAGGCGCAACATGAAGTTGCTACAGACTTCAAATTAATCTACATCAGTGTTTCTTAAACATGAGTCAACTTGCTTTTAAAATGATTAGGATTATAATACTAATAATGATCCTAATTTCATATATATTTTAGATCTGACATTCGATTTCATCCCTTGTATATCAGCCAAAACCTTAAGTAGACTACCAATTTTTTTTTCAAATCGAGGCAATTTTAATATTTTGTTTGTATAGTTTCTCTTTTTATTTACAATCTATTTTATAACAAAACATTCAGTAAATGGATTAACAGTTGACAAATGAAAGCTGCACATTCAGCATCAACTGTTTTATCTGTTAGAGGCATAACTTGGCATAACTCATAGCTGCAGTAGATAATATATACAGAAGAGGTCCTAACACGCTTCCTTGTGGTACTCCTGATTTGATTGGATGCAAATCTGTTACAGCATGGAACACTTTCACTTGAAATAACTAAAAAATGTTAAGATTCTACATTTTCAATGCTAATAATATTTTAAATTATACTAAAACTTAAGTAGCCACATTTCAGGTAGTAACATCGTTGTATTTAATATTTGTATGACGTGTGGTTGTGGAAAATATACTAAACACAAATCTATCAATATAATAAAAGAAATTCATTTGTATTGTTAATATTTATTTGATAACTACATGATAACATGTATGTAAACTTTAACAACTTTCTACTAATACATTTTTTTAGCATTTACTTGATGCCTCATACTCTTTTTTTGTTAATGACAATAATAAAAATGGAACACAAATATGAGAGTTATGAAGGGAGACATTATTCTATAAATTCTACATTCAATTTATATTTACGAGATGTTAGACAATTCGAAAGAAAATAAAAAAAACGAAAACGTAATTACCTGCGTTTAACAACAATATATGTATATAAAACAAATATATTTACATCGGATATATATGGAATTACGTTATTTAAATATAGTTCATATGTATATTTATAAAAATTGATAATGTCTTACAAATGGTATAAATTGTTTGAAGGCATTAATCATGTCCCATTATTTCTCTAGAATTATCTTTAATAAGTCTTTCGTACGATTCCTTATTTTAATATAACCATTACATTTATAGCCAGTTTCAAAATCGATCGTTTTCAGGGATCTACGTGATGCATCTAAACTGGATATCCGGAAATGGTTATATCTTTGATATGGATGACAATGATTCGAAATAAAAGTTCGGTTTTACTGGTTTTGTATTTTTCTCTCTTGGATATGCATTGGCATGACTAGATCATTAAATAAATAAGTATTATCTTTTTTTGTTTCACTTACTCTAAACATTATTATTTATATATACCTTATAGACTACCATAATTCACGTGAAAGTCTTAGACAAAATTATCTTTTAAGTGTGAAAGGTATATAATTAAAAAAAAAGTGCTAAAAGGGGTCATTTTCATGTTATGTTCCGTGATATTCTTTTTTTCTTTTGGTCCTGCTATTATTATTTTCTTTTTAAGTTAAATGTCCAATGAAGTCCATGATGTTGTCAACCATTCGAGAAGGAGAAAACAAATGTGCAACGAGCAACGTTTACGCAAGACAACCAATGATTATGCACAATTTACATAAATACAAGACCCGGTCTCTTTTAATAATATGTCATGTACTAATTAGATCCAAAATTATTCCATCTTTCTGCCAGAATATATGCATTACATTCATTGAATTACATGTAACTTTTAGTCTAACACGCGTTTTGGATTGTTATGCCATTGTAACGAGAAATTCGTCTTCATATTGTTAAAAGAGAATCGTCCTCAATAAGGAACTATACATGATGCCAAAAGCGTTCTCGATAATTAAATGAAAATGTGTGATATCTTTTATATTATTGACTCATTGTGACGTTCGAAACGTATCTAACGATTCACCCAGTTTTTAAGCGCCTGCTCAAAATCCAGAGTCTCTTTGGACATGGGCATGTTCACTCGTTGCTCCTGACCGTCTTGGATTTCGTTGCTATTGCTGAACTCTTTTGAGTTACGTCTATCATTGAACTGTGGCTAAAATTTCATTAAAAAAATCGGATTTTTACTACATTTTATATATACAGCAAAATACAAATATCTTCAACTTCTTTTGGAATTATATATCATTTTAACGAAGTTTAAAGTCAAATAAAGAATCAAAATAGAAATTAAACAATATTACCTTATCGCAAAAGAAAAGTAATTTACACAAATTCGAAAAATATATAATTTTTCCTTTTGTGAAATATATGTACAAGCGATATTTCAAAGCTTCCAAAGTTAAATAATGCGAATTGCATGAAATAAGCCTAAGTGTATTTCATTTCAAACAAGCGCAAATCATGATACTATAGTTCTTTAAAGTATAAATAAGTAGATATAAATTTGTTTGCGCAATTTGTGATTTTTAGTGCACAGAAGCGTTTTCGCGAAATTTTCATTATTTCTTAGCATGAATATTCAGAGGACAATTTACCTGAGGTGCAAACGGTCCTTGATTCGAGTAGTTATGCTGATTCGGATACATGGGACCCTGCTGAAGAGTGAAATTTGGCCTGCTGAACTCTTGGTGATTGACGTAGGGCTGAGGGTAGTTCGGAGGATGGTAAGGCTGCTGGTTTGGATAACTATGGAAGTTTTGATTATTCTGCGCAGAGTTTCCTTCCGGCGGACTTGTCGCCTGTCGAGCACGCAACTCGGCCATGAAATTGGCCTCCTGTGCGTAACGCCTCTGCAGCTCCTGTTGCCATCCACCATCAGACTCATCCTCTCCATCATCTTCAAAATCTAAGACAAAAAAAACATACATTTCGCACTGTAGGATAGCTAACAGCATGTGTACGTCGTATTTGTTATTAATATATTAATATGTCAATATCCACTTTCCACCACTGTAAAATCTATATTAAAAAAAAATACAAACTTTGTATAAGTTCAATCAAAAAAATAATACAAAGAAGCAAGTCAGATACAGTTCAAAAGCTTTCAAAAGAAAAGTTATAAGATTATATAAAAGCGTAAATCAAAACAGTGTTGGAAAGCGCGAATGCAAACGAGTCCAAAAAGTAGTTAGAAAAAACTACCTAAACAAAAACAATTGTAAAGAAAGTATCGTTACTACAAGCGAAACAGAGTTAATTTACAATAGCATATATCATGGGATTGTAAACAGAAGGACATCCCGTCAACAAAACATTGATTAGACAATCGAGAGAGAAAAAAAAACAAGGAAAAAAGAAAAACTGTAACATCTCTTCTCTTTTCTTTCTTTTGATCATTTTCTGCTTGTAAAGTTACTCACCGAGCGGTTTTCGAATTGACGAAGATCCGGGTAAAGTGGAAGGTTCTGTAAGAACAATCATTCAACAGGCAGCATTCCACATACATACACTACATAATTGGCATATCAAAAAATAATAAAATGAAAATCAAAAAAGAAAAACGAAGTGTACAGTGAGTCCGCACTTCTATCCATCTTCATCAACATCATCATCAAACGAAAAACAAAGGAAATATGCTTCGTAAATTTAACTATTATTGATATATATAAACTGTACATAAAGAAGTTAACATATATTTATGAAGATATATAATTATAACGAGTAACTAAAACAGTGTTTCAACATTCCATTAAAAGAAGTTTAACTCAAACAGCGAAAATATATAAATGATACATTAACAATAATTAATATATTATTTAAGCGTATTTGAGTTAAAGAAAATGTTGTTAATTAATTCAAGCTTTTAGAAACTCCAATCCCTAAATGTGTATTTAAAAAAAACGGAATTTTGTTCAAAAAATAAATAAAACTGTTATATATTTGTCTGTATTGTGTGCGTTTTTTAACAAGTAACAAAAAAAAACTATAAAATATATACAAAATAAAAAATTATAAATTGTCGTTGTTACATAATAAAAAAATATATTGTATATAATATAAAAAAAATAAGGTCAACGAAATAATAACAACATTCAAGTTTACAACTTATAAAGTTACATGTGTTAGGAATAAGTATACAAAAGTGTTTTAATCAATAATTAATGTATAATAAAAACAAATGAAACTGTATATAAAGTGTATATAAATGTAAAAATCCATGCTTATTTGTAGTTTATATGGCAGATAGACATGCCATACCGAACAGAAATTAAAACAGAATAAAAATAAATAACAAAATAAAATAGATTTAAGTAGTATCCATTCACATTCAACGATAAGCGGAGAGAGCCTGAAATTCGATTTTCGCTCTTTCCGTATAAATCGTAAGTAATAAAGCGAACTCAAAATAAATATTTAAAAAATATATATGTAATAACTAAAGCTAATTTATGTATAGTAAGTATTCTCTCATAATAGCTAAATTCTAAAGTTCATCATATGTATTCTATAATCATAGATTTGAAAGCCCAAGTCGTCCTTAGCTTCGTTACTAATTTCAAATTTACATCATTTTCTTTTTAATATATATATTTATATATATATTTGGAATCGACAAGGAATCGTAACTCTAAATGGTACAAGTACACTAAGTAAACGTTAAACAGCACGACGTCAATGAAAAATATATTAAAGAGGAAGAGAATTCATAAACATTCCACCTTAACTGAACCCAAATTATTTAAGTTACTCTTAAAACTAGCCTACTTGTAATAACACAGTAATCACTTTCGAAAACAACATCTAGTTTGTATTATATTTTGCATGAACATTTTATTTCTACTATTGCACGTTTAAGCAATCGATTTCGATGGTGGGTTTAATTATTTTGGATTGGCTTATAATTCTTTTTTTTTTCGTTGCTTGTCTTTTATAAACATCTTTTTACGTATGCATACCTGAATTAAGTTCTCTTACTAATGTCGACATAGCGTTCGTTACCGAATCGGCAGCGACTAACAGATCATTTCGCAATGCTATTCCATTATCTTTGCTTCCTTCTAAAAAGTAATGTAAACGTTATATCGTTTCTAAATGTTATCCATGCTAAACGTTATACTAACCAACGTTGATATTGGAGGATCCGCCAAAAGCGTTCCTTACGTCTCCGCCCACTCCAGCAAGGGATGTCTCTGCAGCGTTATGGTGAGCGCCCCTCTCGCTTCTATCCAATGAGTTAGTGTTACCGGCACCCCCAAGGGCGGCAACCATACTGTAATTCCTCTCGGACGATTGCTGCGAACCCATTGGTTGGCCAGGGGCGTGGCCGAGCGGCGTCTGTGGAGCACTTCTGGGACCTGCCTGTGTCGTGGGAACAGCACCAGGTGGTAAAGGTGGTGATTTAGTACTACGTGGAGAGGAATTGGGCGTACTACGTGGCGATGATTGATGGTTCTGAATAAATATTGTCGACTTTAGCTACTCCAAACAAAAAGAAAAACAAAACCAAAAGAAAATAAAAACAGAAAATAAAAATATAAATCAAATAATACACATAAAATCTGTCGCGTTTTCTGGTCCTAAACTTCACCTTGAAGCGCAATCAATATTTTTTTAACATATATAATGAAGTTGTTTAAGACTAAAGTACTTCTTTGTGATAAGATTTAGACCAGGAAACGTTGAGACCAAAATTAGTAAAATAAAAATGATTATTTTTTGTCGTCGTTTCTGAAGATGAGTTTTCCAGTGCGAGAATGTATAACCGTGCACAACAAATTTCCTTCTATACGTCACTCGAACTGTACGTATTTGATACAAACTAATTACCACGTTTCAAACAAACTACCTTGAGCATTTTCATGAGTCCTTCTAGCTGTATCATAAGCTGCCTCCTGGAATCTTGCAACGTTGTCAAATGCGTTTCGAGTTCGTCTTTCCTCATTCGCAACGCCCGAAGCTCATTCATCAATGCTGGATTTTCAGGTCCATGACCACCGCTCGACTCCAACTCTTGTTGCCGTCTTAAAATAATCAAAAGCAAAATTATTGAAGTTGTTTAAAATATTTAATTATTTACCTTAATCTGGCAATTTCCCTCATAATTTCGCGATTCTTTGCCTCCAGTTGGCTGATCAGTTCCCTCTGGGCGCGCGTTGAATCCATGCCTAGAGAAGCCTCGGAAGGCACTCGTCCCTACAAGAATATATATTTTCTTATAACAATTGTGAGCAGATGCGATTGTAATATGATTACTGTTTGCAGCGGGGAAGCGGCAAAAAAAAGTATGTGCTTTACTTACCGCATCGGGTGACAGTGAATTTTTTCTTAGACTTCCTCCTCTCGGCTAAAGCAACAGCAAAAGCACACACTTAAAAGTTAGAACGATGTACAACATATGAAAAGACTAAAAACAAAATAAGAACATAAAGTACTGGGACTGCCGCCTAGCACGTTCGATTATTCTGCGCGATCCACTTCCATGGATTCCGTTTCAGACGTTTGTAAGATTTCATTTAATTAAAGTTACATATAAAGAAACGAAGTTCCCATTCAAAAGG
>JAFMTC010000229.1:175877-189450 GCA_018845635.1 Nicrophorus orbicollis
TCGCTTACCTTCGTTTAAAAAGCATGTTTTAGAAAGAATTTTAAAAGATTAGCGAACTCAACCTCCGCCACCTCCTCTTAGCCTCGTCGTGCGGCTCATAATCAATCGGATTTTCTGCTTCGTGACAACTTTGCTCTCTTTGTCGTCATCGTCGCTTTCTTCTTAAATAATACAATAAAATAAATTCACTGTTAAATCCTTGTTCTACTGTTTCCTTACCTTTGACTTTTGGCTGATTTTCCTCCTTCCAGATGTGGTAAACGCTCAAAATTTTGTTGCCGAAAAATAATGGCGCGAAGAACTTTTCGCGTTCCTCGAAGGTTGGATCTTCTAGTTGCATTACGATGCTGCTATTGTAATGAAAATGATCTTGCAACTGTAAATATTATTTTGTTGATTCGTTTTAATGACAATAACTAAATCATTACCATTTCTGGTAGATCTTTGCTGCAGGTCGCAATCAACAGGACCGGAAGACCGGCGTGTATATCATCCAACATGGAACTTATGGACATTTGAGTGTTATTGTCAATTATATCCCACCAATCATCGACGCGTGAGAGCACTAATATCGATGGAAAATTGTGGATTGCACTCGAAATAACTTTCTGGAATTTTACGATTAATTGCTCTTCGATTTACGTGCTTTCCACTGACTTTGTAATGCCCAGGTATATCTAAGACGTAGCTCTGCAAATGCTCCAAGGTTTGCAGTAAAGCCGGAACGACGTGATTGTTGAGACCTTGCTGGGCACTTCCTTTGAGAACCAATCTACCAGCATACCGCTCGTTCCCAACTAAAAATCTATCAAGAATATAAACGGCCTCTCTTCAAGTATCACGCAGTAATTTAGTTACTTCCTGTAGACTTGAGTAAAGTGCGGTAGCAGCACTTCTATGTGTCTTACAATTTTATCGATCTGCCGTTGAAGTAACGGCTGGATAAACGAGCTCAGACGACGCATCTTGCAGTTACCCAACCTTTGAGAGGTGGGTGTTATATTCATTCTGGCATTGAGGAAGTCCTGTTCTTCAACTCTAATTGACTCTATCTCAATATTAATCTTGGGCTTCTGGTTAATAGTCGGATATTTCCGTTTTAAACTGCAAAGAACAGCTTCAGCACATAGAGCTTGCAGATCAGACCCGCACATGCCGGTCGTTAACTCTGCTAGATGGTTAAAGAAATCGGAATTTGGCTTGTGCTTCCAAGTCCTCATATGCACCTGAAATGGCAAAGAAGTAACAACTTTTGTGTGCAACATTAAAAATACCTGCAAGATGTCTTTTCGAGCGTTTATACAAGGTAATGGAAAATAAAGTTCTCTATCGAAACGTCCAGGGCGCCGAAGAGCCGGATCAATGGAATCAATCCGATTTGTGGCCCCAATTACGATGACCCCTGACATATTATCCAAACCATCCATTAAGGCCAATAACGTGGCCACAACGCTACTATGCACTTGGTCATTACGAATCGAACGTTCCGGAGCTAAACCATCGAGTTCATCGAAAAATATGACCGAAGGACGAGCTTTTGTTGCCTAAAACCGTCATACCATTAAGCATCAATTACAATTGCTGGAGAATAACCGCAACTTTTTCGAAAAGCTCACGCAACTTTCTTTCGGATTCTCCGACCCATTTGTCCAATATGTCAGCTCCTTTCCGCTGAAAAAAGGACACTTTACCATTTCCTTCTTTATTTAACTCGTTTGCTAATGCTCCTGCCACGAGTGTCTTTCCAGTTCCTAGAACAACATCAAATATACTGGAAAGTTTTGAACGAACCAGAGAATACCAGGAGGTCCGTAGAAAATGACTCCTCTGGGCGCTTTTATATTGAAATGATGGTATAAATCGCCGTATAACAGCGGCAAGATGATGATCTCCCTCAGGAGTTTGATGTGATTCGCGAGTCCACCGACCTTCGAGAAATCTGTCTTCGATTTGTTCGGGTGAATTCTACTTAAACGATTTCGATTTACTGTGGCCATCTGAAACCGACTTTCGTTCTATTAAAATATCCGCAAGGATACATCGTGCTCACATCGAGAGGTAAAGAAAAAAAAATAAAGGGTGACTTCTTTTTTTGATGTTTTCAACCAGCAAATTTGTATCGAATCAGTCCAAAAACTGACATCTTGACACACTTGATACAAATATTAATTCGATCGCGATTTACGAACATCATGTCGAGGAGGAATAAAAGGTTCATACTTATTAAATTCATAGAATGTGTTTTTATTTAAATATCATTTATTAACAACACAATATTGTTGCTTTGACACTTTTTTAACCCCATTCGAACATTATTGGACAAATTGGGGACATCCCCTAAAAAGAACGTGAATTCGTAAATGTGGTCATTTTGAAGTAGAAATGTTACGTATTAATTTAAACATCAGACATGTATCTCTTTTGAAATTAACCTGTATAGCGATTTGATAACGGAGTTAACAACAATAAATAAATGGACATTGGTGTATTGACTATGATGCCATATCCACGATGCAGTCATCTCTGGTTTAAGCATATGTACTTTAATTTAGGAGGAATTCAAGTGTTTTGGGCATCATAAAATATTGAATTTTGATTTCTCATGATCAATTAAGACTAAAATCAATAACATGTAAATTTGTGTTTAGCTCTCTCTCTCTCTTTGTTCGTATTTTCTAATTATTACAAATAAAACATCTCCAAACTAAAAAAAATATACATATATCTCATATTGTTTTTCTTAAATACAAATTAATAATTATAATATTCACTAATCGAAGGAAAAGAAATAATAAATACATCAAGAAAATAAGATGCGATAAGTATATATATATATATTATGTTTAAGCTATTACTTATCTTTCATCTCTTACATCTGAAATCTGGCAGTGAACGATTTTCTTTTTGTCGATGAGAGAATGAAATGAAAAGTCGGTAAACAATCAAAGTACCCATTAAAAATGAATGGAATAAAATGAATTACATTTAAGGTAATCTAAAAAAGACAAACAATACTGCGGCTGCATAAAATCCTATCCCTTTGTATATAAAAATAATTCGGCAGTGATGATTCGGTTTTGGATTAGTAGTTCCTCTCAGCAATCCGTTGTATTACTATTGCTTGGTTGTGCAACGTCCGCGTTGTTTTCACCCTGATACCTTTTGAGTTCTTTCCTCAATTTCTGCAAAAACGCATGAATCATAAATTAATGTTATCAAAATCATTAAATGTTGATTTCATTACCTTTGGTAATTTTGATCTGTTTCTCAGTCCAATAAATTCCTTGACAATCCTGCTGAGCTGAAAATGCAAGTCCAGCAGAGATTGAAGCGAATGGTCTGTGGTAATGGTAACCGCCTTTTCCAATACGGTATTCAACTGCTCTTCATTTATGTCAACTTTCTGTTCTTCAACAGAATTACCTGCTAAAAACAAATTCGATTTTAATACATTCATTATATTATGATTTAAATACTCACCACTGCTCTCATTTAGAGCTTGATCCACGTCATCGAAATCTAATGGGTCACCCAAGAGCTCTGATGGACTCATCAGGTCGCATAACTTACGACTGTTCGGCCTTCAAGAAATAAATTACATTAACAGTTTATTAAGAATTCAAGTAGAAGATTATTGTAATTCAATATTGTATATAAGTCAATGTTAAATACAACTGAATGACAGGCAAAATACTTTTTAACTAAATAAAAAGTAAAATTAAATAAACTAATTTATATAATTTAATCAAACTTTTCATAAATATTTACGTGAACAAAGTAAAATATCGTTCATCTAAAAAAAAGTATAGAAAAATACTTACGTATGAGCGGATTTCAATTGTATGTTTGCGGTATCACAATTAACCGATAGAGGTTCCGTTAGATTAGGAGACAAATTTCTTTCCACTAACATTTCCGTATTGTTCGTAAAGTCTCCTTCTTTCGAATTCTCGGTCTCCTCTGAAGTTTTATCGTCCATTTCGTGCTGTGTAAAGTAAAAAACAGTTTAAAAATTATGATTACCTACATATAAAAATGAATAATTACATGTATGTCTCCATTCTGCAATTCATTTGAAGGACTTGACTTCTTTCGCCTCTTACTATAAATCCCCCGACACCAAGAGTTCATCTTTCGTTTCTTAGACAAGCCTACTCTAGGAGTAAGACTACATTTACTCGACTCTTCGCGCTGTTTAGATTCATCTACAATATATACATTAGAATAATTAATAGTAAGTTTAAGAAAAATAAAAAATAAACTTACCAATCTCGTTTTTGCAAACCTTATCCAAATATCGTGGTATGTAATCTCTCGTTTTGACTTTACGCTTCCTACGTTGCACCGATATATCTTGGCACTTATCTTCGAAATCGCTATCCATCTCATTCTTAATAAGAGCGTACGCGTAGTCTCGCAAGCTGCAAGCTCTATGTCGGATCTGCTTATCTGCCGATGTCCTAATATTCAAAATATAACACATTTAATATAGAAATGATAAATAAAAATATTAAATACTAACCTATCCGGATTATATTCTAATGCGTTGTGACAAATGAGCTCTATGTCTTCCAAGAAATCCTTGGCACATTCATATTGATGAAGATCTACTTTGGTCATCATAGTTTCTAGATCCATTGGATGTTTAATAATGGTGGTATAATCAGGAACCTCCTTAGTATCAACAGGTTTAGTAAACATGTAGAATCTAAAACGTATTTTGTTAGAATAGTATATATAAATATAAGTTAATTAAATTACAATCTGTTTGATGCTAATTTCTTGCACATATCACGGAGGAATATCCTCAGTTCCACCATCGTCGATTCTTCCTTTTCGTAGACTTTTTTAGCCTCAGATTCGGAAAGTGCTTCGGGCTCAGGTGTCGGAGCTCGAGGGAGCGGAGGAGGACTTTGCATGTTATCTCTTGGAGGTTTGGGTGGTTTTAAACAGGCGTCTACGATTAAAGGTTTGAAGAAGTTCCTTCGCCTATCCTCGTCTGGTACTTGTATCTCGTATACTTCGTTGCGATACCGCGAAAATATATTAGAAATCTGAAAATATTATTAAATTGTTAATATTGATTCACATTATATAGAATTATCTGAACTTGCCTGGTCCGGGATATCCTCGTATAAACTATCCGCCGTGGCTAAAATGAGGATAGGACTATTTGGATCGAGTTGGATAAGCTGCGCAACGAAGATTGCCAAGGCAGTATCACTTAGTAACTTCCACAGCAGATCTATATTGGGGATATAAATAATGCTAGGTACATTCCGTTTGGCTTCGTGGAAAACTTGAACACATGTTTCTTCGGCGGATCTTCCGACCTCTTTGTGCAGTGAGCTTAAGTCTAAAATATGTGAATGAATGTGTTCCATTGTATGCATGATAGCACCTGCTAAATATAACTGTCCATGGGTGTAACCGTTACCCAGGAGAAGCATTTGGGCAGGTCTCACATTAGCAGAAACTTTTACTCTAAAAAAATATATATTAATAAAGTAATTTTCATTCAATGAATATTTCGAGTTACTTGGCTAAATTCTGGTCGAGACCATGTGGGAAAGAACGACCCAAAATTTTAAGAACATGATCAAGTGGTTCTTGAAGCAATGGTTCCAAAACCGGCAATAGCTTCCTTCCTATCGTTACTGTGACCCTATGGGATGCAGGTACTAACACGGACTTTGCTCTCAAGAAATCCAATTTTTCTATCTACAATGTACGATTGTTAAATATAAGTATATATAATTTGAACATCTAGAACTTACTTTAACGTTTTCAGAGTCCACCTGAAGTTTATGTTTAGAATCATAAACTTGAGGATAGTTCCTCCGGAAACTTTGTATCACAGCCTCGGAACATAGCGCCCTTAAATCTGAACCACAATATCCAACTGCATTTTCAGCCAGGTACGAAATTAATTGATCATTTGGAGGAGTCGCCCATTGGGATACATGAACCCTTAATATTTCCTCTCTTTCCTAAAAATATTTATAACGATTTAATATAATTATATTTCGAAGATATAAATTGACTAATTACTTTTCGTGCTGGTAACGGGAAGAACAATTCTCTATCAAATCGGCCCGGTCTTCTCAACGCAGGATCGATGGAATCTATTCTATTGGTAGCACCAACTACAATAACCTCTCCTCTACTATCCAAACCATCCATTAATGCCAAAAGCGTCGACACTATACTGGCATGGATTTGATCCTGTCTAGATGATCGAACTGGTGCTAAACCATCAACTTCGTCAAAGAAAATGATAGAAGGTTTTCGTTTCGCAGCCTACGATTATAAACATTGAATTAGTAAATAATTAATAAAACTATATAAAATTAAGTATGTTACCTCTTCAAATAGCAAACGCAATTGCTTTTCAGATTCTCCGATCCATTTGCTTAACAAATCAGCGCCCTTCCTCATGAAAAAACTCACTTTTTTTGAACCAAAGGAGCATTCGTTGGCTAAAGCACGGGCTAATAAGGTTTTTCCAGTACCTGATATGAGAAGATATGTTTAATAAAGTAAAATATAATAGTAAATGACAATTAAATACCTGGCGGTCCGTGAAATAACACTCCTCGCGGAGGTTGAATTTGAAACTTCTTAAAAATTTCAGGATAAATCATTGGAAGTAAAATCATTTCTTTTAAACACTGAACATGACTATCTAAACCTCCAACACTACTAAAGTTGATTCTTGGATCTAAAGTGTCCGGACCAATTGGTATAACATTATTTCCACCCGATTTTAGCTGATCGTTCTTTGAATGTTGCCCTTTTGGATTTTTACTGCAACAAATAGAAAAATATAATAATTTTTAATATATATATGTATGTTTGTAACTAACCTGTATTTGTTATTCTTTCTGCACATTTCCTCATTATCGCTGGAGTCATTTGATCGTGAATCTGTGGAAATTTTACGAATTGTATATCTATGTCTGGAGTGGACTGACCTTTCTCTCACTTCAATAAAACATTTATTAATTATTTATATTTCAATAAACGTATAGTTATAACTTACGAGTTATTGTTGATTGCTTTGGTTTCGATCTATCTCGCAGGGAATATCGACAGACTTCCGATGAGCTGGAACTATCAGTTATTTTCGAACCTGGAGTTTCGGGGAAATTATTTCTCCTCCTTCTACTTGTTCTGCGTTTAATTATTTCGTCCTCACTCTCAGATGTTTCGCCCATATTTTCAACGGGTTTATTGTCTTCAGAACTCTTTTCTTCATCTTCCTCTTCTGCAACAGGTTTATTTTAGTCTTAAATGAATAAATTTATAAGGACAATATTATTTACCTTGAGCTTTTTCTTCGTTGTCCTCTTCCACATTATCTTCATTTTTGTCATCAATATTTTTCTCTTTTGCTTGTTTAAACCCTTTGCTAATCTTACCATTAGCCTTTCCGTTCTCCTGTCCACTCCCGTATAAAGTAGGCTCAGATTCGTTATTTCGGACTTCAGCATTGGTATCATTAATATCACTTTGACTGTCGGCCTGCAACGTCTCTTCCTTGTCTTCTACTTTTACCCGCCTCGCTTTGCTTTTTCCACTTATAATATTATTATCTTTCTTGTTCTCTTTATCGTGAGACTCTACTTGGCCGTTGCGCGTGGAATGCATCTCCTCAGTCTTCATGCTATACATATATAAGTTTTTACTTCTTGTACTTCTGTGGTTACCAGGGGCAATGGTGCGATGGTCCTGTAAGAAAATAATTTAATTTATGTTCTGAAAGCATACAAAGAAATAATTTACCTCAACATCCCTGCTATCTTCATCATCCAAATCTAAATTCGGATAGCCGACTTTATGCATTTGATTATCTGTTAGCCAAGACATGCTATGACCATTACTCCTTTTCCTGGTGCTTCTTCGCAATTCTGTGCTATCGCTTTCATCCGAATTACATGTAGCAATATCAACATCATCTTTATATGATTTCCTTGTTATTGGTCTTAGTGATAAGGCAGTTCGTCTTTCTAGTCTAGATAAATGAGATTTAGCATAATGATTCCTACGAGAATGTCGACTAAAATAAAAGAGATATTAGTGAATAATACTTAAGTAAGTAAGTTAATATATTACTGTGAGTTATAGTATTCATCTTCGGATTCCAATTCATCACGCATTTTATGCGATGAATAAACTGCTAGTTTAGGCCTTCGATCATTTACAGCTAATAGTTTTCTTGAACTTCTTAAGTTCCGCTTAAATATATTTAGAGCTGTAAAGGCAACGACTTATTATAATAATTGGTGAATTACTGAGGAAAAAATTACGATTAAATTTTCTCTCTTCACATACAAATCGATTCCTCAATTCTCTAACTCTTGGAGGTACTAATGGTTTATTGTTCTTGATTGCTATTACTTTGGGTTTTCCTTGTGAACTCCAGGAATCTTCCTCATCTGCAGATTCTTCCTCTTCTCCTTGCCCTCCGCTGTCTGATTCACAAGAGGAACCCAATATAGGTACTGTAGTCTAAAATATAATAAAATCAGTTATAAAAAAATCTATTAGTTCAGCACTTATGAAGTGATAATAAAATATAAATTAATAAATAGAAATTAAATTAAATAGACACTGGAATGTCAAAAGCATATGACAAATTAAAATGTTTGTTTATGTTAAATTAAAAATAATAATAAAAATAATTGTTTTTGTTAGAAAATGACTGAAACTAAAAATAATATACATATGTATGTAAAATAAAAAAGGTTTGCTGATTGTCTTGATCTAGAACACATACCCTTGTCCGGTAGCGAGGGCCATTATCTGTGGCCAACCCACTAGACTCTGTGCGTCTTGTGTTTACCATTTCACCTAATGCACATCAGTTGTATTAAAACTAATTCAGAACTCAATAACACACTGAAATATTTCACAAAATCATTGATGAAAATTTATCCATTATTTATGTCTGTATTAAGAAATGCAAGTATAATCAGAAGAGGTGAAAAGTGTATTTAACTTTTTAAATATCCTATGAAGGTTAACTACTATGTCATTAGAGTAACAGTTATTTGCTTTGTAGTAGAGAACATTTGTTTCAATACAGTGTTGTCTACACCCATATAAACAAAGCAAGCATGCACAAAAAACAACAGAACGAACCCACCAACAATAAACAAAAACAAGTGCAGGTGTGTGTGCCATTTCACAATTGCATTTGGAAATACTAAAATTAAATGACCCATTTAGGTATTTCTTCTGGGTAAGATCAATAAAGCTTGTAACTATACATTCCCACTGATAGCAAATTAATATTTAAAGCGCAAACATAAAAAAATAGCAAATAATTATAGTGTGTTATTTTTGTTTTGGTGAGAGGCAGTTATGAAATAATGGTTTTTTGTTTTACCTGTGTCTAATTTCTAGGAGTTAGTTCAAGCACTAAAACTGCTCTGGGTGATAATTAAGGCTTTTAACTTACAGCTGGCAGTGATTAAGTATATATTAATGCAAAATTAAGCCACTTTTACTACACTTTCCTTCCAACAATAATCGACATCAAAACACCAACAATAAGTGACTGACTGCAAGGCGCAAGACTGCAACTGTCTATTACTGTATGACTAACAACTGACTAACACCAACTAACACTAACATGTCTGATATTATTGTGTACCAACATTGTAAAAAAAATCCTAGAGCATGGTATGCAACTTCAATTACACAGAAGTAAAAGTAATATATCCACATTTGCATGGATCATTGCTACCCGTGCGTGAATATATATAAATATTGATAATTTGGGATGATTGGATGATAAACAAATGTACGTTATTTAAAAACATACAGAAAGATATTAATATTTTTGTTGTCTGAACATGTATGAATCCTGAAGAAAAAAAACTTTAGTATAAAATTATTTAATATATACAAGATATATTTTGTTTAATACTGATTATGAGAACATAACAACAATGTTAATTAAGCATAGATTCCCCCACCATACGACGCGTTATTAACGAATTTCGAGTCCACCTATTCGTATATAAGTTCTGTTAATTCAACAGAATCAACTTTCTAGCACTAAGTGTCAAATTGACAGTTATTAAACGTCCGTCAGCTGTTCAGCATCATGTGTTGATTGTTGTTATTGTACATCTGATTTATTTTCAAAATTTTATATCATAAGTGGAAATATATGGCTCTAAATGAATGAAGACAAATCCTATACTGATAGACTACTGTTGCCGTTGTGTTTGCTAACAAAATGTGGCTGTTTTTGGACGAGGCAAAGAATTCCGTTTACGAATTTTTAGGTAAGCCGAACGAAAATTGCGTGTTATGTAAAAAGAAATTTATGCGAAAACAACATCCATTGTGAGAAGTCATATAAAAATGCCCATTGTTTACATTTGTTATCATCTGATTATATTGGCGTAGAAAATCAATAAAAGGTTTGCTATTTACAACAGAAACATTCGATTTCATTACAAACTATTCACGTAATTATTTTTTATTTGTCCTTCATTAATATTCAAAAATCATATTAAAAAAAATATATTTACAGGTGTATTTATAAAACAAGATGTTTCGAACTTTGCAAATCCTTGAATTTGCATTATATTATTTGAAATAGGGAATAGTATATTTTAATTATGATACATTAATTAGCATTCGAAGGTCTCATTTTATTGTAAATGATAATGTGAATATTTCATAATAAAATTTCTAATATTTTGAAATATCTCGAAATGTGTTTGTTCTTAACTCGTAAACCCCAAGTCGAAAAACAATCAAGTAGATTTTAAAATATTGACGTTTTATAGTTTGGCATTAGATAAAACCAAATGCGTGATGATGATTCAATGTGATTTAATTGCAATTCTATGTAGGAATAAATATGATTGTATGGATTGCTTTGCTGTACTTTGGATATCATGTAGACGTCTGTGCAACTTTGCCAGTTGAATCTGGAAAGATACAGGCTGACGGTGAGTAAGTCTGTTTGGTGCACACTATTCTTAACCAAATCGCTTACGAAATTTCGATTAATAATTGTGGTTCACATTTTTGAGCTCAATCACCTCTCCCCTCTAAATCGCACCTCTTCTAGCTAATTGATCTTTTAACAATTTCAGCGTGTTTACTAAAAAAATGTATATGCTAATATTGTTTGTTTTTTATGTTTTAGTCGAATACATCGATATAGATTACTCGCTATGGCTGACGTGGCTTTTAACACCACTGGTGATAACCATTCTACTGCCCATCGTTATCGGAATCCTTATTTACCTTTCGGCACTAATTTTGTACATATACAAACTGCATTGGCATACGTTGAAGAGGACGATAGATGCACGGGATATGTGGGGAACAGGAGTGAAAATTGTTTCAGCAATTTGGGATGCTCACGGCTGGATATGGCATGGTGAACATTATTTTCATGCGATTCATATTCGAACATGTTGCATACTCGTTTTTCAGGATACGAAATCGATGGCATCGAAAATATCCCTACCGATAGTCCAGCTTTGATCATTTATTATCACGGTTCCATTCCTGTAGATATGTATTATTTTATAGCGAAAGTCTATTTAACAAGAAATAGGCTGATACACACTGTGGCCGATAACTTTCTATTCAAAATACCTGGTGCGGAATAAACAAGATCGCTTAAAGAACGATTCAATAATGAACTTTGCTTTAAGGTTTCTCTATTATAGCCGATGCTTTGAACGTAATTCCTGGAACTAGATTGATATGTGCGAATATTCTGAAGGAAGGCAATTTATTGGGGATCGCACCTGGAGGCGTCTACGAAGCCCAGTTTGGATCAAGCAGTACATACAATCTTCTATGGAAGAAGCGGTTGGGTTTTGCGAAAGTCGCATTGGACGCAAAATCGGTTAGATAATTGAGTAAATTCTGATAGAAAAATAAGTTAATCGTAGTTCTTCAGCCGATCATACCTATGTTTACTGAGAATATAAGGGAAGCTTTCCGGGCCGGATTGTGCGGTTCCTTTGGAAGGAAGGTCTTCCTCAGGTTGTACGCCTGGACGAAATTTCCCATGGCTTGGAACTACGGCGGATTTCCGGTGAAGTTGACGACGCACGTCGGTAAACCCATTCCTTACGATCCCAATTTAACACCTGAGGAATTACAAGCCAAAGTAATTAACGTTTCTGTTCTGTTCCGTTTATTTCATTACTACTCCCAACGAATTTCTATTTTAGATCGCAAATGCTATTCGAGAATTAGTGCAGACTCATCAACGATTGCCAGGCAGTATTTTGTACGGGTTATTGGATCGCATTCCATATTTTAGGAGGAAATACAAGGACGACAAAAGTTCAAACAGATGCAGAACGTGTTGACATGTACTTAAAACTAGACACATCGAATTGTATTAATTATACTTGTATGCATTTTAATAAGCAATCTTTACTAGCAATTTTGTGTATATAGCCTTATATTAAGTATTTTTAGAATGATTTTTTTCTACAAACTTTACGTTTTACCAAATGGCTTACATAATATACATACATTATTTATTTATTTAAATGCATAATAAAGTATTTAAATTTAACTTTCTTTTACTTAATTGAATTACTGGCAACCAGATGTGCATCAGCATTCTGTTCATTCCCTTAAAACACACATAATAAACTCATTAGTATGCACCGAAAAGTAATTTTCCAAGAACTGTTCGTAAAACAGATGTTTTTACTGATAGTAGGAAAATAATATAGCAGGGAGAGTTGGATTTTAAATTTCGCGCCAGGTCGAGGAGCGCACGCACGGAAATGCGGAAATAAATTTTCCGTTATTTCGCTTTCCCCCTATTTGAACAAGCGGTTAATAGTGGGGATAACTAGTCGCCATTTGCAATTTGGATAATCGCAGGGACTGCCGGTAAGTGTAGCCATACTATATTTATCTTATAGGAACATATAAAATAATCGACCGAAAGGTGAATTAAACAGTCGTTATTTCGTTAATATTTCAGTGAAATTCTCTTAAAAACCATGGGTGTACAAATCGAAAATATTGCGGGAGGCGATGGTGAGTTCCTAAAACCAATATCATTATTAAAAATTATTGCGAAAATCCCCTTTTCTGTGTAAATTCTCAGCGCAAAATAAGATCACTTGAGGTTCGTAACTGAAATTGACACAAGATAACTTTGATTTTCTTCAGCCCTTTTACATATCCTTATTTGGGGGATTCTGCATGACCTTGATTTTTCTTCCTTAATATTGTGCTATTGGTAATGTTAATTAATGATGATTGTTTGCAGGCCAAACTTACCCAAAAACTGGACAAACTGTTGTTGTGCACTACACTGGAACCTTGCAAAATGGTACCAAGTTCGATTCCTCCCGCGACCGTGGAGTACCATTCAAGTTCCGTATTGGAAAGGGAGAAGTTATCAAGGGCTGGGATGAAGGTGTAGCTCAAGTAAGTTAAATCAATTGGATTTAAATCCAATAAGATAAATTAAATGATGATTGAATATCCTTGCGCTCTGATTACTGATGCACATTGTTTTCGGTTGGTTGATTATGGTGTTTACTATTTTTAACCCTGA
>JAFMTC010000229.1:189497-200942 GCA_018845635.1 Nicrophorus orbicollis
TCCAGGAATCATTCCACCAAACGCCACATTAATCTTCGATGTAGAATTACTTCAAGTCGAGTAATTTAATTTGCGCGCAATTAAATTAATGAGTCCTTATTCATCAATTATCTCTTTGTAATTACTTAACACACAATCCATTTTGCATTTGATTCCCTGTCTTATACAAACTAAACAATTAGTTCTTAAAAAGTTACTTACTGTTCATAGATATTTTATATTGATAAGATGAGTTTGTTTTAATGAGTGAATATTTCTTTTTTTGTAATGAACAATAACAAATACTGCATTTATGTTTCTCTACCGTTATTTTTATAATGAGTAAAGTGATGTTGCATTGCATCACACATGGTTCCAGTTTTCATTACTCAGGCATAACTTCCTCTTCTTTCTTGCATGTATAGAGAATAACTGCTTACTCTAGAGAGACTCGAGCTTTGATGTTATTTGAATTTAAAGAAACGTGTTTGTGTAATGTGAATGTCCCATAAAAGAAAAATATAAATAAATAATTGTCAAAGAATTTGTTGTATCATTCATTTAACATTGTTAAATAACATAAATTGAAGGATAGTCCAGAAAAACTTATAAATATCCAAAGATACAATATTATAGAATCAAATAAAGATTGCTCTTAAGCTACGTAACTATTTGTTTAATTATGAATTTAGAAAATAAAACATCGTTCATATGGCTAGTATGTATTTAGGTGTGTATATATAATTAGTAAATCTGAATAAATCAATAACGTCTTAACCAGATTACGTATTGCATCAATATTCGGTATAACCAACAGATGTCGCTTCTTTGCAACGCCACCTCCAACGTACTAAAGACGAATCATATGACTACTTTGTAGGTCGTCGTTTGCGAGTTCTGCTTGGTTGTTAGTCCAGAACATCGAATTTATTCAAAGTGAATATGGCAAGCCAAACGCAAGGAATCCAACAGCTTTTGGCTGCTGAGAAACGTGCAGCTGATAAAGTCGCAGAGGCCCGCAAACGTAAGTTTCTGTCGATTTTACTTCAATATACTAGTATATAGATTACTTGATATATATGTACTATAAAAATCATTAATGGGTGTGTAGCAGATTTTTGGTCACGGGTTCTTTAATTCCCGACAACAAATCAAGGTGCATGATTGAAATGTTGCAATTGATGACCAAGTAGACTTTGTGCTTAAGCCAAGTTATTTTATCACTAATTTTCCCAATTTAGACTGATCCAATGGTCCTTATTCTGCAAATGATTTTGAAGTTTCTCTTGTATTGTTTAAGCATGTGATGTATATCTCACATGATTTGTTTTTAATCTAATTGTATTTAATGTTGTAGTTATCAGGAGATTAACATGTTTTTATTAGACAGCTGATAAAATATAGTGAAACGTTAAAATTTATAAATTTTCTACTGTTATGTTTAATTATTATTGAATGGAAATTTGTGATGTAACTTTCTATTGCAATCATGTGATTGTAATGCTAAGGGAGGAACCTTAGGTATTGATGATCACATGATGGCCTTCCATTCACTCATTTAATGTGCTAATTGTTACAATAAACATTCAATTTGTTATATTTATCTAATCAATATTAGTGACTTGTTCAAATTGTAGTTAAATTAAGTTAACTAAGCTGTTTCATTGTTGATTATTGATGACTTTGTTTATTAGGCAAGGCCAGGAGGCTAAAGCAGGCTAAGGAGGAAGCTCAAGATGAGATCGAAAAGTACCGTCGCGAACGCGAGAACCAATTCCGTGAATTCGAGGCGAAACACATGGGTTCCAGGGAGGACGTTGCCGTCAAAATCGAGCAAGACACCAAGCATCGCATCGATGACATGAACAGGGCTATCATGTCCCAAAAAGATCCCGTAAGTCACATGCTTTTGATACTCATCAGCTGATCAATAACATAAGTTTCACTCTACACTTAAAATATCAATTTAGCCGTTTTTTTTTGTGTTACCATTTCACCAACAGCCGGTATTTTGTTATATTATATATAATTATTTATTATGCATAAAATATATTTGTTAAGTTTTGTTGTAAGTGGAAAATGAAATAATAATTTCTTTTTCTTTCAGGTCATGCAAGAGGTTTTAGCTTTGGTGTACGACATCAAACCAGAGCTGCACAAGAATTACCGTGCTTAAATAATATTCGCACTCAATAATGAATTCGTTAAAGCATACAATGTTTTAAATCTTAACTTAATTAATAATAATGATCATTGAAAAAAAAAGATACAAAGTTATTGAGCCATCTTTTGGTGTCGGATTAATGAAGTAGTTGTAATCATTCCATATAAATATGTAGGCATTGTATTTATTTTCAATGCTTTCGGAACGTTTTCTCGTATTCTTCTAATTGTCAGTGTTGTTATGTAATAACATCCTATGTGTACAGTATTGTATAGAAAAAAATCATATTGTGTAGAAAAAATATAATATTAATGTTGAAAGAAATCAAAATACCGCCAGTTTTCTTTGACATTGCCTAGTTACGATATGTTTTTATTGTTTGTGATCCAATTTTTCATCTATCCCAACTTCCTAAGAACATTGAAATCTTTAAACCAACTCCAGATAATATTCTATTTTTTCATACTTTAATTGTTAATAGCTGTGGTATTGATACAAACAAAAAGAATCGGCAGAAAGATCTCGTTCGTTAGCCATTTGCGACCATTAAAGATGTTAAAATAAGTAATCAAGAGAATGGAGACATTTGGAAAATTGTGAATTTTCAAGGATTAAAAAAATATATTTTAAATATTTCATGGAAAAGTTTGATTTCCTATGAGGCACATGACTTTTTTTAACACACTTTAAATATTAAATTTATATAACAAACTTAAATATTATTTTAGATATATGGGCGTGGTTATATTAAAATTAACAAATGTTTGTTAACTTATTTGAAACTTAATAATACTCACCGAATTGACGTTACTTTATTTAACCACCGGAATAACCTTAACACAGTAAAACTTAATAATTTTATCTTTGTAATTTGAATATTTGCAAATTTTCGAGTAATTTGAAACTGCAATACTGTTGTAATCGTAACTATAGAAGTGTTCCAATGAAACAATGCTGTTGAAATAAACAGCAGCAAGCTTTCGCGTGTACTGCAAAGTCCACGTGATGATATCCGAATGCAAAACAAAACGATCGTATAAATTTATAAATAATTATTCCGATGTGAGCCATTCTGTCTCACTTTGGACATGCACAGTGTGCATTGTTTATAGTAACATTTATCAATCTGTAATCTAAGAAGTTAGCGTATCTTCACAGTCGCAGTATATATAACATTTATTTTATAGAATGCTATCACAAATAGGACATTAAGTTTTATTTGACCGGTACAATTGTCATGTAGATGGGGATGTGGTAAGTCCAGTAAATTGCACCTTTAACGTCTATATGTTTGTATTTGATTTACTAGTAAATTTTATACTAGTTTATTTGGGTGTTATTGGAGACTTCCTTGATACCATTCACTAAAGTTTATAATATCACTTTTCACTGTTTCCATTTGTAGATTACTGTGTAAAATACTGTTGGGAACATACCAGGGTGCATCGGTATTTGTAGGCAAAGTTTTAGAATCACTGGAGTATTTCGATTTTGGAGATGCTCGCTGAAGCACACAACTGTATTCCATATGACCAAACTGATTTGAGTATAAATTTATAAATTAGATGATTTGTTATTTTGCTAATTTTTATGTTTCTTTTAGTTGAGGCGTCTATCTAGATGCATTCCAAGACATTTTACGTATGCTTCTTGTGATAGTACTTTGTTGTTTATAGTTGCTGGTGAAAATGTTTTCTTCGTCATAGTAAAGGTGACATGGGTAGATTTCGTTTCGCTGGCTTTAATAAGCCAATCTCTGAACCAGTATTCAATGTGATTCAATTCTGTTTGCAAGTTTTGTGAAGCAATCTTGATTTTTATCAGATGAAAATAGTGGTGACTCATCTGCGAACGTAGCAATGGTTATTTTATTTGTTGTTGGGAGATCGGATATGATAATAAGATATAAAATTTGTTCAAGAACGCTTCCCTGCGGTACTCCAAATCCAATTGGAAATAAATTGAAGCTTTTTTCTTGTTTCTTTATCTTAAATAGTCTGTCCGTTAGGTAAGATTTAATTATTTTGAAGAAAGGGTACGTTGTCAAAAGACTGCGAGATATCTAAGAATGCCACAGAACAGTATTGTTTTTATTCGAGTCCAGTGTGAATTACTTTAGCTACCCGGTATACTTGTTTAACCGAGAAATATCCTTTGCGGAATCGAAACTGGTGTTCCGGGAATGTGTTATTTTCCTGGATTTCCTATTTTCCGGGTCCATGCGTTTTACTTTTAGTTTCTCCATTAGACCCTTTCGATACATTGCAATGCAGCATATAAGGCCTCTGGATGGATGACTGTATGGTAATGTCTAAACTTGGAATTTATAGATATGGATTTCTTGTTGTAAGTGGCATTTGTTTGATTGTACGTCATTTCCATTTCCTTGATTCGTGACTCGAAAGTTACCTTCTCAGAGAGTTTGGGGTCTGTCCACTCACCCAAATATTTGAACGCTTTCGTTTGCTTGATTTTTTTCACATCTAGCTCTTTTGGTACTTGCTTCATGTTAGTGATGAATTCTATTTTTTCAGAGGAGATATTAAGACTTGTCGTTTCTACTTGAAACTAGTTCACTAATTTGCATTGTAGCTGCATCCAGGTAATCAACTGCCTGATTCCGGTTTTTGTAGCCCAACCAGACTTCATTTTCAGTCCTCATTACTTTTCGCTAATTTCGGATATTTTTTTCGAGCACGTACTTGAAGAGCAGAGGTCCATTTTCCTGCTTTACTCCTGATTTCGAAGGACTGTGAAATTTCTCCCCAGAAGTTTTCTTCAAAGTTTTGTTTTGTAGTCCAGTTCCTATTACTTTAGTAATATCTTTTTATACGACAGAAAGACCTATGACCTTTTGTAGCAATTGCAATGTTTTTCCATAACTTTTAGTTTGTATTTTTCTTGTAGTTGTTGTTGCAATAAATATTGTCATTATTATTATTTTATAAATAATACATATTTTTTTGTTTTCATCATTTCATCGAAAATCATATCAAATGGGCATTGTTTTAAAGGATATAAGTATGATATAAAACATAGTTTACATTTCCGAATAGTAATATATGTTATACAGCTATATATTATAGTCAAGCAAGGAAGCACCATCGCACAAGAATAGTATTATTAATAGCAAGATTTCCATTTTATTCACATACCATATTCAGTATATATAAAAAACAATATCTTCTTAGAATCATTAACAAATACATATATGTTATCAAATATACTTTGATTTATTTTCAAATAGTTTTATTTATTTAATAAATACTGTCTTCGTATTCGAATGAACACTCAGTAAATCTTATAGCGATTTGACATTTTCATGTTGGTAAATTTTCGCAATTTTTATGATCATACATTGATTCTCTGCGAATCCACTCGTTACCATCTCTATGTACTTTCTGCTATACCCAACACACTGCTATTACATTCTTTCACTGGGTTTTATCCAAGAAAACCTGGCTTGGCTGGGATATAATCCACATTTTCTCAAGTTTAAGAAGGGAGATTCTAACTATGAGTCGCCCTTTGTAATTATATAACTTTACTTCTGTTAATTACACTTAGCAGCAATTGTTTTTTGTATATAATTATTAATATATGTTAATATATCTATGGGAGTTGAACAGATTTTCAAATTAATTAAAATTTTCCTAAATTTTATTTTAATTTCTATTTCAGCACTCTTTATATGTTCGTGAATGTTTTAAGTCTTTACCCTTACAATCTACATTTAAAAAAATAATGACCAAAGTTTTAGATAGTACAACAAAGAGCCACTATTATGGTATATAATGACTCGATATTCTGTACTAATGAATGAAAAACAGAGAAAATAATAATTAAGTATTATTATTGATACTGTGTGTGTGTATTTTTTGTAATCATCTATATGTAACATTTTTTAATAGATAAGGCTCCATATAGTACATATATAAGCGAATGAGAATATTTACAACTTACAACTTTAAATCGACGGATATTATAAACGAAAATATTAAACTGCAAGAAAAATATCGCTGCAATAATACCACACTGCAGATGACATCCATAGGTAACGTAATTTAAATAAGACATTATTATTTATTAAGGCGGAAAGACCTATGATTAATACAATTCATTAACAATTCATTATTTTATATTATGTTATACAATTATATAAATATTTTTTTTATAATGCATTTTTAACTGTTTCAAGAAATATTAGTATTATTTATTTACTAATAATAATTAAACTGTATTCGCCATAAATTATGTAAAAGCGCTTACGACCTATGTCTGCTTGTCATATTTATTTACTAATTATTAACTAAAGTACTGATCCCCATTCTATTTATTTTTGTTATTCAGCCTATTATAAAGTAAATATTTCAGTTTTATTAAATTATGAGGTGGTGTTCCTCATCTTCAGCCCTTTTGGGCAATCCGATGGATTTATTATGTTATATCTTGATTATTTTAAAGTGTTCTTGTAATATCTTTTTAAATATTACGATATTTAGTTCTTCACGTATACTTTCAGGTATATTAATATATTTACTAATACCTTGTACCACTATGCTCTTGTTCATTATGTTAGTAGTGTTTCTTTCCGTTTTTCATTTTCATTTCTTGTGTTATACGTGGGTGTATCATTCGTACGCACGTCCAGGTGTGTCTTAGTTTTTCTATGTAGTATTTTATATATGTATGTATCTTTGTACTTCCACCAGCCTTTTCACAACTGGCAGGTATACATCTGACTAGTCTACAAATAATAGATTTTTGAATTTTTGTAGTTAACTTTGTAATGTATACTTGGTTCTCTTTTTATGCGATAGATACGTTCTACAGGAAAACGTATAAAAATAAATCGCACAAAAAAGAACTAGACACACGTATAAAACTGAAGGATACGTTCCATAATTTTTTAAAACCGCATAAAACTAAATAAATGAGTTACAATATAGTGAAAATATCATAAAAAAGGGTTTATTAAATTTCAGAATAAAATAACTTAACATATTCTTTCTAAATTAATATGGAAAAATTTTACGAAAATAAATACAGAAATTTTTTATGAAAGTTAATCTTTCTTCACATTTTTTTCTTTAGAATTATTGTGCTATATGAGAGTGTCTGTATAATTTGCGAACTGGTTCGAAATCACTTTCATCACTAGAAGAAATAGTCAGTATATCAGATCTATGTCTTGAAGATAATGATTCTTCACAAGTAAAATTAGTCTCAACTTCGCATGTTGATTTTTTCCCTTTGAGAATATAACGAGCTTTGCTATTTTTTTTGTACAATTCCTGATATCCAGAAATGCAATTCTGAAGCTTGCATTGAAACTTGAATGTTCGTTCAGAATTATCATCTTTTTCGATGAAACGGTTTGCCAATTTACTGGAAAGTTGAAGACCTTCTCGAATTACACTTGCAGTGAGTGTAACTGGTGTTTCATCTTCTTCCCATTTCATTTTCGTTTTCTTGTTCTTCAACGGTATCAAGAGTTATACTAATGATATTATTGTCATTCATGACATTATCCTCAAGTAATTCGTCTAAATCGTTTTGGGTATATAGTTCAAAACTTTCCCCACCAATTTCATGTGCCAAATAAATTATTTCAGCTAAAACTGTCGACGTTTGGTTAGTTTCTTTTAATTTTAATATGTAAAAATGGCCTAAAATAGTTATTTAAAAAATGCTTCTTGAAATAAAAACCGAGGACCGAGTCTATTTACATTATTTCTTGTAGTACTTACCCATATTTCAATACCATAGCACAATAAATACGGTGTGGTAGATCTCTACTCTATATTTTTCCAGTAGAAACTTTGCTGTTCTTCTTATTGCTCCTATTACTGATGCATTTTTTGTTTTTGTTTTGTTTATATGGTTGTCTTAGCACATTTTTCGTTAATTATGACTCCCAGACATTGGTCCTGTGGCACTCGTTTCATACTGCTGCCATTTATTTTTATATTTAGAGTTAGAGTCTTCGTTTATTGTTAATAAGTTTCTATCGTACCAATCCTGTAGTCTGTTCATAAGTTCATCTATGCTAGTCAGTAGGTTTTCCTCCAATTTATACCCATTCAGTATATAAGTATCGTCTGAATACATGTATAGTTTTCCATTCAGTTTAACCTCAGATATTGTACAGGATAGGGACCAGTACTGCTCCCTGCGGGTCACCGAACCCATTACACATCTTTGTCTCATATGTGTCCAACACTCTGACACTTTGAGGTCTGTCCACCAAGTATGACTCAAACAATATTTTCATTTTTTGTAACAGTATATCCCACGGCACCATGTCAAAAGCATTGCTCAGATCTATAAATATTGCAACCGCATTCATGTGATTGTTCAGAATTCTATTTTTTTCTGTGGTCATGTCCACCATATTGTTCTTTGTTAATTACTTCATTTTTTATTGTATCTAAAAATGTTATTATCATTATTTGTAATTATTATAAATGTGAAATAATAAACAAATAAAAGTTATTTTTGTCCTACATAAAAGAGTTATATAATAATGACTATTATGACGGATTCGAATGTAAATACGTTTGTTAATATAAGTATTCAAATTAGGCCACATCTTATTACTTTTTAATATTATTGTACCTGTTAGTAAAACAGTCTTACTATTTGTGCATTTGAAGTGTTACATCGACTGTGATTTGGAGGACATAGTTTTTTGACGGTTTGACAGACGGTACTGCTCCTACTAATTTCCATACACTGTAAACTCTTTTTTTAATGAATTTATTTGAAATTTGTTCTATTTTAACAATAAACAAACAACAGTGAACATCTTTATTAATCACAAAAAAGAGTGACTAAAAGGCTAGCAACCTAAGTCTTTCGGACCAATAAACAAATTAGTTCTCTAATAACGTTACGAACATGGTCTACTGTGGCAGAAATCCACAGCATTTAACTAAATATAAATTGGAGCTTCAAGGGCAAGCCCAAACCACTTGATGTTTCGCCATTGTCTAGACTCTAGAAGATAAATTGCTGAAAAGGACTTCAGATTCAGGTCTCACAGTCTTTATTTATGAAGAAGTCTTCAATCCAAAGACACAGTCTTCTATTTGTAATGTATCCTGGTGCACCTGCGATTTTTTTAAAATTTATCTAAAACATATTTTTACAATATTTTTATGGACATTTGATTATTATTAATTAATTAAAATTAAAAATGTTAAGTTGCTATTAACAGTAAGTAATTAAAAATTATTGAACATATTCAATACAGCAATCATTATAATTAGAGAATTTTTCATTATTGTTTTGCACTTAAAAGTTAAATAATATCATTTATTCAATAACAGCTACAAAAAGTAGATAAACTCAGTACAATATAAAAAAAATACTGTAAACAATAGGTTTTTCTGGCGAAAGTCAAATAATTACAACTGAAATGTAATGTAATTATGTCTAATAGCGCGACAACTATAAAATCATTAACTGTTGCTTTTTGGCTGTTTCAGCTGCGATATTAGCATTTGTAACGATAATTGGAAATGTCGTTTTCCCAATCTGCAAAGGTGCCGATCCAAATTGCGATTGTGGATACAGGCAAGAAGTAAGAAATCAATTATTTGGTTATTACTTATTTGATAATCGAAAACTTTAATAGAAACGAATTGTGGGAGGTGTCGAAACCGGAGTCAATGAATTTCCGTATATGAGTGGTATAGTTGATTTGGAAAAGGGGATTATTATATGTGGTTCAAGTATTATATCCAAGAGGTACGCCATAAGTGCTGCTCATTGCTTTAATGGAAAGAACGCGTCAAATTTAGCGTTACTTGTTGGTGACCACGATATATCGACTGGTATGTTTATTTATATTATTTCTTCAGTACAAATTATTCTTATACCAGTAAGTTTTGACTTGAATAAATTATATTAACTCTGTAACCAGCTCAATCCACAAAATTGATTATCCAAGATAAGTCATTAGGAGCTACCAATTAAGTTTAATGGTTCTAATAAATATTTCAAAATACAGTGTTAACTCGATATACGAGTGCCCTAATATACGAGTGTTTTGAGATACGAGCTGCCGAGCAAGCGATATATTGCTTTGAGATGAGAGCAAGATTTGAGATACGAGGAATCGCACGCTACACCGCTGCATACGACCCCAACAGGCAGAGCGCATATTTGTGTCGTTAGGAAAATTGTTTTGAGTTAAGAGCAATTTGAGCAAGGTTACGGAACGAATTAAACTCGTATGTCGAGGTACCACTGTAGTTGAAACATAATTTTAATTATAATATAAGTTTATTTTGTTAGGTACATAAAATTTATATAAAAATAAATCAGATTTAAATTTCTCTAGAGCACTCCGAAAGAGAAAGCAAATTGATTAAAAGTTATAAATTTGTTAACACATATATTTATTTGATAAATATGTAAGAGTAAACATTTTGTGTTAATTTAAAACAGGAACTGACACAACGTACTCAAGACTATACTACATAAGCGAATTAATAGTCAACGAGAATTACGACGAAGAAAAAGTATTGTATGACGTAGCATTGGTCAAAACGCAGAAAGATATTGACTTCAACATCGCCGTTGGCCCTGTATGTTTACCGTTCAAGTTTCAATCTTATCCCATAGAAGGAGACAATGTTACCATTATGGGTAAGATCAATTATATTTGTATGCTGTTCAATTATATGTGTATATTATTTTTTTGTTCAGGATGGGGAAATACCAAACACAAAGGATCAGCTTCTAATGTTTTGCTCAAAGCTAATGTCACCGTTTTGTCGAATTCATCCTGCAAAAGATTCTTATCAAAACTCTTGCCCAATCAAATGTGCACATTTGGTAAATCGGACGCCTGCCAATACGACTCTGGTGGTCCAGTTATTTATGCAGATCCCAACTCCAGACGCGACTTCTTGTTTGGTACAGTATCTTTCGGTATAGGATGCGCAAGCCGTTACCCAGCTGTTAACTCGAAAATCACGAGTTTCTTGGATTGGATTCAACTCCAGACTCCAGGTAATTCAATTAATTTATTGCAAAAAATATATAATGCTGTTGTTGTTCTTTGTATTGCAGATGCAGAATATTGCACCAAATAACTTTGTTTTCGATTATTATACATACACAATCCAATAAAGAGCACAACATTATTTATTTTAATTGTATTCTTTCCGTCCATAAATATAAATTTAACGTCAAGTAATAATTACAGAGAAGTTATCAAATTTATAATGAATAAGGTATGCGATAAGTAGTACCATAACGACGGTGTGGCGAAAGAAGCTTCAATGACCGCA
>JAFMTC010000229.1:223723-243661 GCA_018845635.1 Nicrophorus orbicollis
ATTGGTTGTTTGGAAGAAACTCAGTACTATCAATAAATTACTAATTTGTAAATCCATTCTCAAACCAGTTTGGACATATGGAATATAGTTGTGGGTTTCAGCGAGCAATTCCAACATTAAAATACTACAGCGATTCCAATCGAAAACTGGTATGTACCCAACAGTGTTTTACATAGTCATCTACAAATTAAAACAGTGAAAAGTGAAATTACAAATTATAGTGAAAGGTATTAAGGAAGATTCCAATCACACCCAAATAAACTAGCTAAAAATATTCTAGTAAAGCAAATACAAACATACAGACTTAAAAAGTGCAACATTCTAGACTTACCATGTAGATTTAATTAATTATTATTATATTATATAAAATCATTATAAGTTATTTTTTACAGATGGATATTATTGTGTTTCCCATCTACATGACAATTGTACCGCCAACTAATTTGCTTAATGTTCTATTTGTGATAGATTGTGAATAAAATAAATGATATAAAAAAATCTTTATATTTTTTGTCTATATTCTTTTATTATACATTTTTATTAATATTTATAATATAAGATTAATCCTTTTTAATATCCTAATTAATATGGGCGGAAAGACTGTGATCATTAACCCATTATAGTTGTTTATACGTTTATAATTGGAAGCTAAAAATCAATCACTCAATGAAATTAAAATAAAAGATCAATACGTTTAATTTTATTTAGTGATTTAGTGATTATCATGAGTAAGGAACAACCAACAATATTATATAGCGTCCAAACGCACGAAGTTTGGAGCAAGAAATTTCGAAAAAAAGACATGCAATGAACTTATTGACTGAGTTGTTATTAATAAGTTTTGTTTTTGTCATTTGTTATTGATGTACTTTGGTTCCTCTAGTTCTTCTATTTCTTCCTATATGGGAAGAAGGAATGAGCGTGAAAAAAGGAGTAATCAAGATTTGCAGTGCCTATAGAACAATTTCCCGGGATGCTATACAAGTATTAGCTAGTGTGCCACCAATAGAACTCTTGGTTAGGGAAAGATGTGAGAGGCAGAGCGGGGCGAATAAGGAAGATGCCAGAGCCAGATTACTGCAAAAGTGGCAGGAAAATTGGCTAATGTTAAAGCTCGATGCAGTAAGAAGCAGTTGAAATGACGTGATTCATAGATGGCCGGATAAAAAAGGTAAATGTATACATATATAATCGATAAAAAAAAGTTCCAAAGTTAAATATATATATTATTTTTCCAATATCAATACATTAATTTGTATTAAATTCTGGGATACTGATGAATGAGAACACTAATCTATATTACTTTTTTCCTTATACGTAAATCCAGTGCTTACTAGAAGGGTTGTAGACTTCTTACTCAGCTCTATAGCTATGATAAACCATTTACTATATTATTATTGAATTTGGTAAGCAGTTAAATATAAGTCTCAATCAATTATTATTAAATTAATTACATAATTAAATAAGAATGTACATTTACGTATTTAATAAAAAAATAATCTGTGGTGAAGATAATTTATTTGTAGCAATAAGTCGCATCTGAAAAGTGAAATTTTCGTTAGTCATTTGAATTGTTGATGTTCGTTGAAGTAAGGCATATATATAGCACTCGTTACTTGTCAATCAATATATAAACCATATTGTTTCTGGGCAAAAAGACCTATGGTCTATAGCCCTTTGCAGCGGTTGTAATAATTGTGTTTCCTTTTTTCTTATAATTATATATGAGTGTTGTATTATTTTTTTTACTGTTGCAATAAAAATAATTTGCACTTGCAAAAGTCAATGGTATATGCATTTTATAAGTTGGCAAGTATTGACAAGTGTCGAGTAGTGTTAAACTGTATTTAAATTTACCAGGTGTCACATCTATAATCCATTGCAGAAAACCAGTGATTCTTGAATTGATTGATGGAATGCCACCGGCGCATCCACGACCATTAGATATGGAACCAATCAGGAAATCGCGTCTAGTGATACCATCGGCAAATATGACAGGCCCACCAGAATCGTATTGGCACGAATCTGTTTTTACACTGCTCGTGCACATTTGATTGAATAGCAATTCCTTTGATATTTGTGGTTGACATTCGGAATTTGAATATACCGTGACGTTGGCTTTGCGAAGATATTCCGAGACAGGTCCTGAAAACTCGGTGGTTCCCCAACCTGAAATGCGTACATTTCTTCATTCAGATATTAGTGTATTTTCACAAGGAATTACCCAAAATTGTCACGGTTTGTCCTGCGAAATCGTTCTGAGAATACCTGAATGGTAAACATACCGGACCAACGGCGATGTTGAAGGTGATCTGTTTAGTTGTTTTCACTAGGGATATATCGTACAAAGTCCGATCGGCATCATATTGATCATTGGTTATTATTTGCTCTATGTTGTATAATGCAACAAAATTCGTTTCCATATCTAGAAATAATTATATTCAATTGATAGAAAAACAAAGCATAGTTAAATTTGTAATCTCAGTAATATCAGATATTCATGTTTGCTATTTTCTAATTGGTATTACTTTATGTGATATAGAAGAATATAAAATTGTTGACGATAAATATATTAGTTACATAAACCAATAATTTCTGTTGGTACATAGTCTTGTATTTATTTCTGTTAGTCGAGTTTCAATATTGTAGGAATCTGTCACAATTGGTTATAACCAGTTATAACTATTTATGATCTAAATGATCCTGTTGATTTGATTTTTTATTACTCACTATTTCTTACATTAGTAACATAAAGAAACAAAACCAATATACACTGTACATATATCTTATGATAAAGTTTTTGATGACTTGGAATTACGTAATAAAATAAATTATTATAAAACACTTTGATGTGACCGATGACAGAGGTATGTCATCTGTCACAGAAAATATCAATTGAATCAAATAGTTTAAGATAAATTATACAAATTGAAACTGTACAGTGTTTTTAAATACACCTGAACGATATATTAAGTGAATAGAATGGATTTTTTAATTTATGAAAAATATTGTTTTATGATAAATCAATAAAAAAAAAATGGCAAAAACACCAAGCTCTTTGGTCCAATTTGGAAAGATGTTTAAATACAGATTTAAATAACTGACTGAGGTATTTATGCTGAATAATAAATATTTTGGAAAAATTATTATTTATAAATGTTATTGTTCTTGCTCTTTAAGTCTGGGTAATGATCATCTAAAATATGATCTAAATACAAAACAAAGTCAAAAATCAACTTAAAACTGGCTGGAACAATTATAAAATATACAAACAGTTACATTAAGCAATATTGATCTCACTGTTATTTGTATTGGATTTGAGAATAGTAAAAATATTATAAGATACAAAATACATACTTTCTAGATAGTTATGATCTCCAACGAGTAAAGCGAGCTCATATATTTCTTTGCCAACAAAGCAATGCGCTGCTGACAAAGCGTATCTATCCGATATAATCGTGGCTCCGCATCGAACATGTCTATTATCCAAATCCACTATTCCGCTCATGTAAGGAAATTCATTCACTTCAGTTTCCAGGCCACCCACAATTCGCCTCTAAATAAGTGGAAAATATTATCAAAATATATTGAAAAATAGAATGAAATAACTTGTAAAATTATAATTAAACATAGTTGAAATATTTAATAAAATAAAATGAAGTAAATATATAAATAGATGAAATATTTCATTAAATTTATTTTAAAAATATTGTTGAAAATTGAATAAAATAGAAATTAAAAATAGAATGAAATATTGTTGAAATAAATAATAGCATTTATTGCACCAACAGAGCTATAGACCAGAGGTTTTTCTGCCCGTTTTAATTCTATTTTATGTAATATTTCAATTATATATTAAGCATCAAATTGAACAAAATATACTAAATAATTGATTGTAATAGAGTTGAAATGTAGAAGAAAATTGCATTGGATTGAATAAACTTACCTCTTGTCTATACCCACAATCGCAAAGTGGAGGTTTCGTTGATTCTATTGTAGTCACAGAGCAATTAAATCTTCCACCTCGGGTAAATTTAGAAGATCGTAACCCTAATATATTACATTCTTAATATTCTATATTGCATATATCTAATTTTCATACCAATTGTAAGGACGTTATCATCGGAAGTTATGTAAAGAGATCCAGTTCCGCAATAAGTTGGTGAATCTTTCAAAGAAGTATCTCCGGATTGGTCGATAGCCAAGTGATCGTAAGCACATTTTCTGGACTGAATGGTACAATTATGTAATTTATTAATTATTTGTACTTTATAAAAATAGGAAATACTTACCACTGGAATTCTCACGTCTTTGCACTCCAATTGGATTTGTGTGTTTGGTGGGCCTTCTACAATCCATCTACAATCCACTTTTGAACCATAATATCTTGGATATTCTGCATTGTGAATGAAAAATTGTTGATTGAGCTTTATGTATTGGTAATAATCGCAATATCGATTAACAGAGTAGCAACATCGAATCAAAACATTTGTTATTATTGCCAATATTGCTATGATACCTGCAATAAAAAATATTAAAAAACGACAATTATATTTTCTTGCAATAAGCTGCATATTATTATCTCTGCTTTAAAAAAATAGTGATTTGGTGGAAATTAAAATATAATTACTATTTTAATAACATAATTATAATTAAAATTACTAATAGTTATGTATGTAAGCACTATTACAAAGAGAGATATATAAAAACTGGTTTAAAAAAACATTTGTAATCATACAAATGAAAATGTATAACTATATCTATTAGGTATATTTTATTTATTGAATAATTAACTTTTCTCTATAACAAACTTGTACCTTTTAGAATACAATAATATTAGTATTAGTCAATATGATAAACAAAGATATGATTGTAGAGTTTGAAGTAATTGATGAACGACAAGAGTTACAAAATTAAGCTGAAGTGTTACATGGTGATGAAGCACAAAGATTGGGATGAATGAATTCATATATTGAGAACGAAACGGAAGAGTATAAGTGGAAGATTAAAGAATTGACGGGACTTGTGGTAACTACAATAGAGAAAGCAGTGAAAGGATTTACGATTGAAGAAAACTAATGGAACAAAAATATAAACATTTGTATTCCGTGAATAAATATCAAGTATCCAAATCCCTTTTTTACTATTAAACAACTCTTAAACTTCTATGTAAGGAAAATGTTTGTAATATTTCTTCAAATTCAATATATTAACGATTTTTTTTGTAATTACTTAAATAAAGATGTGGAGGAGACATTGAAGTTGTCTGCTCTGAGAGGAACAGTAAGATACTGTAGTGCTCTGGAGCAGCCCTTATCAAGTAATGGTCAGTGGATCACTAGTGATACGTAATTTGAATATATTTTCAATTATAAATATAAATGATTCAGTGAAAAAATGTTTGTAATTATGCCATGTTTAGAATCTTATTTTATATGAACATAATGTTGTGGTCCCTAGAATTCAATATTTTGAGTTTAGTGGTTCCCGGGAATTAAATATTTAATAAGTAGTAGTAGTAGTTCGTGAGATCAGAAAGATGACAACTAGAGAAGATCAGATAGGATAAAAAGAATTCTACCTCATAATAAAAGGAAGTGGTGCCCTGAACCTTTCCACTCCAAAGCCAAGAGAATATCTGTTTGTTTAGTTTAAATTTAGTCGTTAGATTTATTTAGATAACTTACTTAATAAATAGTAATTAATTATTATACACAAAAACAACATTAATATGCAATGTTGTATCAATAATTTACAAACATTAGCAACAATTATCAACAAAACTTTTTTTTGCATTACTAATTGTTCACAATACTGTATATATGTAAAAAAGTAACAGAAATGTTTATGCAATATTCTGAATAACAGTATAAAATGTGAAAATGTAGATAAAATTTAAAAAACAACAATAAAAACGAAATGTAATTATTTTTAAATTACCTTTCTTTCATAATTATTCGCTAGCTAAATAAGTACAGCAATTAAAAGTGTTTTTTGAATTAAGGTGACTTCTTAATTACCTAAAAAATGCTCATTTTGATAAGAAATTTAATTTTGTTTGCTTTGCTCATTAATATTTTCATTCGTAAATAAAAATAAAATAAAATAGTTCAAGTGCAATTGATTAACATTGATAAAAAATAATAATTAATGTGAAAATATTCGATATAATGAATGTTACTAATAATAGGAATCACTTTACATACATTAATTTTAATTGTCTATTATAAGGCGACTCATATCCGAATGGCTGGAGTCGTCAGTCCTCAAATTTGGGGTCCCAGTTTCAAACAGCGATATATCCAAATATTTACAGTCATCAAAAAGAATTTAATGTCGGGTAATGGTTCCAAACAAGTGTCCAATGGGCAATTTGTTGAATGTTCGAATGGATAGATTGGAAACAAAAAACACGAAAAAATATTATAAAATGCTTACCTGTATGAGCCATTTTTTGTTGGTATATTAAATGCTTCAAATGAATACAGTTTTTGAGTCTTTAACTAAACAATCTAGTTACTTCCATTCTACATACGAAAATTTGCAACAATTCACATACTTATATACGCATTGTTATCTCTTCATTTCATTAAAAATACACTGAAAAGTAACAATAAATCAGGACATGTCGCTTTTCACGTTTCTTTTTGTAGGAAAAAAATCGTATATAGATAGTAACAGCGAATGATAAATGAAATTAGATTGCATAATTCAAACGAAAAAAACGAAAACAGTAAGGACAATCGTTAATAATATACTAAACATATAATTTTTCTATTAAAATCATCCCATGAAATTTATTATTATGTAAATTTTATATTTTGTAAAGATAATTATGTTAATTATATAATTGAAATAGAAATTTGTATTAATTATACAGAAAATGCTTTGGTCGATAACCCTTTGACCTAATTTATGGCTACTATATTTACTATTATATAAAAAAATATTGTAACATTTTTTATTTATATGAGCGCAGACTATTAACTATCCAGTTTATTTAACAGTTACATGCAAATATTTTGTGTTCTTTTGTATTTTGAAATTGCTATTTATTTATTCAGTTTTCATATAATAATAACATTTATTACAACAGATACAGAAAAATTAATAATATATATTAATACGATAATATTCTTACAAAACCCAAGAAGCCCTTTCAGCCCTTATAAAGAATATCATTATTATTTAACTAAAAACAAAAGAAAATTCTTAAAACAAGTTATTCTGAAAAGTATTTTTCCGTCGGGACTGTAAAAATAAAAAAATATTGAATGCCAGAAACTTCAACGATCCATGCTTGATGACTTTGCAATTGCTGAAAATCGGTCCCGCTCAAAGTCCCGACATTAGACTTCTCGTCAATCATTGCCCGACGCTCATTAGCCCGACATCCATTAGCCCGACTGTATCAAATTCCCGACATCCGTTACCCGACTACATCAAATTCCCGACATTCGTTATCGCGAACATTTCTTCTCAATATGAAGATAGCTTGCTTCAATAATCCCTTCTCCAACATATTTGGAGACTTCTTGAAGATTGTAAACATAGCTCAAACTTCTTCGGTCTGCTTTTAGAGTAGCGTCTTCGAAAAACAATATGACCTTTGAAGGAATTACTCTAGATGCATTTTAATTTTTTATTTGGTGTGTGTCTGGTTGCCACGATATTTACAATCTTTCCTTTCGGACATTAAGGAAAACACAACTATTTCATCTTTTACTGAACTATTTCTTACTTCTCTCGCTTAATTCCTCAATTGGCATGAATTTAGCAATGTTGTCACTGTTTACCAACATCGTTGCACAACATCCAAAATCTAATAAAATGTTCGCAATAACGAATGTCGGGCTATTGTCGGGAATTCGATACAGTCGGGACTTCAATATAGTCGGTCTAATGAGCGCCGGGCAAATGATTGACGGGCAAATGAAGTAGACCCGTTTGGGACATGTAACTTAAAAAGTTTACATATGACATCTCTATGCAAGAATATGGCAGAAAGTGATCTCCTTCTAGGTGACATATTTTGCATATTCGTGGTGAACACCGCCAGGGGGAGAGTAGTAGAATTACCGCTACAAAAGTCAAACTGGTTCGGAGGCATATATTGGTCGACTAAGGCGTTTATTTTGTTCTTTAATTTTGTTTTATATAATTTACCGATAATCGGCAAAAGAGTAATTAGACGATAACTGTCAATGTGAGAATGATCAGACTCAGGGTTAAGAATGCTCACGACCACTCCGGAGTTCCAACCCTTCAAGAAATAGTGGTTTCTTAATAAATATTGAAAATATAATATAGGAGCTAATCTCTTAATTTAGATGCACAACCAGCTTTCAGGTGACGCCGTATCTTTAACGGATAACAGAAGTGAAGTCCTACTCATCAATCAAATCATCCTCCTATAAACTCTCAGGGCAACTTCTCGAAAAATATTTATGTAATATTATTTTTTATTGGACAGAACGCCCTAAGGTCTATAGGCCTTTACATTAATAGCAATTCGTGTGGTTATTGTTGCAAAACATATTATTGCTCTTATTTTAATATCAAATTTTTCATTATTTTTCTTATTGTTTAGTTTATTTTTAAGCGTTTAAATTAACAATTACTCGCACAATGTTGAAATGTTATTGAGACAACAATAACAAAAGAAGCATCTTTAAATTATAGTTCCCACCAAATGTTATGTTTGCTTATGATCTTTTCACTATTTCTATAAAGAATGATGCACAAAAAACAACAAATTCGGTAATATCATTTGTAAAACTTAAATTTAATGGGTCCATCTAAATCCCAGAACCATAGTCTCGACAGTTTTAAAATCCCGAAAACTACAATCCCTACAGTGTCAAAATCTCGAAAACTAATTCGAATGTCGGGATTGTGATTGCCGGGAATTCAATTTTCTGGATTTTGATAGTGACACTTAATATTCGATAAATTAATTTGGAATTTAATAGATACTTGACGAATTGATATATTATTAATTTTAACTCAACGTACTGCTCTCAACATTACATCAGACGGAATTTCTCCACAAGTAATCTAGACTTATTATATGTGACAACCAACCCCCATTTTTTTTGTCTGAATAAATAATAACTATTATAAAAAAACTAAGCCAACATTAACAATGAGTGTCCTTTTCTTATATATTCTTTGTCATTTTGTCATCTAAGTAAATACTTTATAACGTATTATATGATACAGACATGTGAATACAAATAAAATAAAATAAAAAAGTCTACTGATTTAATTCCTGAAAACAATGTTTATATATAAAATAAAACGAAAAAATTATAATATCACAGATCTAAGGCCCTTAGGAAATATTAATCGCAGAGGACCTAAACAATTATTTTATTCCCGGCGTTGTTCTGCCACTAAATATAAACCTATATTTCATTATTTGCTTTACTGATCTGTATTTCATTATTTTTATTTTGAATTTGTAATTTTGTAGTCATAAATGTTGTAATAACGAAAACATATATTGTTTTTAATTTGCTATGCATTATTTCGCTAAATCAGACGAGTTTCGTTATTAACAATTGTAAAAATATTGTTTACTTTTGGTGGAAAGACTGAGTCATTATAGAATAATTTAAATAGTTTGTTATTTCTTTATTTGTTTAATTATCATTATTGTCATATAAATATATTTTCTTTTTAATTGTTGAATAAATAATTAAATAATGTTGCAATAAATAATATTATTGTTTAATTATATAATTTTCATTTATACATATTTTAAGTATTTTTTTAAATGATTTAATATCTATAATTTATTTTTGCAGAATAATATTATTGTTGTAATGTATATCTTTTCTCACCAATTGTGTCATGTTGAAGATAAACTATATATTTTTTGTTTTAATTATAATTCGATGCAAATTTTCCTTATATAAATATTTATGTGTTTATTAATAAGTTGTTGCTTTATATTTTTATTAAAATACGTAACATTAATATTTATATGCTGATAGTAATGGAAACTTAAATCACAATTAATTTTAATTTATACATTCCTTATATTCAAGTTAATTTAATACTTGTTTTTTTTATGAATGTGCACATCTCAACGAATATAGCTAAGATACACACAATATTTTGTTAAGCATTTTTGTAACAAATTTAATTATAACTTTATTTGAGAAAAATAAATGGAAGGTTGGGTTCTCGAAAACTTCAATTCAATAAGTGTAATAAAAGCAATACAAAAGAAACAATCGTATTTAGTATTAATCCATAAATAAAAAATATATAGTTTTAGAATATCTAAGCTTCGTGCACAGATTAACACATTTTACAATCTGTATGCGTAAAATGGTTTCGGTTTTCGAACAATTATAGGTCAAAAGAATCTACATGTAAAAGTTTAGCTACTTTACTTTATATTAAATAAATAAATTATTAGTACAATTATTAGTACAATTCTAATTAAATAAAAGCATTAAACTTATATTAATATATTAGAAATAATTTAATTTGAGGTTAATAATTAAATAACAAATACACCGAAATCTCACTTCTCATATTTCGTTTATAAGAAATCGTTTCAGTATGAAATTTCACATTAATTCTTTTATTGGTTTTGGTTTACGAATGTTTGAATTTTACAGCAATATTAAGGAACGTGAGATCTTGTCTATATAAAAAAATGAAGCAAAAAATAATGAATATAATCGGTAAAAGGGATCCATAACAAATATTAAGATAGATAAAATACAATTTTAAGTGGATTAGGATCCATAATGGATATAAATAATCCTTATTGCTAGCAATAAAGATTAATTCAAGTATTTCTATATCTATATCATTTCGATACTAGTTATGTAATTACGAGTAAATTTAAGAATAATGTATGCTTGAAATTTGAATTATAGATATGTAATCATAATCCTCTACACAAAATATTTCTAAGTATTGTATGTATTCAATCCGTATCAGTAATAAAATAAAATTATAGTTATAATGATTCTAAATAAATATCGAAATTATAATATAATTTATTGCCAAGCAATTACATAATACAAATAAAATTCCATAAATCTAAACAAACCTAATTAAACAAAAATACATAATTCCAAATCCATTTTGGTCTTTCTGCCCATATTACAATGAGTTATGGCACTTAAATAAACATAAATAATAGACAAAGAATATAATGAAAGAAAAAAAGAACAGCTTCTGAGAAATGGAAAGAACATAATTATAGGGACAAGTGGAAATTGTACATGGGATACTTATATTTAGGAGGGCTTGATGGATTTTGAGGGATACACAATTTGGAGAGAGAGAGGACAAAGTTAAGTCTTTTGAAATGAAATTAAGAGAAAGGGAGAGGTATCTATCGTGGACTGGAACAATTTTGGTTTTGGAATAGAGTAGGTCATTCGGAGGTTTATGGAGCGGGTTGTTTGGACGGCGGAACCAGGCGAGGATACGAAGGGAGTGACGTTCGGATACGGAAAGATTTATCAAAACATGGTTCCGGCTTTGGAAGAGATGTTTTACATTTGATGGATATTGCATAATTGCGGATTGTTAAAGATTGTAAATTGCGAAATTTGTCTTTATTTTGGACTTGAGTTCATTAGAATGAGAGTTAAGGTTGAGTTTTTGATTAAATAGGATTCCTAGGTATTTCACGGAGGGCGACGGTCAAATGAGAAGATTATCAAAAGTAATATGGAGAGAGGATGATGTAATGCTAGTTCCCTAGCAGGTTTGTTTTGGAAGGATTAATTTTTGGAAGCCACTTGTTGTACTAGGATAAGGATATGGAGAGAAGGTTTTGGGTAGAAGTTTTAAAAGAGGGAACATCGGATATTAAGGTGGTGTCATCGGCAAACTGGAGAATATAAAGGGTGGGATAGAAGGTATTGGGGTCGGGGCTATAGAGGTCGGAAGAAAAAATGTGAAACAAGAAAGGGGTCAAGCGTGATCCTTGTGGAACACCTTGAAGCGGGACGAAGGATCTAGTAAAGGAAGAGCGAATCTTGACTAAGGAGATTCTTGACTAAGTTGATGAGGTAGGGATTGAGTTTTAGTCGGAAAGTTTGAATGGGAAACCTCGGTGCCAGAGTCAAATGCCTTGGACATATCAATGAACAATGAGAGGTTTGGAAATTGGTGATAAGGATAGTTAGGAGAAGAATCCACTTTCCTACTTGGAATGTATTTAATCAATTACAGTATTTTAATCGGAAGGATTTTTAATTAATTTAACAAGGGTAAAATTTCATCAACCGTACGGAAAGTCGATATACATCATTAATTATAGAATAGTATTTGACTCTATTCCTAAATGAATAATCATATTAATGTGTATTAATTAGCATTGCGTGTGGAGTGTAGCATACAAGAAAACTCGTAGTTTTTACGATAATTGAAATTACGCAATCATTTCTTATTGAAGTGGAAGAATTACTCTATGTTTATTTTGTTTTTTTTTAAGATTTCGTCTGAAGTGCAAAAACGTGTATTTAATAATAGGGGAGAAAATAATAGGGAGTAACATTGAGGGGGAGATTCCAGTAATCTGGAAACATTCTCATAAACTTCACATTCAAGATTACATAGAAGGAACGTTTATTTTTCAAGTCTATATTCAATATTGTTTACGATAGTTTCAATATTAAACTAATTTAATAACTATCTCTTACTTAGGCAACCATATATACTTATGAAAAATAATATGATTAGTCGTTGTAAAATGGCAATTATTGATCATATGTATTTGTACCTGGCCACTTAATAAATTATTATATTTTATATTTGATTAGAAGACGATATTAAATCATGTAAATTAAGTCAATGAAAAGGAAATTAACTGCAGTGAAATGGAGATATCAAATAAGTAACATACCATTTTATTAAATTGTAATGAATACTTGTAGTTGTATACAAATGTTATTAGTATTTGGTACTATTGAAGTAACAAAGTAATAACAAATGTAAATTAATATATTTGATCATTTTGTAATTAAGGAATATATAGATAAGAAAATAGATAATAGATGAACTTGTCTTGATAACAGTATTTGCACAGCCCTTATAATATAGTATATAAACATATATGCTATTTTCTCTCTTGATAATAAAATTTACATTTGGCTACGTCGTAGAAATCTAAACATTGTGATTTGGTCAAATCCCTAAGGTAGGTCATCAATTCACGGAAGATATTAAAATTTAAACTCTGTAACGTGATTTTCTTAAAGAAAGTAAGAAAATCTGTATTTGGTGGTCAACGACTTAAAAAGTGTTCTTGTGAACAAACTTATATACAATATAAACCAAAATACAACATATCGACTTAAGTATCTATTTATTTTATTATTTATGCAACCCACAAAGTTGTAATTTTACCATCTTTCTTAAATTGATTATCTACCTTAAGGAACTGATCAATAATATAATATAATTTATTGGCCAGTTACAAAAACAAAATATAATTCTAAACATAAAACTAAACATAACAATGATAATATAAAGAAAAGGCTGGCCAAAGGGCTATCGACCATGAATATTATGTACAATGTAGAAACTAAATGAACAAGAAGGAGAAGAAACTGATCAAATTACGTAATATCATCATTTGCCGCAGATACAAGTTGATCTATAATTATAGATATAGATTATTATATATCTTTATTTGTATTTTTAATAGTATTTTCTTTTATATTTTTTATGTAAGCTATTTAAAATCAAAAGAAATGAAAATTACTATAGTGTATCTATTCCTTAAGAAAATGTACAAATATATAATTGTCCTAATGAGAGTGATTATGAATACTATTTTATAGATGCTAATTGTAAAATAGTGGAATACGAGTTATTGAAAGAATATATCTAACTGAAGTTATTAGTCAATTTTATACATTATTTCAGAAAAAAAAAGAGGCAATCGATTTATAATTTAATATATACGATGGACAAATTGATTACCAACAATAAAAAAGAGAGAAAATTACTGGTTTGCCAAAGAGTCGGATATGAATTTACAAGAAGATAACATTTCAAAGTCAATTAATTTTATGTCATAAATGATCAACGGCGATTTCTACTAAATAATTAAATTTTGTGAAAATGTTGTATAACCTTTTGGATTTAAAAAAAAAATGAAAATTATCTATGGAAGATAAGAAAAATCTCTCCGAATCAGTACGTTCCGCCCTTTGTACCTTAATGTCTTCCAAACAACCCGCTTCATAATCCTCCGAATGACCTCCTCTATTCCAAAATCAAATTTGTTCAAGTCGTCCGTAGATACCTCTTCCCTTTCCTTTAAATCTCAAAAGACTCCAATTTATTCTCTTTCTCCAAATTTTGTATCCCTCGAAATTCATCAACCTACAATTATGTTATTTCCCTTTTCGATCGGCTTTTTATCTGTTGTTGTTTTTTTCTACTCTTTTGTACTTTAATTAATTTAGTTTCTTTTTAATTGTGTTTATTTAAATTTCATAATTACTTGTATTATTCAAGGGCGGAAAGTCTAAGGTTGATAGCCCTTAGTTGTATTTATTTGGAATTATGTATTTTTAATTATTTATATTTTTTAATTATTATTATTTGTTTTATTCATTTGCTGGCCTAGAAATTATATATTATTATTATTATATTATATGAAGAATATTTACAAAAATTATTTTGTCGTTTGTATTTTTGTAGATGGAATTGATCTTTTTAATATATTAAAAGAAAATGGATAAACAAAAACAACACCAGACATGTATTGTTTAACATATACAAATGTTGAAATATTATTGATTTTCTTAAAAAAATTTCATCATCTAATACGTCAGAAGGATCATTTTCCGTTTTATAGCGTATAAAATGTAATTAAAGGAGTATTATGGGTGAAGAAATAATTATTATGGCCTTCTGTAAAAAAAATATATATTTGCATAGTATATCTTTTTTTATAATTTGTTTAAAAACAATGATCATTTATAGCCACTCTAATACGTAAAGGTAAAATCAATCATTGCGGATAAACCAACATTTAGAACACAAAATGATTCATTAATTCTGTATTCTATTTAGATAATTACAATTCATAAAAGTAAATGTGAAGTCATCTATCGCGAGGACATCCGAATTACAAAATTGTCGAGCTTCAGTCCGAAACCGTCTGCCATTTTCTATGAGTTCTCATTGCGTTTCTCGTTCGGAGAATTGCGCATTATTAAGGGACGCGGTGCAGAGAGGGGGTGGCGTGCAGACATGAAAATTGTATTTGCGAAGGCTTTAGGGTCGCCGCTGCAGATCTCCACCCAACCAGTCTAGAAAATCAATACGGACTTCGGCCGAGGTTGTACAGATGGAGTGGAAATTTCCATCGCGTTTTCGACTAACGTGCGGGCACCGGGAGAGGGTTGTTATTTAACCGAACCGGAATTTCCCCAGCAAAGCCTTGCTTCATTTTTTATACCGTTCTTTCTGCATATTACACACTCACACACATGTTCCGAGACACCCTTCTTTGATTATGCAAAAGTCGCAGAAAATTTCCACTTACTCTTTCCACCGATTACACACGTAATTCGTTTTTCGTCGCATTCCCATCAAATACATGCAATCGTCTATAAACAACGCAATGGATATTATGCAATTATTTATTCTGCAATCGTTAGAAATAAACGGTTACACGTCACGCAATAAATGACAAGTAATTTATTCAATATCGCTTGTCAAGTACATGATCATTTGTACGTTGTTTAATATCTAATAATATCACAATATATTTTCAAAGTTTATTATGTAATGATCAAGATTCTTCAACTTGGGTTCCACAAATGTATTAAAGGTTTCCTTGTATGTAATAATTTAATTTGTTTTTACGTGTTAAAAAAAAGGATGTTTTATTTCGTATTTTGTTTCCTTGAAGAATATTTTAAATTAATATTCTAAAAACTATGGAAATTTGAAAACCTCTACTTTAGATTATCAATCAATCAATGAATACATTACATAACGCAAGTTTACTCTAGGTGGAATCGCCGGGTTAAATACAAATTCTCGTCATCAATATTACTTTTTTTCTCCCGTTTTTACAAAGTGTTAATTATCAGGACATAAAATAAATTAGAAAATCCAACACCATAAGATTTATTATTCCATTACAGAGCATAACGGTGTGAGATTAAAATTGGTCTCGTGGCGCCATTTGAAATTAACAGACACTATGTATTTCCGAAATTAAAACACCGTGCTTATTATGTTATGTTTTACCAAACTTAAAAATGAACTATAATATCGTTAAATGTGAAATAGCAATACAAATATTATACGCAATGTTGCGTAAATTCTGTGCATCATTACAATAATTATAACTTTACTAAAATTCAATAGTTATATATACTTAAATAGAAATTATAATAGAATTTAAAAAACTACTAAATGTACTATACAAAAATCAAGTTTCTTGTATACATCTCATTATCTAATTATTTCTGAAAAGATAAATAAGTGAATTTTCAATTTTCGTCAAAAATATACTTCGTATAAACGTTTAAGGAATATCGGTAAAAGGTTTTAAAAAGTTTATACAAATAATTATTATACAAGTAAATTGTTACATATGGCAGAAAGACCTAAGGTCTACAGTCCTTTACATCAATAGCATTATGTTTTATTTTTCAAACAAAAGCCTTTGCATTTTTTAATACTATTGTATTGAATTTATATTTTCAGTAGTTGCTGTTTTGTAATTATTAATTTTTACCTAAAAAAAATGTATAAAAACCTTTTGTTTTCTTTCATTCTTTTATGTAAAGCCATCAAAAATTATATCTGAAATATCGAAACAAAAACAATTCATTGCTGTTATTTATTTTGTCTTAATTATTATTATTAAAGTGCTCAATATTAATAGAGTTTATAAAAATTAATAATGAAAAAAAATTATAAACGTCTTTATATAGTAAACTGAATAAAGTGATGTAAATTATTAAAGTTGGTATACTTAGTGTTTCTAATGTTTCTATGTACGGCCAGTTTTCAAACCGATTTTAGATCATTCTCAAGTGCTATTCTGTATATTTTTGTTAATTAAAATATTTAGGACAAATACGTGTGTAAATTGATTTTCACTGTCATCGCTCTCATTTCATTAAAGGTTTTAAATTAGGAAGTGCTAATTGCTGCATTAACACTCTTTATTATAATTGATGTAATTGCCAAGGGAAGAAAGAAGATGTCGCAGTAAATGTCAATTCATAATATGTAAAATTTCATCGCTGTCATTTAAATTCTTGACAAACACTTTTCTTTCTTTATTTGAAAATTACGAGTTGCTAATTGATGCTTCTGTAACATAAGATGTTAAAAGATAAATGAAAAAATGAAAAAACCATACAATCAATTTGTTATCAAATGTAAAAATGCTATATATTATATATTAGGGTGTATAATTAAGAACGTTGAATTTCAATTTGGCACCATATTTTCTATAAAGTTGGTAGTTCTAAAAAGTGTACGGCAGTTTTCCGAAACTCTGTAAATAGTTCTTCCATGAAAACCTGGAATTAATTACTAAATAAATAATTAATCTTTTTACATTTTTTTTATTTGATGGACTGTATTATTATTACCTACAAATTAAACAAGGTGTTTCACGAAAATTAACAACGGAACACGTTGCAGAAACAGTTTGGAAAGTCCTGGGTGTGTGGAATGCTTTGCGAAATAACAACGCGTTATTATTTTTAAAACACAATATAATATAGGTAAGATTTGCAGTACTCAAATACCTTGACCTTTTAGGTTATGAATGAACCAAATTCGAAGATAAATTGAATAGAGTGAATAAACTCATTTGATTCTGGACAATAAGTCAGCCATGAGTCCTTACACTTGCAGACATTATCTTGAAAATATGTCATACCAAAAATTAGATATTGCAATGCATATCCAAATGATTTAAGAACTGAAATCAATATTTACTTTTGAATTATTTGAATTAAATCAGGAGATCTCTTTGGGAAATGTAATATTAAACATTCATGACAAAAGCAAATGTTAGTGGGTTTCTTAATTATCAACTAATTACTTGTTAAATTGCATAGTGCTAATTGATCCATTTTTTTATAAACAGGGAAGTAGTCATTAATAAGCATTTAATAAAAGAAAATGAGGTTACGAGTGTGTCAGCATGTAATCTTCATGTTTTCCTATTTATATGAAATAAGTGTAAATATTACCATAACATCCAATGATTATGTGAATATCAATACTTAATGTTATCTTGTACAGTATAACAATTAATTTGAATTGGCTTATTAACTTATCAAGTATTTGGAATTGTTTATATTTTTTCATATCACAGATATGACTTTATAGTTGTGTAATAGCTAATAGATTATTTATGTATTAGGAGAAGACTGGTTGTCACAAACATAAATATAAATTTTAAAATATCAAACACTAGTATGTAGGTCGAATTTTCGCAGTCTTGGATTCGTTGTCACATGGAATAGCTAAGAAAAATATAAATATATTATAAATAATCAATATAAAAATGCAAAAAATCATAATCCAAAGTGAAAATATCAATAGTTTGCATCCAAGATACTGAATTCATAATTATTCGATAAATTATTTGAAATTAATTAATTGGCCGTAAATTTTTTTTAACTCCTCTTACTAACATCAGGAGTAATTGCTATACGACTAGTCTGTTATGATGCTAACATGTGACAGCCAAACTCAATTGAAACATTTCACGAATGTGTGCTATAAAATTAAATGTTTAATACTACTCTCTATAAAACTATAAACTAATATTGTACTATTATTTTTAATCAACTGTATAAAATATTGGACGACGTTCAACAATATTTCCATGCACACGAAGCTACATTATTTTAGAAATGAAAAAATGCATCTGCATCAAACGACATGATCAAAATACTCGCATTGACTAATCTAATTCTTCAAACATCTTTAACCAAAGAAGAAGAAAACTTTGTGTCAACCAACCCCAGTTAACACTACATAATTACCATTGCTTATGTCAATCGTTTCATACGTTTAATATTTAATTTTTCAATATTAAACCTTTGGTATAGTAGATTATATTTAAAATAAGTTTAATAAAACAGAATGATCAAATAAAGATTTCGGGACGGTTGCACCAGAAATTGTAAAAGAAAACCTTCTGATTCTGTGGATCTCGTCAATTTGAAACGAATATCGATTTGTATATACGTTTCAGAGTACGTGTCCTTGCTGTTATTTTATTCAGTTCCAACTCCAATTGAATTGATAATATTTTGTCGTGTTTACTTGAAGCCTCAAGTTTCATCATTCACTTCAAGTAAATCGCTAGGTTCCGATTCCCATGCTGATGTATATCGTCAAAATATTGGTTAACCAAATCTTTTGCATTTAGCGATGAAAATGTTTAAAATATCAATTGTTACGGTAGTATTGTAAAATTTTCTTATATTTTTAGTTAATATTCCGTTAAAAATAATATAATAAGATTTAAAACATAATACCGGGATTCGGGATAAAAAATACGTAATTTCCCCGTATTGCTTCCGGAAAATCACGAGAACGATTCGTTAGTAAAGAGTACCAACTGCAATATCCAAGTCGTTAGGGGTACCAACTACTAAGCAGTATTTCCCAATCTTATTTGTGACATGTACAACATAAGCATTTCTACAATTTTGTACAGTTAACCTCTCCCTTTCCTTTAAATTCATCTCAAAAGACTCGAATTTATGCTCTCTCTCCAAATTTTGTACTGAAACGCATGGACCCAATACTTCAGGAAAATAACATATTCCCGGAACACCAGTTTGGATTTTGCAAAGGGTATTCCACGGTGGAACAAGTACACCGGGTCGCGAAAGAAATCCATACCGCACTCGAAGAAAAACAATACTGTTCTGCGGCATTCCTAGATAT
>JAFMTC010000229.1:279567-289944 GCA_018845635.1 Nicrophorus orbicollis
AGTTCACACAATTCACACTCTCTATTTCTTTGGCCTGGAATATCGGGCAGCGGGTCGAAAGATAGTTGGATGGACTATTTTAAGAAACCAAGGAAGAAAGCATCCACAAAAACCGTGCAAAGTTTAATTATAAACGCGCCATTGGAAATTTAGGTAATCGCCTATAAATAGACGTTTGCAGAAACACTTTCTGCCGAATCCATAAATCGGCTCTATTTTCTTTTAAAACGTCACTCTGCCCACTTCTTTCTTCTTGCATTCAAACGTCACGAGTTTATTATGAGAATTTAAACAAATTACACGTCCGGTCTCCACTGGATTATAGCTGCAACTATATATAAAACCTGATTCGCTTTTAACTTTAATAATTTTAAAATAGATATTTATATTTTATAATTTCAAATTTTGCAGAATTATATACTTTATTTTTTCAGTTGCTAGAGTTTCGAAAAATGGATCTATAATAAACAATGTAATAATTAACAACTTAAACATAACAATATCAGCGATCTTACAGCAATATTTGTGTTATTTCCTGTTTTAAAATAATAAAGATTTCAATTTTATCAATAAATATTACCAATTAAAAAAGTTAATATTATATTTTTTATTACTAATTTAATCATATCATTTCTGTAATGTTACAGTTGTATTTTTTACATCTTATCAATTTTGTTTAATTACTCGGAACAATACATGTTAATTTAGTTTGAAACTAAAATAATGACCTAGTTTTGCAACATTTAACGACTAGATTTTCTGAAAAGTTTCTGCTTACAAAAATTGACAAATAATCATCATTTTTTGTAGTGATTTTCAATGTAAATACAACTTTTTTTTTAATATAAATTCTAAATGCTATACTATAATAATATGACATTTACAATAAACGGAAGAAAATAACGTCCAAGCGATAAAATGGGTTTACGTTTATTTCCTATTGACATTTAGTAATGTAAATGTCACAATTTCCCCTCTATCCTTGGTTATTCTAGCTTAAGCAAGCACTTCCGATTAAACCTTTTTGCGGAGATCAAACGATCCCATAATTATTCCCGTGTAATTATTATTTGTATACATTTTTTTCCGTTAGGATATTACGTGCGTTCGTTAAAACAATCCGGAACTGTGCAAATATTTATATTGGTTTGTATGCGATAAAATTAATATCCCTTCCAGCGTTGCTTTCGTAACGCTACGTCAATATTGGATGATGGAAAAAAATATAATGACAATGCACGCTACATGACGTTGGAGTAGATTTTGTAGATTACAACTACAAGTTGTATTAATTATAGTCGAGATCTGTTTTAATTGAAACTGTATATTAATTAATACAAATAGAATTCAAATAAGTATTAACTTATACACCTATATCTCGCTTTACGGCCTAGATACGTTCCACAAAGCGAAAAGCCGTATAAGGAATCAATTATTGCGCATGCGCAAGATTGGCAATATGTAAATATATGTACCTAGGAAAAAAAAATTGCCGTTATAACGAAACATTTTAGGCCGTAAATCGAAAACGTGCATTAATTAAAGAGGGCCCTTATAGCGAAATGCCGTACAAAAGGCGGCCGTATAGCGTAAAGTTTTTTTGTTAAAGGAAAATGAAAGGACAAGGGAATGAACCTGTGGAACTTTTCAGTAAGTTATAATTAATAAATTATCAATATTCATAATATTTTTACCATGAATTAATGTTTTGTAAAAAAAAATCTAACTAGGTGAACTGAAATGCAAACACATTTGCTAATTAAAAAGGAGCGAATAATTACATGTTTTGAAGTTTCAACTCGTAGGAGTTTAATAATTATTAGCAATTATTTCAATTTAAGAATATGTTTTATGTACATTCTGTTCTTAAGAACCATTAAGTATTTGATATTTGCTGAAAACTCTATTTTTTTATCATAATTTATTTGCAATCTATTCGACAGAATATTTATCAAATCGGTTCGTTGTAGACATTAGGCAGCAATCCTTGGCGATTAGACATCGTGTTATTATTTATTTAATTCGCCATTTTATAAACCATATCTCAAGCAGTTTGAGTTCTTCTTGAGGGGGTTGAGATGCAATTATAGGATTTTCATCTGAAGCCATTATTCCGGTGTCATCTGCGAACGTTGCCTTTTTTTGTATAATCTGTTGTTGGAATATCCTCTACGTATAAAGGATATAGAATTGGGACCAGGACACTGCCTTGTGGAACGCCCGATTCGATTTGGCTTAGCTTCATTTGCACTTCCTCCAATTTGATAAAATAGTTTAAGCCCTTCAGGAATGATTTCAAAACTTCGTAGAAATTGTAAGGAAAATTCATTTTTAGCTTGTAAAGCAGTCCACTTTGCCATACTTTGTCGAAAGTCTGTGACACATCAAGAAATACTGCTGAACAGTATATCTTCTCTTCTAGAATTTGGTCGATAGTGTCAACAAATCAATTGACTTATTCCATAGGGCCGTGCTATTTACTTTGCATTTCAAGTGTGTATCAACACTCCTTTATATATATATATAAATATATAACTCCTTTTTCATATATTATATGTTGAAGTCTCTTGAGAAAAACTTTTTCAAGCACTAAATCATATGTAACTACTAATATAGATCATTGATTTTAGATCAATGTAAAATATTGATTAACTATTTACTGAATGAATGCTATTTAAAGTTAACATTTAAAGTTAAGGTTTATTGAATTGTGTAAATGTATATTTTTCTAAATTAAAATTTACCCACCTTATTAAAGGTTTAAAATCTAATAATAATAATAAATGGAAACGTTTATACTATTTACGTATTACTATTTTTTCTATAATTTATTATATATCAAAGTAACTGAGTTTTCATATCGAAATACACGTTATTATTATTTGCACTAAAAAAGTAAATAAGAAATGCAATAGCTCTGTTCCATATTACATTTCCTATTTTCCATTTATTTCAAAATATCATTCCGTTTCACTTATATATGTATTTCCATGCATTTCTATTTACTTTTTATGTAATTTGATATTCTATCTAAACAAATATTGGAAGATTATTTACTACAGTATATACTTGGTAATTGATAATATTAAAGTTATAAATGGTAATGAAGCAATACCTCGCATAGTGCGGCTTCGATCAGAATAGATTGGCTGGAGTAGGATTGAAATATTTTAAAAAGAACTAACTTAAAGTCACAAAAAGTAAATGGACTTGTGCTAATGAATTTTTTACTGATTTCAAATACTCAATTAGTACGGTTTCTAAGAATATGGCATATTGGATGAACTGATTCTCCGCACTGTGCGAAGAATTGCAGTAATTACTACAATTGCATAAGATATGATTGGAGTTGCAGGGACGTTTGAAATTTTCCAATCGATCGGATTAAAATTAGATTTATCTTGAAAATAGACGAAGCGGAGAATCGGGCCAATGGCTAATTAGATTCTGAATCATTATACCAATATACACCCGGAGAATTATTAAAGTGGATTAGTGGAGTAGATTCGAACATATACATACACACAAAGCGTAAATGTACTAATTAGTTGAGGCTTAAAAGATTATGCGTTTCAGGATTAGATTCGTAATTGGCATTTCAATTAAATTTCCGTTTACTTATTTTTTCATTATTCTAGGACTTTTATAAACAATAAGTTGTACTTTCTAGATGATTCGGTTAACAGTTAATTTAAATTAATGTAATTCTACTCTAAATATAGAAGAACCAAACTATCTTTTGGTTTAATAAATTATATGTGCGGAAAGACCAATGGTCGATAGCCCTTTGGCCAGCCTTTTCTTTTTATTATTATTGTTATGTTTGGTTTTATGTTTAGAATTATATTTTGTTTTTATAACCAACCAACCAATAAATTATATTAAATTATAAATGATATGTATGAAAATACAATTGATTAAAAACTTTTGCTAAGTTTAAAATAGTTCATATTTTAAAGATAAATGAAATATAAATTTTAAAAAATAATAATAATTTAAATCAATTAAAAATTGACTTGGGTCAATGGTCTTGTCCAAAATCTATTTATTAATTATAAATAAATGTATGAGTTGGTTTTATACTTGCTAACTATTTCCGATTAACTATAAATATTGAATAGTAGTTAGTAAATTCTACATGACTATATATTTTTTCCATGTTTGGAGTAAAAATGAATTAAAAATAAGTCGATTCACCACTTGAATCAATCATTAATTGATTTAGTATAAAAAAATACAAGTTAAAACAAATGTATTTTCTAATCTTAAAAGATAGAAATTTTAGGATTAGATTTACAGAAACATATAATGAAACATATAAAAGAATCAAAAGTGATCTACGACCTGCACTATTTAGAAGGTACACGTAAATACATATGCATGATTCAAAAACTTGAAATATTTGCTGCCATTTGGCAGTGGAAAGGCCATTAGAGTGTTGTACTCAGACATTGATTTTCAAACTAATTTGAAGCAGTCCCAATTTTACGATAAATTTAACGAGCTTATTTTACGACAAACGTAAGTGTTTCTTAAGGAACCATGAAAAAGTATTTCTTCTGAAATATACTTATATTACATCTCCATTACTACCATACATCTACATTAATTAAACCTTTAACTACATTCAAATTGTTTACTATTATTAATACATTTTGATGAAAAATGAATTCAAGGAATCATTGTGATCAATATTTTTCTCGAAGATTTTTTTAATTTAAACAAAATTGCACGTCAAATTTAATATTATTAACATATTCTTTTACTTAGTAATTTGCATTTATACATTTGAAATTCATGATTTGTCAACACTTAAGAAATAAACCTTATGATTTGTCATCATTTATAAAATAATATTTCTGACTGTTAATTGATAATTTAATGCTTTTATTAAAGACATCTTACAAATATTCATAGAAAGTAATATAATATTATACACAAAAATACTGAATAATTTGCTTTTGAATTATGTATATAACTTGTACGAAGTCCTATCTATAAAAATTTGCATTACTTACACTTATAAAGTTTAATTATCAGATTACAAACTTCCTGACAATTAAACAATAAGTAAAGAGACCTTACAGAATAACAATTTAAAAGTAAGCATTCAAATGAACTTGCATAAGTGTTAAGAATACTGAACTCATAATAATAAATTTATTGTCAATGATCTGCAACAAGTATTAAAATACATATGTATAATTTACAAATTTGAAGAGATCATGCATTTATATATAAGACATTCAAAGGAAGTTGTATAATATTTAAAAAAAAAATATGGTGCTAAAAATACTGAACACCTGAGAAGCACTTGCGTCGTATAATTCAATTAATGTTGTACAATCGAAATCGATGGTCACGTAATCAGACTTCCATTTGGAGTTTCCGAAGTCGGTTAATGTAAATCGAACGGAGAAGAAGTATCGGATATCCGGCAGATATGAATTATGTAACGCACTTAATCCGAGGTGGTATAACGACATCTCTCGCTTTCAGGAATGGCTACAATTCTGCGCTGAATTGCGAATATATAATGGTTCCGATCAATATCAAAATATATATTTTCAGTCATTTTTTACCACAGATTTAAAAAAATATGTTGACCTATTCTATTTATATTATAATATTGTAAACGTTTATATTAAGTAAATCATTTCTAATCATTATTTTTATGAAAAATAATAGACATTTGTTGAATGAAATATGAATCTTACTAGGAATAGGATAGTTGATATATGAAAGTTTCGTTAATTGTGGATTTTTATATTTAGAATAAAAATAATGCTATTCTAATAATATTCTCAAAGTAATAAGTTTTATTGTGCATAGGCACTAACAGCAGTATTATTACACAAAAATAATTATATAAAAGAGTCCATAAACTTAAGGTAAAACTGATTTGCGAATTCTACAAAAAAATATTTAAAATAAAATGTTAAATATCGGAATGAACCGTATTACAATGATAAAAAGAAAACTGTTCACCTTCGTATATAAATAGTAGGTTATTGTTAGTATAAATGAGAAAATGAGAAAACAGATGTTATTAAGATATGTTTGTAGTTATTTTTATATTTACATTGAAATAATACAATTTATACGAATAAATAATTGTGTATTTATTATCAAACTGATATGGAATGTATATAACTTTCTTTGTATGAAAGAAATTGAAAATTATAACTAAATTTACTAAATTTGGGGAGATTTTTAATCGATATAATGTAATGACTTTCAAACATCATCTCAATAATTAAACATGTTACTAATTATTAAGTTTGCCAAATCTCAAAATATTTTTTTTTATATTTTTTTTCCCAAAATTATCAAAATATACTTATTTATTTATATGATGAATAAATAGCTTTAGGTTAAAGTAATATTAATAACAAATTTGTTTAAAAAAAAACACCAAAATAATAAAATTATAGCAGTAAATGTAATTTTATATTATGTAAGTGGCATGCGGTTCCTCTTTGAGTTCACTTACTTTTAAATATTTATATTTATTGGATAATTTGTACCAAAGTGTGAAAATTGTTAAAACTATAGTTATTTGTTTATTTATATAATAAAATTTATATTTTTTTTATAGAAATATAGACTTTTTATTGTAGCGCAATTTTGTGAATTACAATTACATTTACAAAATTGTTTAACAGTTCATTTAATTAATAAAAGCATATTGGAATGTAAATTGGACTTTGAAACTATGTTTACTATTTGTTTCATTATTATATCTAAAACAATGAATATTTTGATTTAATAGAAATCGCTTATTTGAAAATATTCGTTTTTTTTCCAGCGAAAAAGAACATTTGTAAAATACAATTTATGTTCATCAAGTTAAACGTTAATTTCAGATACGATGCTTTCGAGCAATTCAAGTCGAATTAAGCTAATGACTTAATAGTTTTATTTATTAAGCAGCGACTCAATTGCGTAAGATTTTACTCTTTATTCTCTTTCTCTCTCTCTTTCGTCGATGCACGTGCTAAAATTAGGATATTGACGCCATCTATCCGACTCTTTATTCATTAGTACGCAGATGTGAATCTAACTATGTATGTACCTGTCGATGCCGATCTAATTTTGGGATCGCAGTTTTTGGGATTTGATGCAATAAATGACCCACATTCGATGTGCACTGACATGTACAGTTTTTGCTCCTGTTTTTCCGTATGGACTTCGTTACCGGAGGGGCTTAATAGTTGATGACAGCCCCATCAAACAATTCAACTCAATAGGCGATAATCATATTATAATTTATCCGTCCATAGTAACCGGACCCTACATTGGCCCAATAGAAAAATTGTCACTCAATTAAACACCTATGATATAATCGCAACTCGTTGCAATACAGGCATTTGTTACTATGTAGCTGGAAAAAGAGATACTTTATGCAGCTTGAATAGTTTATACAGTTCTCACTTTTCATTGGTTAAGATGTGCAGAAGTTAAGCATTTACTTATTATCATTCTATTAAAGTTCAGTCCATTGATATTTTATTGTTTGGAAGAACTAATTGCAGGACTTCTCGGTTTTTCATCCAAATATCAAGTAACAAAGTTAAAATGACTAAAGTTCTAGTTCATTACCAAAACTAATTATTACAGAATCTTTGAAATGATAACTGTCAGAATATATAGTTATCAATATGGTTTAGAATGAACTATTTGTTAGTTAAACAATAAGTAGCGAATCTTGTTAGCAGAAACAAAATTATTTTCAGAAAATTGTAAAATATTAAGACTTATTTCTATATCCATTGAAATAACATGAATTTATTTAGAAAAAATAATCAAATATAACAAACAAAAATAAAAGAAATGTAAAATGAAAGTCTCAACTTTCCAATTATTTTATTTTTCATATTGTAATAAATTTGAAACTTTGCAGATGGAAGTTTTATTATTTCAATAAATAATTTTGTTTACAAAAGAAAGCGAAAGTTTATTTAACTTGAATGTATATTTAAATATTTTCTTATTATTGTTATAAGAAAGTTCATTCTATTAATGTTATATTATTTGAATAACAGTAAATTTGTTGTTTTGTACAATGAAGAAAATAAGTTTTTGAATTATTACCTATTAACAGCATTCCTTAACTTAGAAGATTTTTCATGCAAATGTATGAAGCTTATTACTGTATTATATTGCTGTAAAATAAGTGCCATCATTATTTATTTTTTCAAGTAAAAATCAGAAACTAAGCAACATAATTATTGGTTAACTTTCATGAAAAGTTTTTGATTAAAATGAAACAATGTAGATGACATCTTATGGAAAAAATCGCAGTTTCATGGGTGTGTTCCTTTGGAAGGTTTACACTCTTCGGTTGAAAAGTGTATTTTATTATTCCAATCTTTATCAAAATCTTCAAACCATAAACTATCTTCCATAACATTGTTTATCATTTGTGAAGTATAAAATGCAACTTGATGTATGAAAATTTATTATTTTAATGAATAATACAATTTGAAACAGGTTACAATTAACTTTTACTAGCCTTTGTTGAGTTTCAGCTCTTTCAGCATTAATTAATTTAATAAATTTCGAAGCAAGAACCAAATATAATGAACAAGAAGCAAATGGAAGGAATATAATAGAATTTTAATGAATTTAACAGTTACGTAAACTTTAATGAATCAATATATAGTATTTATTTCAAAATGTAATGCTTTGTTTAAAAAGCAAGTAACTTTATTAATACAGTTTTGGCAATCTAATATTTTGTTGATAATAAATAACTTTTTCACCTTTATTGAAAAGTTAATATTTTGATTCAAGGTAAAAACAGTGCCAATATGTTTTATATGCCAATATGCCAATTGTTTTACTTGAATAAATAATTTTAACAAATTATATATTCTTATTAGAAGGGATATATAACTTAATTTTTGGTAATGTATCATAAGTTAATTTGAGAAAAAAGAGATTTGTTAGTAGAAGTGTTGCTATGAATGTATATAATATATTAATAATGATTGTTATAAGATATTACCACTTTGAAACATATCTGAAATATTTAATTACATTAGTTAGCCACAAAATGATAAAATTTTATATAGAAATTGTGAGATTACGAATGTATAACATTTAAGTATGAATTTCGGTATAAATCTTGATGTGTTTTATATATTCATGGAAAGTTTTTAATGGCAATTCTAAATGCAGATAAAGTATTTTAATGGCCAGTAATAGCATAGAAATGCTATGACCGACAAATATTTGTATTAGCTGGGCAGTTGGAATGAATCCAAGATGAAAAATTTTAAAGATTTTTCTCACCTGGACCTGAAAACGACACCAAATTGAATACTAGTTCATTTACTGAAAAAAATAGATCTATTTTTAATAACAATTTTGTTCTTACCTCCTAATATATAATAAAAAAAATAACGTGTCGATGATGAAATAAATTTAGATGAAGAAAACAAAATTAACGTTGTCGATTGAAAAGATAAAACGACGTAAAATGCTTAAAGCAGTAGAAAAAAAAGAGTAAAAAATAAACGTCTATTTGCGTTTGGAAAGTTATTTTCAAGTGCGGGTCGGTTACATAAAATTACAGAAGCAACAAACATAAACAACGAACTATTTTCGTACTATCAGCGAGAACATGTGCATTTGCACGCACGGAAAAATTGCCCATTTTCGACGTACGTTCCTTTCTGGATGACGGCCAATGGGAACGGCGCGAGAATTTGTGTAATCGATTTTGGGCATATGATAGGGAAACATCGATTCCCGGAAAAGGCACCCTTTCCTGCGGGCTTGTAAAACCTGGAACGCAGTTGTTAAGTCACGCGATTCGCGTTTGCAAGGGCATCAAACCAATTGCGATGCCCGACGTTGGCACGAAAATAGTCTGCAAAGTCAAGGCTATGCACGACATTCAACAACTGAAAAGTACGTTTTCTATTTATATGTCTTCTTGTACGTACAAATTAGTGAAACCTCAAGATCATCTAGCTTTTAATATAATGAACTTTATCTACAAACGTTCTATTTGTCTTTTCGTTGAAGAATGTATTGCTCAATATAAGCTACGTATTTTTGTTGGCCGAAATACAGACCATATTTTCGCAATTCCAAATAGTTTAGCAAACTGTTTGTTTAAATGACAAGCATTAGACATAATTTAAATTTTACAAGCAACGCAGTTTTGTTGGCTCAAATCAGATTATATTTTTAAATTTTCAAATAGCTTTTTATTCTACAGTTTACTTACCTTAAATCGTCCAGTTTTGTAAGGATGACTTTTTAGAAACATGGAACTTTAACATGTGTCGCTCAATACAGGCCACGTATTTTTGTTGGCTGAAAACTTTAATATAATTCAAATTTTAAATTAGTTTTCCTTGGACA
>JAFMTC010000229.1:314289-324816 GCA_018845635.1 Nicrophorus orbicollis
TTAAGGTCCAACTTAGGCAACTTGATAAATAATGTTTAACATTGCAAAACAAATAACTCTTCTCACAATATAATCTCAATGCATTTTTTTCATAAACACGATTACATTAACGTCTACATAAACTAAGTTGTATATCCATTATCGTAGAGACTATTTAACAGTTCTTAGATATCATGGTGATCCAATTTAGGCTACAATCCCCTATGTAATAAAAAAAATGAGTAACGGAAGGTCCGAAACTGTTTAGAATTAAGACACATTACTGCAATCTGCAAATAAATATGTTGGTTGCGTAACAACAAATATTGAGAAACGTTTGTTAGAAATCTTATCAATAGTTTTTTTTTTAATTTCCACGCATGTGTTTTTTTATTTATTCAATTCGAATTAGCAAAACGTTTTCAATTACGATCAATTTTGCTCATAGGATTGTTACACTCATGAATTTATAATTTAGTTAAATTAACATGAATCAAGTATCGATCATAAAATGTAAGGTACATCTGTCACGCACGTGTGATTGATTTGAAATACATATTTTCACATGCAATGCAACACTAACAAAATTACTTTACATAATTATGATTGGTTAAATTAATTCATTGAAATAATCTATATAAATAGAAATAAATTATAAATATAATTATCTACGTAGAACACGTCAGCGGACTCCGCCAATACTGACTGGTATACATTATAAATAATGTATTCTAATGTTTACTGTACTTCAATGTCTATTGTATTTCAATGTATACTACTTTTCTATATATTTCTGTATAATTTCAAACTACATATTTTTTTCTGCCAAAATGAGTCTAAAAAATATTTAATTATTTTATTTTTTCAGTATTTAGTTAATTGGGACGAACCAATGTTAAAGCAAGTTTATAATTTGGGAACGAAATACAGCGAATGGGTGCATGCTCCTGTCAATAGGAAGTTGCGAATTTTCGAAAACCCTTTCCTGGAATGGCTTACCATCACTCCGTGGTATTTGGTACCAATTGTTTGGATACCAATCATTCTATGCTACATTTACAAAGGCCACCAGACTTACTCGAATACATATAAAGGTACGTTTTTATCATAAAAATTTAAAAAAAAAACGATATGGGTGAAGTAAAAAGTTCTGAGCATTGTTTCTCTTTATTTCGACGATAATATTAACAATTCTGAGATTTAAGAAGTCTTCATCCCTATTACTAAAAAAATGAGCAGCTCATTTTCACAACCTTCTCTTGAGGACAGTTTTTACCATCAATAAAATTTTGCAAATGCTTGAAAAGGTGATACAGGTCTGGGCTATACAGCGTATAAGATATAACCTCCCATCCAAGCTCTTGGAGCTTCTGGCGCGTCGTTAAAGATGAGTGCGGCCTGGTGTTGTCTTGATGGAACACTACACCCTTCCTATTGCTCAATTCTGGATGTTTCTTATTGATTACCTGCGTCAATCTGGTCAGTTGTCGACTGTTTAGGTCCGAATTGAGTAATTGTGCAGCTCTTAGTAGAGGATTCCCTTCGAATCCCACCAAACAGAAAATAAAACTTTCTTTGGGCGTTTGACCCGGCTCACCGCACTTGGAACATTATCATATTCACCTGTTAAAAAATGAATCAATTTTGTTACGTTAGAATCGAAGGCCTCAATTCGCTCCAAAACGTTCGTTTACGTCAATTCGTGTAGCACTCAATGTATAGAGGTTCTTCTTGAAACCAGCCTTATGCAAATGGTTCCAAACGGTTTTCTAGTTAATCTTCAGTTCATGGGCAATAAAATAAGTGCTCGCATGGCGGTTTGACTCGACAATTTCAATGATTTTATCAACATTTTCAACGATATTCTTCGACGTCCATATTGCCAGAACGGAAGCATTGGAACTAACTTGGTCGAAGGGGTACTAAAGAATGTATCCAATTTTCTCATTTCTTACCTCCATCTTTGAAGGCTGTAATACAGAACTAGATTCAATAAACACAAAATGTCAAAGAACTTTTTTTTTAAGCATTATGTCGCCTTTAAGTTGCAGTATAGTATGATAAAATACAATATGTATATAGCTCATTAAAGTCATCTAACGAAAAACGTTCAAAACTCTTTACTTCACCTATCATAATACTAAAATTATAAAAAAAATATATATTGTATACCTAGATTGGTGATCAAATAATGTTTGTAAATAAAATATATTGGATTTTTTATTAATAAAATGGGCTATTGACCACACCTTTTCTCGTATTTTATATACAAATTTATCATTACTTTTTGTTTTTGTATAAGTTATATATAATAATATATAATTTTATTTTCAAGTTCTTTAATTTTGTGGTGGATGCGCCAGGATATATAAGACTCAATCAACCCGCGATTTATATTACCTCAACTAATTTATATTTAACATATGAAATATGGTATTGTATGATCAATACATCAATCAATAGGTTTCGAAAATTTCGATGAAAAAGATGTTAGAAATTTATTCCATGCAGATGACGGTTTGAAATAATTTTGTAGATTTTCTCGTAGATTTATATTATTGATAGTCGGCATATCTTTATTGCATTCATCTAGTAGAACGATCAGAGGAACAATATTAAATTTTGAACTTTAACCCTTATACTTGGCAGACCCCTCGCCGGCTGTGGTTTTTCTGGACATCTCCAGACCGTATGATTCCTATGTCCACAATATTTGCAGTTCGGTGCCAAAGCCGAGGAGCAGTGCACTCATTATGAATAATTGGTTTCTTGCAATCTATTGTTGGGTGTTCAAATGTCTAACATCTGTTGCTGAGGATAGGAGTAGGTCCCGGTGGCTTCTTGGGTATCGCTTAATATCTATTGTGGTCGTAAAACATACCTTTAATGATTTTTGCGTAGTCCTCTGCCCTTCCCATTATCACTGTTATCATGTCGGTAGGCATATCTGTAGCCTTTGCCACGATTCTTCTACAGAATCTAATTACTAATTTCTATAACTATATCTATCTATATCTATATTTAAAAATGATATCCAATATAAATTTTGTTATATTTATTTTGGAACAATGTAAATATTGATTGGGACAAAAAATTTGCAGAAATAGCATTACATTTTATGATTATGTTTAAACGTTTTTATTTAAAAAATATTCCATTTATGAAAATAATCTTACATTCTGCCATATTATTTATAAATATGTGTTTATTACATTATATTTATGATTTAATTGAACTTTAAAATTAGTAGTTTCAATTTATTTCAGAAACGAGTTCAATCATCTGGTGTGTAATATATTTTTCTATAGGTGTTGTGATGTGGACTTTACTAGAATATTCGCTGCATAGATGGATTTTCCATCTGATGCCGTCAGGGAAATCACGAGCTCTAATTTGTTTACATTTCACGATACACGGATTACATCACAAGGTAAGATATTTAATGGTAAAATGTAATCAATATTTTAAAAAAATATGAGTGGTTTATATTGTGTTCTCATAAATGTAATTATTTAATGTGGTATATAAATTACTTTCAATCATGAATTATGTATAATTTAGAATAGAATGCGTGGGTAGTTAAACGTTAAATATCAATGATTATTCTTAAAATTTAATTATTAAGTTAAATATAATATTTTAACAATTACTTCGAATAGGAATCCCTCGATTGATAGCTTCAAACGATATTTATTATTATTCAACAATATTTTTATAGGATTACATATTTATTTATATTTACATATATGTTATATAAACAACTATTTTACGAAAAAATCATTAGAACTTAATTGAAATTAGTCTGTACGAAGAATGTTCATCTATAGGTTAATATTTAGTAAAAAATCTATGAAATTTGCGTTTTAAGGACAGCCGATGCATACAAAACAATGTCAACAGATAAACAAATATTGTATAATTATATGAATTATTTTGTTCACTATTATAATAAAAATAATTAATAATATGTTATATTAATTATTTTATAATCAAAACATAATTAAATTAATTATTATAAGTTTATTTCAGGTTCCTTTTGATACACATAGATTAGTATTTCCACCAATTCCTGCGATTTTCGTACTGATTGTAGGACACACATTGTTATCAACAATCATTCCAAAGTCCATGATTCACTTACTTCTCGGAGGCATTATATCAGGTAAAATAATCTTTAATAAACTATGTTTAGTAAGGAGTATACGTTCGATACGTCTGAAACGATAAAAATACTTTTGTGTAACACCTTAAGGAAGAATCAATGCAGATAAATTACTTAGGTTTAAGGGAAACTCAACGCTGCGTGCATTTTTTGGGGAATCCGATAAAAACGTATTAAATCGAAACAAAGCTAAGCTGAGCAGCGTTAAGCAGGGTCTTACTCTATTTCAATTAAGCTTCAAAATTAATGGAAAAGTTCAATTATTTATTTTATAATATTAACAATACGGATAATGAAGCAAAATATATTGAATATAGTTACTTAACATTCTATATGAAAACGAAGTTTGAATATAGGAAGTAAGGTGTTTCCAAAAAATTTTGGTATATTTGATAATAACCGATAATAGTTTATTTGAATGATAAACAGGATAACTTTATTGTTATAAAAAAAGAAAAAATTGTTAAATATTTTTTCATTTTTGTCATGAAAGAACGTAACTTTGTGTATTAATAAATAATTGTAATTTATATAATACCTGAGCAAAAATATGAAGAAGCTATACTACAAGAAGAAAAGAACAGAAAAATGTCGATGAAGAGCATATTATAAATTTATTAAATTCAGAAGTTTGAGGTATTGCTATGGAAGATTTAGAAAACCATCATACAACGAAGGTAACTAAAATGAAGGTGAATTTAAACAAGTTCTACCCAAAATATTATTTCTGAAAATAATGTTTTGTTCAACGAAATAATTTTGTGGTTTGCTCTTATTTGTTAATCGTGCTACGTCTTTATACAAATGTGTTATACAAATACTTTTTAAAAGATGAAAAGGAGTGAATAATAATGGTAAGAGGAATCACCAAAAACTTTGATATAAAGAAAGTAATTTTGTTTTAAGTTTTAAAATATTGTCCAAATGGTAGTCTGATTTGGTAGCAGATACACATTTGTAGCCGTTCTTGGAAGGTACATATTTCTGTTATACACCCATACCTCGCTTCACGGCCTAGATATGTTCCACGAAACTTGGCCGCAAAGCGAAAAGCCGTATATTGACATCGAAAAAAAGTTTTTTTGCAGTTATAGCGAAACATTTTAGGCCGTAAATCGAAAACGTACCTTAATTGAAGAGGGCCGTTATAGCGAAATGCTATATAAAGAGCAGCCATATAGCGATGTATGGGTGTACTCTATATATAGATGTAAGAAAGAACGTAACACAGCACTCAATAAGTCTAAAAACTTTTTTTTAAATTACTTTATTCATTATATAGTCCTTCCTTCAAGAGTGATACATCCCAACGCTCTTCCAACTTGTCGATGCCTTTTTTGTCTGCTCCAAAATAAGTCGCAGCAATCACTTCTTCATTTCTTTTCCTGGAGCATCTTTAGGATGTCTGCAAAAAGCCAGTAGTCGCTGATAGCTTGATCTGGAGAGTATGATAGATGAGGCTTGTGGCTTGGTTTTTGGTCCGATGTGAGCAAACGATTGTTCAACTTACGCGTGTTCAAATTTTGTATAAAATTTTAACACGCTACCTTGTAAACACACAACTTCTTTTTAAGATCTTTCAGAACTATTTTGTGGTCTTTTTACATTTTCCATTGAAAGAAATTAATAAAATTTCTAGATACATGAATAAAAAAGAAAGCTGCTTCAATTGCATACTTTAAAATAAGAATATTTGCAATGCACAATGTTTCAAAAAAGAAACTTGATTAAAGAAGCAATGCATCAGAGACATTATTTCTAGAAATTAAATAATACATCGAAATTATGTCAGCTATAGGTTAATGTATCCAGAAATTCAGTCACTTAATAAATAAATGCAATGTCTGAAGTTAAGTTCAAACTATAAACTTAGGAACAAATTTTATATATATCATCAACAGACATCTGTAATTTAGCTAATTTAAATGTTTTTGTAAGAAAGATTTTAAACTATTGCTCTGCAAACAAAAAAAATACTGACAGTTTTGCCATTAGAAGGAGTACACATGGAGTGTATATATTCAACTTTATTACAGACCTTACTACAGAATATAATCTTCAATACTAGTTATTAGAAATGAATATAATTTATTGTCAATCTGATCTATAATTTAAAATAACAAATTTTTGCAAACTTGTAGACGAGAAATATAGAATAATCTCTCATAAAATAAAATTTACGAAGGTTAAACACCTGCTTTAGAATAATTTACCTTTGCGAAAGAGATTTTACAACAATGTATTTGTTAAAATCAATATTTATAACCACCGTTTTTGAAACAATATTTCGTGAAAACCTGGAATGAAAATAAATAATGACGGTTTTTCACAATTGTTTGTTATTGCCTATGGTACAAAATAAAAAAATATTTTTTTTTCTCGAAAATTTCATGATACAAAGTGTTCCGTTGCTGGAAAAGTTTCGGAATTTCTGGTCCACTATTCACAAAATTAAATACTTTAATTGATTTACGTTCTTTACAGGTTATTTAATATACGATATGATACATTTTTATCTGCATTATGGTGCACCTCATGTAGATGGATATTTATACAACATGAAGCGAATCCACAATCAGCATCATTTCAGTCATCACGACGCTGGTAAATATAATAAAATACAAAATTTTTTTAGGGTATATTTTATAGAAGACCTTTTTTTTCATTTCAGCATTCGGAATAAGCACGAACTGCTGGGACAAACTATTTGGAACGATAATTCATCTAAGGAAATTAGGAATGGGAATTAAATGGAATTAACCGCTTTTTAACAAAATCTCAGTAGGACTATTCTAAAGGTAAATGAAATTATTGGAAACTAGTGCATTATTATGAAATATTTGTTCCGAAATGAAATAATAAGTATAATTATTGAAGGGCTATCAACATAATTTATTCCATAAATGTACAATTGCCCATTGACAATAGTTTTTTTAATAAGCTACATTTATGTAACAAGTTCATTTCTGAGTAATATGTATTACATGCTTAAACATAGTACAAAATTGTAGGATTTTTTTTATTAAGGAACTTACATAAAAATCGTAAATTAAATGCTGTTGTGAAGAAACTAATGATATAAGCAACAGTTATTTATATAATTGGAATTAGGATGAAACGTGAAATAAAAAAAATGTCAAAATGATCAAATATCAGTTAAAACTGAAATATATATTTAAAGAACAATATAAACATTAAATTACAATAAACATTAATTAAATAATCAAGGATTTTTCTGAAATGAATGTAAAAAGTTATATATAATACATATTACATTTTCGTATAATATCCAGTAAAATGTAACTAACAAACAAAATATATAAAAATACACATTACTTAGCTTTGAAATAAAAAGTATGTTTATATTTAGGAAGAAAAGAAAATAAATTACATGGCAAACATTGATAATTGACAATTATTGATAAGTGAAAACTAACATTTCATTTCAAACATTTATGCAAGACGTGCATCCCAAAGGATGAGATCTTCACAAAAAAATAACACTTAAAGTTAAATGTCAAATATCTTGGTACTTGTGGATATCGGACATTCTAATTTAACTAATAGCATTCTTATATTATTTATTAGCTAAAGTCTCACTTGTAGTTTAAAAGCTTTAAATATATTTTTAAAATAATATATATATACCTAACTGCAATTTTACTTAAATTGTTAATGCATCTAGATCCTCTGGGAATCTATTAACTTAAATGTTTATAAAAAGTTAATATAAATTAAATTGTTAATTATTTGTTATTATTACGTTGTTTCAATAAAGAAGTATGTTTTTTTATAATTGCTTTATTCATAATTTTCCACTCGTCTCACTTTCGTTTCTTAAATACAATAAAATCTTCACATTTCAACAAGAATAAAATTTCCCTCGCTAAGTACTCGAGTCTAACATACTTTTAATTACTTATAATGCTGAATACAGGTATCGTATTATTCAATAACAACGGCTCCTTAATATACCATCAATAAACATTTCCCATATCGTTTAATTAGTATTAAGAGATATACTTGTATATATATAAAAAATAATAATTCATAAAAAAAAGTAATTACAAAAAAAAAATATAATAAAAATCACCAAGCACAATATTATTACCACGTTCGTTTCGTATCATCAAATTGCCTTGTCTGAAGCAAGGCATTAATTAAAAAAAACTTAAATTTGAAAACTTAATGAATGAATAGTTCTGGAAAGTTTTGCTCGTAAACGGGAACAGACGGTTTCTTCTCGTTCGAAGATTGCCTCGGTCCTTTCGTTTCGCTCAGCGACTTGAATATCTCGTTCAATTTATTCTGAAGAATATCATGCTATAAACAATTTATCGTTCGTTGGATACGATCTAGTGTTAGTACAGATGATGCTGGTAATAGGATTTATGGGAGGATCGTAACTTACCTTGGGTTGAGTGCGTTTCGTGAGCTCGTTGAAGCTGGCAGTTCTGAATGTGTGGCTGATCTGCTCCCTCTTTTCAGCTTCAGCCTCCTTCCTGGCTTCAGGGTTTTCGCTGAGCACGTGTTTCATGCTTTCGAATGTAAGTTCTTCTTCAGGCAACTTCTGGAAATCAACAAGATAAAATGATAAGTTGTATTTCTGTTAGTTTTTTTTTTAAAGGGGGGATTTTAAAGGAAGATCTTACTCTGGGACTGTGGAGTTTGGATTTAATTGGGGAATCTAAATCGGAGGTCTTTGAGTCGCTCATGAAGCTGAGAATACCGTCCCAGCTCTTATGAGGAGTTACAATTGCGTTAGCCGTTCGCAGCGGGAAGTATTTTTTTAAAACTGTCAGAAACTTCTAGAATCGAAGGGTTTTTAACATACTAAATATGGGAAGTTTGGACGCACCCTTTGGACACCCGGAGAACTTGACGCGCTATCAACTTCTGTTGCTGTAACCAACTCGGCGACGCTGCCTTTGGCGGTGGTTTCTACCCAGCTGTGCCGTTGGGTTCCTGCCATTGCACTGGTACCGCCAGCTCCGTACGGTGAAGTATGCGATAACCTAGTTGGATCTAGTCCTCCAGCTTTCACGTATTCGCAAACGGCCATCTGAAATAACGTAGGAAAAAAACAAGTTGTTATGCTCGGAACAAAGTCGATAATTTCCAAGGGCTCACCTGATCGATCATCAGATGCGGTAACTTGTTAGCTAATTGGCAATTGGCCGCATACTGGTCTCGAAGATCGGGCAGAAGATGAGTGGCGTCGCGCTTCCTCGCTTTGCCAATTCTGGCTGCGTAATCGTAAAGGGCCGGAATTGGAACGACTATCGGGATCAAGGTCAACAATGAAATGACGATGGCGTGTAAGTGGAATTTCTGCGATGCAGATAATACTGTGCTGTTCAAAGCTAAACTTTGAATACTGAAATCAGAATGTAAAAATTGAAGAGCTCGAATGGCTCGAATCTGGTACATGTGAAACTAAACTCACCCTAACACTAATTGTAACAAATCAATAACCGTTTCGCCGCTCGACAGTTCGACGCAGAGCAGAGCCAACGTCGAGTAAACAGCTTCTATATTTTCGACGGTGTTTGTGTCCATTTGTAGATTAGTATATAGAGCATCATAGATGATTGGTCCATGTTTATTAATGAATATCAAATCTGGCCTTGAGGATTTTTCCAGGGTCAGATCGAGCTCCTTAACGTTGATACTGCAAATGCAAATAATATTGTAACCTTGCGTCTTACAACAATATATAACGCCACGTACGTGGGCTTAATGAGCTTCTCCTGATTTTGGTGTCTGTCGATGAGAGTGTGCAGAATCTTCTGCACGAGCAACCTCATTTCCGGATCCGGCGCTAACGACATCCTCAGAAGAGGCTCCAAGAACGAAATTGGGAATGTTGTATTCAAATGTATTGTCTGATACTTGGTGCCGACCTAAACGAACGCATCCACACAACTCAATTACAATATTCAAAACGTAACTCGTTCACAAAACAAACCTTCAATAAACTTTTCAGAAGAATACTCTGCAATAAATTGTCAGCTTGCGTGTGACTGTCGACCAATGGAAACGGAATTTTGTTCATAATGAACATCATTATTTCGATTTTCTGATAATCGGGCAAATGATTTGCGAACTCTCCAAGTGCGTTAATCAAAGCTTCCTGGTAGTGTTTCTCCTCCGTTTGACTCATGACGTGTCGCACCGAATCCTTCAGATGTCCCAGCAACGAGTTAATTATTTCAAGCACCGAAGGACCTAAAATGGAACATAGTTAAGTCTGTCACAATAAGAGCATAATTAAGACTATAATTAAAAGTACATACCAACACTTTCTACGGCAGCAATTGCAATAATCTTAGAGAGCACATCGACGATACTGGTGCGTATTGTAGGCGTAGCCTTAGTATTATCGT
>JAFMTC010000230.1:17325-34527 GCA_018845635.1 Nicrophorus orbicollis
CACATTTCTTTTGTTAAATTTAACCGGGTTAACGTGATTTTACGTAAGACACATTAGAAATATAATATTAATCACACATTTCTTTTGTTAAATTTAACAGGGTTAACGTGATTTTACTTAAGAAACATTTGAAATACAATATTAATAACATTTCTTTTGTTAAATTTATCAGGGTTAACGTGATTTTACGTGAGAAACATTTGAAATACAATATTAATTACACATTTTTTTTGTTAAATTTAACAGGGTTAACGTAATTTTACTTGAGAAACATTAGAAATACAATATTAATAACACATTTCTTTTGTTAAATTTAACAGGGTTAACGTAATTTTACGTAGAAACATTATAAATACTATATTAATAACACATTTCTTTTGTTAAATTTAACAGAGTTAACGTGATTTTACGTGAGAAACATTGGAAATACAATATTAATAACACAACAGATGGCGTTCATCTGTTCACTTGATACAATAAAGAATGTGTTTCATTCGAAACAAAAGTACTTCCATTTGGAACGGAAGCAATTTAAAGGGATGAAAGTTGTATAATGAATTTCACTAACATGGCTTATCTGGTTTGGATTCGGGGGTGCGCTTCTGGGTGGAAAAAGTCCGGCATCGAAGTACTTCAGCAAAGACTTGAAAAATATAATTGGTGGAACTAAATGCAACGGAAAATATTTCAATCACGTCCGAAAATAATGAGAACATTGCAAATTCGAAACACGACTGCAAACTGTAAATTGAATTTTAAAAAAAAAATGAAACCGGAAACCTAAAACTCTTGAAATGAGATTTGAAAATTCATTTGCAAATCTTAATTCAATCTCGTTGTTTATGTAATCTTAGCTAGTTAACTGATATTAAGAAAAATTGGTTGATCCTATTGTCTACTTTTCCATTAAAGTATAGGCAAATTACAATTTACGATTACGATTCGGGAAGTTGTAATTTAACCCTACATGAAATGACGTTTGACAGATGTCATTGTATGTCAGCAATGACATCTGTCAAACGTCATCTCAGACTTCATTTTAGATTGTTACTTAATTATTATTAGATTTACGGCCTAAATTGTTTCGCTATAACGGCAAAAAAACTTGTTTTCCATGTCGATATATCTACATGTTGCCAATCTTGCGCAAGCGCAATAATTGATTCCTTATACGGCTTTTCGCTTTGCGGCCAAGTTTCATGGAACGTATCTAGGCCGTAAAGCGAGGTATGGGTGTACTGTAAATTGATAAACAAGTCTAATTTTAGTAAATTCTTTAAAAAAATCGTTAAATTTGATAATAGAATCCAAACTTACGAAATGGGATTTTCTTTCTTGAATAAAAACTTCTATGTTTCCTAGAAATTTAATTTGCAAATGCTAATTTCATCACGTTCTTTAGTTGTTATATAATCTAAGTTCTGGTATAACGTAAAGTATATAGGGTAATCTTTTACTCTACTTTTTCATTTCAACACAGCGAATTCATAATTACCTTCTTTATGAGATATCATAATTAAATAATTAGTTAATGAAAATAAACTTTTCGAAAACTTCTCTACAAGAACTACAAGAATTAGGTAATTTCTTTAAAATTTAAAGGTAGAATCCAAGTAACTTATGTAATGGGATTGGAGTTAAATCTCATAGCACACTTTATATGCAACCCTAGTTCATTTAACAAATGCTTCACAATTACGAAAAGTAAGTATTGTTGTAATTAACACGGTTGGATACTGCAGCGTGTTAATTGGGGAGTTTCGGCTTTAACGATTCGTCACGTTGCTCGTTTTTTCGCACTCACTCACCCTTAACACTCATTGCCGCATTCCGAGCAGTGGAAATGAAAGAAGTGGATTGCGCCAAGTGATTTACGATCGGCGTAACGCTTTTCCGGGACCGGTGCATATACATCGCCGAAAATTAACATTTCCATTCGGTCCGAAACGCTTATTAGATTTTCTTCGTTAAACGACGCCCGTTAATTGTTTCGGGATTTCATTAACGCTCATCTGGCGTGTTTGGGGCTGCAAAAAACCAACCCCCAACCCTCGGCAAACGTTTCCTCCATCCATCAGCGACTAATGGACTTGGTCGTTTTTAAATACACTCTTGCTTCTTTTTCCGTTGTACGCACTATCACGGCGTTATATTGCGCTAATGTGTGCATCCGCATCCGTCGGCGTTATGTAATTGCGTTATTGAGCGGAAAGCCGGCTGATAAGGAGCGCGAGTTTAACGCACAATGGCTGCGACGATCATCAATTCTCGGTAATTCTCTCTCTTTCTCTCCGTTGTTGGTGCTCTCCGCTCATCTTTTACCGCCCTTTTTTGCTTCGAGAAGGTCGCGGAGGATGAGGGATGTTTGCACCCTTAACCTCCTCATCCCACGTCGCATCGTCAATGGCGCGCACCGGATTATCTCGGCGGTCTTTGTATGCGTATTGTGGCGGATGCGCCGGGTATTAACAGATAAAATTTGCCTAATGAACTGCGAACGCTCCCCCCAGAATGGGAAACTTATCTCTCATTAATGGTCAATTAGGTATAAACAAGCGTTCGAGGCAATCGTTTTCGGTCATAAATAACGAAGAAAAACGAAGGCTCGATGGGACGGAAAGCGTTTTGCATGCGATAATCTAGTCGGCCGCTCTCTTTCACCGTTAAATCCATTACCAACCCCATCCCCCGATAAGGGCGGACCGGATCCGCGAAACTCCATTACGGCGAGAAACGTCAAAACGGATTTGAGGTTAACTTTAATTGAAAAATGAACCGAATCGATTTCTCACCCCCTAATGGTCAATTAGACATAAACAAGCCGAACCGCTAATAACCTTTTAGAAAAGCAATCGTTTTTCAGCCATAAATAACATAGAAAGCAATATTATTCAAGTTGTAATTTAACCAACCCCACATGAAATGACATTTGACAGATGTCATTATATGTCAGCAATGACATCTGTCAAACGTCATTTCATGTGCCATTGTATACTTCATTTTATATTGTTACTTAATTATTACTATATTAACTAATTAAATATTATTAATCAATTCTATACATAAATGTTCAGTTGTGCTAAATGAAATATAATACTCTTGTTTATTTATATGTCAAGAGGTTAATTTCATTAGTAAGCTATGGAAATGCAAAATCCATAATGGCGTTTCATCAAATACAATTTCGCTTGTTTTTTTTTCAGGTTAACTTTAATTGAAAAATGAACCGAATCGATTTCTCACCCCTAATGGTCAATTAGACATAAACAAGCCGAACCGCTAATAACCTTTTACAAAAGCAATCGTCTTTCAGTCACATAGAACATAGAAGCAAATATTATGCAAGTTGTAATTTAACCCCACATGAAATGACGTTTGACAGATGTCATTGTATGTTAGCAATGACATCTGTCAAACGTCATTTCATGTGCCATTGTATACTTCATTTTATATTATTACTTAATTAATACTATATTAACTAATTAAATATTATAAAGTAATGTGCATTTCAAAAACAAATTCTGTAATCAATTCTACACATAACTGTTCAGTTGTGCTAAATGAAATTTAGTTAATTTCATTAGCTATGGAAATGCAAAATCCATAATGGCGATTCATCAAATACAAATTCGTTTGTTTTCTTTTCAGGTTAACTTTAATTGAAAAATGAACCGAATCGATTTCTCACCCCTAATGGTCAATTAGACATAAACAAGCTAAACCGCTAATGAAAGGTTGAAAAGCAATCGTTTTCAGCCATAAATAACATAGAAGGAAATAGTTGTTTTTTACTGGTCCAAAGTGCTAATTCCCTTTTCCCTTAATTCTTTTTGATTCGGGAAGTTGTAATTTAACCCCACATGAAATGACGTTTGACAGATGTCAGCAATGACATCTGTCAAACGTCATATCAGACTTCATTTTAAATTGTTACTTAATTATTATTAGATTAACTAATTAAACATAATAAAGTAATGCGCATTTCAAAAACAAATTCTGTAATTAATCCCATTCAGTTATGCTAAATGAAATATAATACTTTTGTTTATTTATATGCCAAAAGGTTAATTTCATTAGTGCGCTATGGAAATGCAAAATCCATAATGGCGATTCGTGAAACGTCAAAAACAATTATTTTTTTCAGGTTAGCTTTAATTGGAAAAGCGAACCGTACTGAAAACTGAACCTTATTGAAAACCGAACAGCATTGAAACTTAATAACGCATCGGAATTGTGAATTGTTGTTTAGTACCATATATATATATATATATATATATTTGCATCTGCTTTTTCAATTAGCGCCAAATCAATGCGATCCGAGTTTGCATTTCCTCCGTCAATATAAACACTTAATTAACTTCACCAATGGAAAACACCGTCTCTTCTATTTACTTATCTCACTTGACAAACAATTAATTATTGTGTTTACGGTCGACCGATGGATTTGATTTCGCATCAACAATTGTTTTTTTTTTTCGAGAAACGAGATGACTTGGTAATACGCAGTTTGACCAACTTTCCAAATTATTTCAATTTATTATCATCAGTGCAAATTATTATATTCACATTCATAGTTTATGTATATATTTTGATTTATTGCAACTAAATTGATTGCATTTAAAATATCCCATAGGAATTAACGTGGTAATTAATATTTATAATTACTAACATATTAAATTGAAAGTGCTTTTGTTGTTATGAATTGGTACCATTGTTAGTTGTTTTATTCAATTCCGTTTTTTCATTGTGTATGTGACATTGTGTATAATCGACGAATTACATATTATAATTAACTATTACATAAATACTTGTACAAGTTACTTGTCAAGTATCGCGTTAGTGAGTAGCGGTCACAAGAATATTTGTGGTAATTACGTAAGTATTTAATAGTAAGATTAAGAAATTAATTCAATAATTTAAATTGACGTTTCTCGTAAATTGACAGCAAACGGTGATTTGATTTTGTTTGATAATTAAATGATGATTCAGTGATATTTTTTCATAATAACTTTGGTAATGCGCCAATTGTGTAAATAATTGTACAAGTACAGTGGTACCTTGATATACGAGTGCCTAATATACGAGTGTTTTGAGATACGAGCAAACGATATTTTGCTTTGAGATGAGAGCAAGATTTGAGATGCGAGGAATCGCACACTGCACCGCTGCACACGACACCAACAGTTTCTCCAATCTCAGACTAGACGTCAGTCAGTGTGCTTATTTCCCTCAATTTCGAAGCATTTTTGATAAGTTGGGTTCGAGTTTCTTGCTTTTTGTAAATTTATAAAAAAAATGCTTTGAGATACGAGCAATTTGACATACGAGTAAGGTTACTGAAGGAATGAAACTCGTATGTCGAGGTACTACTGTATAGTTTTATGGTTGTTCGTTGCAGTTAGTTAGAATGAACACCAATCTTACAAGTATTTGTGCAAGTTACGTCTCAAGTCATCAATTAATTTGGTTGATAAATTGACAGAAGGTGACTTGATGTGGTTCGGTAATTAAATGATGAATCGGCATTTATTCATCAAAGTTTTGGGCTAATGTGCTTAATCCGGTTCGTGCAAATTACGATGGGGCGGAATTATTATATTATATATATATATAGCTTTGGAATAAGGTGGATGCAATTTCGGTGGACGCAAATTGCCATAAATTCGGAGTTTTCGAGTGGCTCTGCCGTAAAATATGGCCATCAATTGCAGATACCGGAGGGGGCACAAAGGAGACATAAAGTGCAGATTTTCGAAAGTGCGACCCACCGCCCCCCCAGTCCCACTCCTCCGCACCAACCTCCCCCAAAAGCCATATTTCACACGCCGCCACCGGTAAACAATTCAATAGAATCGGCCTGCTTCTGACAACCGAAAGCGAAAACCGCCCCTAACGAACCATAAAAAAAATGAACAAAAGTTTTCTATTGTTTACGCATTCCGTTCCTCTTTTTTTTCTCTCAATTGTTCATTTTCGACAAAGCGTTCGAAATATGCCGTTTTTAGCGTCATCTGAATATATTTTTTTGATATCAAACTTTCGCTTTTTTCTGTTGTTAAAGTTAAATGGAATACCACTTTTTTTAATTCCAATTTCATCTTTATTGAGTCAAAGGTGTTCCTGCCCAAATTATTTTCAAATTTATCGAACAATGCTGTTATTAGTTGCTGTCGAAAACTTGTTAATTTTATGGTGGCGTGGAAAGAGCTCTTGTCAAATAATTTTATGAGGGAAACTTGTATCTGGAATTTTATACATGTTCCGCCCGAAATTGATGTTTTCGCAGCAACAAAACTGTAATTGTGCGCGCTCGGCGGGGGTTAGTTTACGAGCTGCCAACGAACGGAGTTTCGGGCGGAGGGTAGATAACACGTCGGGGTAAAATACGGGCTTTTAATAATTTTCGCGATATCGTAATGAAATTCCCCGGCCGTCAGTCATCCGGCTGCGAATTTCTATGAATCCACCGCCGCCTCCAAGTTGAATGAATGATGCAGGTCCTCATTATTGCACCGAGCGGGAGTCCCGGCAGCAATTTTCAATTAAACTCATCATCATCATCACCACGTACACAATCAAACAGTATCATCGTCATCATCCGTTTTGGGGAAATTAATTAAGCGGGAAATTGACGACCGACAGGACCGCCACCCCCGCCCCCCTGAAAACGGTCCATCATTCGAGTCGAGCAGTGTTTTACGCGTCGTGCAGTTGGCACCCACCGGAATTTATCATCGAAAAACATCGGAAAAACCGGTTACGACGGCCTACTTGTTTGCCATTCTCCACTTATTCCGCACCGCCATTGTCGATGGTCGGTTTTGCGGGGGGTTGGGGGTTGTTTTCTGCTGCTGCTGCTCCTGCTTTTGTCGGTTCGTTCTATATTTGTTTTCCTTTTTTGTTATATATGCGACCCGTTGTTGTTATTGTTGCCGTCGGTCTTTCGCTATTTGGTCTGGATACACACACACACACACACACATTCATGTCCCTGCGGCGGACAGCGCTTCCTCCGATTAGATCCTGATCCTGGCGCGCGCTGCGCTCTCTTTTCGGGCCGGCGGCAGGATCTTCCGATGAAAACGGAGCATCCGGTCTGGGACTTGGGATGAGCGTTCGTTCGGTCGGTGTTGACCCACAAAGCGAGATGGATAGACATGGACGGTTTGGGGGGAAGATTGGGAGGGAGGTGGTGGCAGAAAAGACTTTTGCGACCAATGGAACGCCATATATTATCGCTAACTTTCCTATTAGTTTTTTTTTCTATTTTTTTTTTATATATAGAAGTAAGAATTGAAAGATTCAAAGCGGTATTATTTGGCGCTCCGGAAACGGATTCGTTGGATTTCCGGGAATATCCGGATATTATACACTAAGTCTGTAAATAAACGGCTTACATTAAACTTTTTTGCTTTACGGAGCAAAAAATTTAATGTTAGCCCGGCGCATCCACCAAAACTGTCAATCGCGTTTTGATTGATGGTAATTATATGAAATGTTTGGTGTGACTTGTTTACAATATATACATTCGGACAATAAGCAAATCACTTCGTCATTGTAGACACAATTTGGATAACTTGTATATTGTTCAGAAAGTTCACTTGGTTTTTTTTTTCTAAACAATTTTTCAGATCATCAGTGGAACAATTCGAATGTGAAGTGATTCTGAATCGAGTTCATTCAAACGTATATGTTTCATAAATGATTTGTAGTAACAAATGGAAGCAGTCATTTTCAGGACTCGCTTCGCTCGCCCATCAAAAACTCTCTTCGGCGTTTCTTGTTCTAAATACATTGAAATCTTTCAGAATATATGGTAAATGAAACACAAATTATGTATGAAAATAACGACAGTGCTCGCCCATCAAAAACTGTTTTCGGGTTTCCTGTTCCAAAATCATTGAAATCTTTCAGAATATCCGGAAACTGAGACGCAAATATTGGATGACAATAACGACAGTTTCCAGTTATTGCTTGATTATTAATGAAAAGAATGAATATTTCAGTTGATTCGTCAATAAATATAGTTTGGTTGTAATACAATATTGATGGACGAACGAAGAGAGTCCTGAAAATGGACTGTTCCCATGCATTCAAATCAAATTTCTGAAATACATGCGTACATTTCAGTTTCGTAAATTGGATTGATTTTGATGGAAATGAATGAACTTAAACATAACAAATTTACAATATTAAAAAGGCACAATTTAGGCTTCTTTATATTGATAAAAATTAACAGAATAACCGAGAAATAACATCACATAGTAAACTAAATCTAAATGTTTTAGAAAATAGAACTCCCCAAGTTTTAAATTATTATATATAGATTATTGTAATATCAATTTTTTGTTGTTTTTCGCAAACTTGAAGAATGATTGTAGCGTTTATTTTTGTTTCGTTTGTTTTTGTTGTTGTTGTTTTTTTTGAAATAACATGCATGTTAATAAATTAAGTGCGATTTTTTGTATTAATTGAATCCACTAGAGCCGAATGCAATTTGCAATTCCATTCCATGTTTGCTTCATCATTTTATTATTATATGGCGACGCGTATGAACAAATAAATGAATGGCGTAATTCAACCCCTCCCCCCCCCCTCCATAACGTTTGGGGGGATGATGGGGGGTAGGTTGTTGTTGGAAGGGAAAATCCGTTTCTGTCGCCGCCAACGCCGATGTGTGTTCAACCCGAGCGCGATAATTCCATCAATAATAACGAAACAATGGCGAATCCGCATCGCAATCGTTTTTATTCCCACCCACCATGCATTGCGTTAATATTAATTATATATATGTGGGTATATATAATACACATAAACAAAGGCTTAATGACTATCGAAAAATGACATTAACTGTAATTGTTGTCAAAGATCTTTAGAAACGCTCCAGTACATTTTTGTTAATTGAGCTGTTTTTGTAAATACAGGGGGCAGAAACAGCGGAATTACGAAGAATAGTGTACGAGGAAAGGTAGTCTTAAGATGGCAGGAAGGGTGGCTTCCGGCAACGAAAGGAGCATGGACCAGACGATTGATACCAAATGTGGTCAAATTGGTAGGAAGAAGGCCTGGCGAAGTGATCTTCCATATAATGCAGGCTCTGTCCGGACACGGTTGCTATGGAAAGTACCTGTACTTTATAACAAAACAGAGCGCCCCAATTTTCAGAGTAATAACATTTAACAGGACCTGGATGCTGATGAAGAAGAGGAGAGGTTTTTAGTGGGTAAAAATCCCACAGTATCACGAATCCACCGTGGTCCCTTTGGAAGGTTTTCCTCTTCTCGGAACAAAAAAAAAGAGCGCCCCAAAGTGTTGATATTGCAAGAAGGACGACGACGACCCAAAGTACACCATCTTTAGATGCCATAGGCACTGAAGCACGAGGCTGAGGCAAATCTGGGAGAGACGCTGGAACAAGAGTACCTGGTCAACATAATGCTGAGAAGCGAAGAGAGCTGGAATGTCTTAGATGGGTACATTGAAGACATCATGAGCAGAAAGGAGCAAGATGAAAGAAAGGCCCAGCTCGAAGAACAGAGTGCAGAGATGCAACGAGTTGACTAGCAAAGAGGCAACTTGCACGAACAGAAACAGCATGATCAGAGAGACTGGAATGGATAACACCGGGTTCTGCATGTTGTTTGGGGGGGAGTGGTTTTAGTGCATAGAAATCGCATAGTAGCACGGTTACTGCTCCCTTTTGAAGGTTTCCACTCATCCGAAAAAGAAAGTTGTTTTTGTATAAGAATTTCGTAAATATCTTATATTGTAGTAGGCAACTAACGAAGTGCGAGTACACATTTTAGGAAGTAGGAAAGTAATGTCGTTTTTGTGCAAATATCAATATTTGTTAACTATATATCAGCTCATTGTGTACTTCAAAGTCGTATTACAATCTTAAAGTGACTTGTTTACATGTAAATAACTAACTCTTACGTTTGATTTGTTTCAATTTTTGTGAGAAATGGTAAGCCAAGTACCAGAAGTGGTAATATTTCCATACAACAACACTTTCTATGTTCTACTACGAAACAGATTTTTTGTGATTGTAACGAAAAGCGAACTTTTCAATAAGAAAATGTGTATGTATATACATATCTGAGCATGTAAATTCCTCATAAATCAAATACTCGTGTAAAAGAATGTTAGAAACAAGTAAATTAAGTACGGTCTTAATAATTGTACACCCACACCTCGCTTTACGGCCTAGCTACGTTCCACGAAACTTGGCCGCAAAGCGAAAAGCCGTATAAGAAATCAATTATTACGCTTGCGCAAGATTGGCAACATGTATATATGTTATAATGAAACATTTTAGGCCGTAAATCGAAAACATGCCTTAATTGAAGAGGGCCGTTATAGTGAAATGCCGTATAAAGAGCGGTCGTATACCGAGGTATGGGTGTAATTATTATGGAATATCATTGACCAGTTAATGGAATTTTCCTAAGTGGAAAGTCCTTGAGAAGTACGCACAGAATCAATATAATTGTTTACCTATTCATCAGTGCAGTGATAATCCTCTAATTCTGCGAATTGTATTCGTTTCAGTTTCAGCGTATCTCCGTATTAGATTCCGAGTAATTCGACGAAACGAAGGATCAAGTGCGTCGTTCGTTTCTTGGTATTCGTGAAGAGTTTCTCGTTGAAAATACGACGTGGAACGGAGGAGGAGGACATGGTTTTAAAAGCACTTTACAGGAATTCTATTTGGGGGGGGCATTATTTTTACGAGTATAAAAGCTGCAATAATTCCGGCGCTCCTGTAACGAATTTCCTCCCCCCCGGGGCGACGATTATTAAAAGATATTTAACGCAAGTCCCACTTTGCAGGGTGTTAAAAGTTAAAAGGGGTCGGCCACACGTCTTCTCCCAAACACACAAATCTACACACACACACTCTCTCTTTTTATGCTTTTCCTGAATACTGCAGACCGATTACGTAAATTACAATGTTTCCCCCTCTCTCTCTCTGCTTTTAATTGCGTAGATATAGGACGTAGGGATGGTAAAGGATGAAACGCATTAATAATTGAAACTCTTTTTTTTTGTTTTCATTGCGTAACTGTACATTTTTTCCAGTCCCAAACGCGTATTTCAACCGCAGTCAAGTGCAGGGTTCTTCGTGAGTGAAGAAAACGTTAAGGAATCAAGAGAAGAAAAAACGTCCTAATGTTGTCAACCGTGCGAAGTCCTGTAGCAAATCGTATGCGGGTGGTTAGAGGGGGTTGAAACAACGGAGTAACGATAAAGCCGCCGAGCGCAAAAAAAATGTCATCTGCTGGGGACGTATTTCTTTCGGGTTGCGGGGGAGCAAATCGCTCGGAAAAAAGCTATGCGAGGGCGCTGAAACTATTAAAACGGGTCCGGCGGAGCGAGATGGAAAACAAAGCGGAAAACGGATACAGACGATTTCGCGGAAATTCAATTTGTTGCGCCAGAAAAATTGGCATTTGCGAAAAGCCCGACATTCAAAGTTCAATGAATTTGCGGTAATGATTTGTTGTTTCTGTTGCGGCGTCATCTCGTGGCTCGGAGAGGAAGAGTGATCATTGAATTATTGCTGTCGAATGTTTCATTTAAAAGTTAACAAGAAGGAAAATTTGGAGAAGCGGTGTGAAGATGATGATCTAATAGATTGAAGTGTAATTTCCCAGTACAAATGGGGCTATTGACTTAAGTTTAATAACAGAAAATAAGATAAAAATACAACTATATAAAAACACTAATTACATAATTCCTCGGGAAAATGAAGAAGATATACTAAAAGAAGATATACAATAAAGGAAATTGCAATTAACAGAGCAAGAACTGTAAGTTGTAAACAAAAGCTAATTGACGAAATAGTTAATAGTGTGTTAATTGATGCAATAGGAAGAATCAAAGGACATGTGAAAGATTTGAAGAAATTGAGTGAAGACGTTTTAGTAGTAAACAGAATTGATTGTATTTTCTGTAGTCCCTCCGTGTAGAAGATAATCTACTAACAGTAAATAAGGAAGATAATCTATTAACTAAACATGACATTTTCTCAAGAACATAAAGAAGATGTTAAACTGAAAATTACAATTAACAGAGTATACGTAAATCCGCTTCAGTATTTGGGAATCAATTACCATTTAGACAAGTATTTGCTTGAAATCATCAATTGGGATATACGCATTTCAATACAAAGTATGCACTTAATAAGTGCGGACGAATTGTTTTCTATTCCTTGTTCTGCTATGGAATGGAGGCTTTGGGGAGAAAACCACAAAAACTAACAATTGATAGACATCAAAACGCATTTAAAAGCAAGTAATGTTACGATGAATTAAAACAATGAAATAGATTACTAATATAGAATCAAACTCATATACTAAATAATAAGTGCTTGTATGTAGTGAACTTCTAGGAAATGAAGAGAACGATTTCACAAAAGATTCTTTAAGTCCGTTGATTTTGTAAACCAGGGTTTTCCAATCTATGTTTCGTGGTATGCTAGTGTTTCCCGAAAGTGAAAACTTTCACAAAAGATTCTTAAATTCCGTTGAATTTCTAAACCAGGCTTTTCCAAACAATGTTTTGAGGTACACTAGTGTTTCCTGAAAGTGAAAACTTTCACAAAAGATTCTTTAAGTCCGTTGATTTTGTAAACCTGGGTTTTCCAAACAATGTTTTTAGGTATACTAGTGTTTCCTGAAAGTGAAAACTTGTAATTTCGTACCTAGTTCTCATAGGACTTTTTTCACAAAACACATGTAATTCGTTCTACAGTAGATTTTTGTTTTGTTTTTGAAGATGTAATTATATTTAAAGTGAATTTCTTTACATATCTACGAGAATTGAAGAATCTCTTGATAAAATGTTTGTTTTCATTGAAAGGAGTCCACTGCTTTAGCATTATCTTCGTGATCATTTTCGCTTTTGTGCGCCGAATAATGCGAAACGAGGTGCCTTTTGCATCGCTTACGTTCCGGCATTGTCGTTGCAGTTGTTGCAGTAATTCGGCTTTTACTGTAATTGCAAGAAGTGGGAATGGGGAGCAGCAGCATCACTCTCCACCCACCCACGCTTATTGCGGGGACGAAGTTGAAGAAGCAGCAGCAACAGCAGGAAAAAAAAATGACGACAACAATAATGGTGCAACAACGGCGACGACGACAAAAAAAAGGAGTGTGCTATGAAAACAAAAACTGAAAAACAAAACGAGGAGAGAGAAAAAGAAGGCGGAAAGAGCATCGGGAGCATTGTTCGAGGATTAATCCGCGTTTTATGCAAGTTATGCCCGGGGATTGCGGAGAGGAGCACACGTAATCATTTCTAGTGCTGAAGCGGCCACCCTCTCCCGAACCCCCTGTGAAACCGTCTTCACCCACAGCGGGAAATGGAAACCAACGACCGCAGCGCCAAGAGACAATGCAAATGCTGTTGCGGTTTTCGCGGTGAATATAAATCGAAGGGCCGATAGATGTCGGTGGACCAGGAAAAACAAAGGAAACGCACACATTCCGTGGAACACCGGTCCTTCTCGTGGAGTTAGTACTTGTTCCATGAATAACCTGGAATGGAAATAATTAAAGTTTTCTTTGAATTTCCTTAATTGTATGTTATTACTAACCAAAGAAGCTCACTCGTAATACCAGCTCGAGGAATAGCGAAGGACTGCGTGAAGTAATAACTCTTGGTTAAGGGTCCCCGCTTCACACAAATCCGGTGCGAAATGGTGCTGGTTCGAATCCCATCGCTGACCGATTCTTCCGGCATTTACCGGTCAGCAAAATGAGGTGGTAGTGTGATTGATATGGAGGCAAACTTATCCTAAAAAATAATTGATAAAGAGTTTCGGACAAAAAAAACTCAGGACTTACGAGGTATTACGTTGCAGGAAAATTTTGGGAAACTCTGATCTAGCGAGTCGGAAGATTGGTGGATGGTTCACAAAACTCACCCGCTCTTTCAAACATATGTGCTTTATAATAGTTGAGCTTCGGAGCGAACAAGGAATTTAATTTCGGGCGCACGTTTTGACGTAATGAAATTTTGATTATCCGATTTTGGATACGTCCAATATATTATATTATTCGTACCGAATTGGAAAGAGGGTGAGTGTGTGCATGTGAGTGTATGCCTTTCCCAATCGTCGTTCCCTCAACTCGTTTGGAAATCTTTAACGTGTTTTCATTATCAGATTTCCAGTAATTAGGTTTTCGGTTGGGCATTGCTGCTGCTGCTGCAGCGAAAATTGATTAGTTTTCGTGCTTCCGTTTCCGGTGCGAACAAATCGGGATCCGATAACATCGGCCGCAAAGATAAATCAATTAGCGCGTCGCTTTTTGAAAAAGCTGAATTTACACTATCCAAGCACACAATTAGTTGGAGGTGCTACAATAAATCTCGAAATGTTTGCATTTTAAAAGCGTTAATTAAATTCGTAATTTGTAATGAATGTGTATGTAAAAAAAAAACTGTAGTGATTGGTAATATAAAATGCTGTGTTAAGGTGAATATGGGCTTTAAAGTGATGAAAAGCAATGGAAAAGTAGTAATTTAAGACTTTTTTCTAATTAGTTTTTAACCATGTACACAAATTATAAATGTGAAAACACTGGAGAAACAAAATGTGTATGCGTTTGGAAAAACTGTTAACCATTTTTCTTGATGTTAATATCAGTTCTTAAATGTAAACGATTATTACTTAAAAACAAATGAAATAGTTAGTTACAAGATGAAATCCGGAGGAGGCTTTGGAAAAACAGTGACAATTACAAAGAAAGTATTATGATTATAAAGAAACAACTGAACAACAAACAAATCAATAACTTAAGAACAAAATAGTAACTATACATAATACAACGATAGTTGTGAAAGCTAATTAATAGAAAACCGTAATACATTAATTTGTATTTTCTTTGCTGAGAATATAAATAACTTTACTGCAATGTCTAAATCTTCTAGTAAATTATAATTAAGTCATCTAAAACAACACATTTCTTCTCTTAAACATACTAAAAAGAATTACGTGATAATTCCTGAAGAAAATTATGAAAATTACAATAAAAATGCGAAATTCTGTAGGTGCATCAACAAAAAGTGTGGACTTTACGAAAATTCAAAAATAGTCAATTTGCAAATCAAATGTTTCGTTTTAATTGAAGCTTATTGTGAAAGTAATTAATGGAAAACTATAAGACAATCATTTGTATTTTCATTATTGTGAAAAATGAGAATACAAATAACTGCATTTCAATGTCTAACTCTTCTAGAAAGTTACAATTAGGTCATACAAAACAACACATTTCTTCTCTTAAACATACCAAAAAGGATTACGTGATATTTCCTCAAGAAAATCATAAAAATTACAATAAAAGATGCGAAATTATGTATTGCTTTGTTTTGTTGATACATCAACAAAACAAAGCAAATTAGATATTTTGTTTTAATTTAAGCCTATTCTGTTGGTAATTAGTGGGAAAACGTAATACATTTATTAGTATTTTCATTGCTAAGAATTATGAGACTGTATTGCAAAGTCTAAAACTTCTAGTAAGTTACAATTAAGTCATCCAAAACAATACATTTCTTCTCTTAAGCATAACATTAAGAATTACATGATAATTCCACAAGAAAGTAATGAATTTTACAATAGAAAATGCGAAATTATGTAGGTGTATCAACAAAACAATGCTAATTAGATATTATGTTTTAATTTAAGCCTATTCTGTTGGTAATTAGTGGAAAACCGTAATACATTTATTAGTATTTTAATTACTAAGAACAATGAGAATATAAATAACTGTATTGCAATGTCTAAATCTTCTAGAAATTTTCAATTAAGTCACACAAAACAATACGTTTTTTCACTTAACCATTTCTTTCTTTTATTTTTTCAGAAAGTTCAAGAAAAAAAACTGGGCGACAAGAGACCTTAAGGGTCCGTGGATAGATTGCGGTGCAGTGGATGGTGAGTGGACAAAAATCTGATTGATTACTTATAAATGACTCTTCTCTCCTTCTCTCTCACACCCCCTCGCCCCTCCACGAAAACCATTATCTCGCAGAGAGAAAGAAAGAGGGCGCAGCAACATATCATCATCAGCCCGGAGACCAGTCCTCTCTCCCCCAGGTTCAATTACCTAAACGATCGTGCGGAAGATTAAGTCCAGATGACATTCGCCAATCCGAGCCAAACTGCAATTCCCCCTTATTAACTAACCGCCACGTCCCTTCTTTTCTTCGACCGATACATCGGAATCGCGTGGCCGCAGATAACGACCTAGCGTCGCACTCCGCAGGCGACGCCATCCAAAGAATGAATTTAATTAAAGATTTCAATTTCACGGACCGGAAAAAACGAAAAGGAAAAGGGGGAAAAGTTGAAGAAGAAGAAGAAGAAGAAGGGTTGCAAACAAGGAACAAACAAAAAAGAAGAGGGAGGGAAGGGTTGTGTCTGACGGTGAAGTGTCTGCGGCGCGATGCAAATCTTGCAAGTCTCGAGTAGTTGATCAAACAAAGTAGCGGCCGTCGAAGGGATTTGAATTGAAGGGTGAAACGGATGTGGAGGAGGAGGTGTTGTGAGACGACTTCTCGAAATATAAAAAGGGCTGTGTGTGCGTGTGAAGGGTGGGTGGTGGATGGTATTGTTAGCGGTCTGCTGCTGCGCTCATTAATTCAGTCAATAATAAAAGTTGTCCGACAGCCAAAGGAGTCGTTATTAATGGCGTATAAATCTTTTTCTGGGCAACTTCAAGTGCGTCGAAATTAATTCGAGAGCTCCCAATGGGACCTCTCACCCTCCTCACCCTCCTCCCCCGATAAATCTTGCTTACAACAAACTCACACAGAAACGCATTCGAAACGCTAGTTACAGTGTGTACACGTACAAAACAATGATTTCCGTGTAGAAATTAATGAACGTTGCGCGGAGGCGGCGGAGGCCCCACGATTAATAATTTCTGCAAATTAATTTTCCCGCATTTTTTCGCCCGGACTTGTTCGTAATTCCGTCTCGAAGAATATTCCGCCGCGCTCATCGGTAATTAATGGTGTGCCTGGAACGGAGGAGAAATATTATGAGAGAGAAAAAAACCGCAGATGAAGACGATTTATTACCGGTTAATCCGATGCAAACTTCTAATATTTAATAAGCGCAAATCAAATTGCCGTCGCATTTTCGGTATGAAACAGGTGCACCCACGTGAAGGTGAATGCGTGCGGTCTTGC